>OX376206.1:6335583-6935583 GCA_947363905.1 Lithophane semibrunnea | reverse complement strand
TCAATTTTTTTAATCAATGGTGTGTCCTCATCGTTTTCATTGAATTTATTTTCCTCATTGCCTATATTTAAATTTGTTTCCTCATCACCATGTAACTGTGACTCTGGTTCTATTGTTGCCACTTCATGGATTGTCGGATTCGAATCGGGTTTTTTATCATCAGTGAAAACGGAAACTTCAGTTTTACTTTTCTCTGGTTGATCCGTTGTTTCTGCTACTTCGTCATCGGACACTATTTCGCTTAATTTTTCAAGCTTTTTCTTAATTTTATCGTTATCTCCAGATTGATCACCTAGCATACTAAGCAACTTTTTTATCTTAGATTTGTCTTGTAACATTGTTAGCAAATTACCTAATTCTAAATCGGATTCTGTTTCGGATTTAGGTTCGACAGAATCTGTAGAAGTAACATTCGTTTCGCTGTGCACTTCTTCATTTGTGCTGTCAGCAACACAGTCATCACTTTTATTTTTGTCTAAGACATCATTATTTATGGTACTGTCTGGAGTGGAGCAGCCATCCATACTTTGTTCATCTATTTTTGATTTATCTTCAATTGGAATCATATCTTTCTCGGCTTCGGTAGTGGAAACAATATCCTCGTTGGTAGGTTTGTTTAAGTGTAGGTTGTTTGAATTTAAAGCTTCATTCTTTTTAGTATTGTTCACTTCTTCATTTTGTATAGATACACCTTCAGAACATTTTACTGAGGCAAGCAGGTTGTCGAAACTTTGTATAGCAGTACCCTTGTTTGAGCTAGAATTCTCAGTATTTTTAAGTTCTTGTGAAACTTCTGCATTAACATGAGCAATATCGCTATTAACCTCATTTACTTCATTTAGGTCTGATAAAGAATTTTCGTGCATTTTGTTATCAGTTGTTTTAGATAATTCATCAACAGATTTGAGAACTTTTGTAAAGTCATCTCTACTTTCACTTGAATTGTCCTGTGGAGAAGTGATATTCTGCATCATATTCTCAAGTGTAATTTCATTCGTAAAATTATTACTTGATTCGTTTTTAGAAGCATCAAGGTCATTATCAAGGTCTGCAATCAGCGCATTGATATTATCGAGCACGGGGTCCGACACAACACTATCGGTAAACATTTCTAGTTCTAAGCCAAAGTTAGTGTGAATATCGATAGCGTTCGTTTGTTTGGGTACAATTTTCTCCTTGACAGGGCTAGTTACCTGTGGCGGTGCTGCGGGTGTCGTAGTACTTAAATCAGTTTTATCGACTTGAGGTAGTTTCTCTGTGACACTATTATCCGTTTCGGAATCAGAGTCACTTATTATTGACTTCTTAGATTTTTTAGTTTTTGCTTTTTTCACAATGTTTGTAACTGCCAGTTTTCTACTCAATCTTGATGATCTCCTTCCAATCTGGTCATCAGTCTCACTCGTATCATCGATATGTATTTGAAGTTTTTCTGTTTCTGAATCAAATTTAGTATCGTCTTCTTTTATAATTTCTTTAATTTTTCCTTTGGATGTTTCCTTGTTTTTATGTTTAGGACTTTCATTGAATGTTTCTTTTGGTGTATCTTTGTTCTTTTGTTTTAATGTTACTTTTGTGTCTTTACTTTTATCGTTTGCTTTTTCTTTAATTGATCCTTCCTCTTTTCTTTTTTCGGTAGTTTTTCGTTTATCTTTTTCCTTCGCATCCTTTTTGTTTATAGGTTCCTCTTTTTTAGTTATCTCCACCTCTTTCTCCTCCACAACACGTTTAATCTTAGGAATCTTGTAGTTTTTGACACCATAACCGGACGTCAAAATAGCACCCTTAACAATATTGTCATTCGAGTATATTATTCCACTTTTCCTAGCGCGGGGATCTTCATATTTATTTTTAATATTACTTTCTTTGCGCATTCTGGGATCTCTATAGTTCTTTCTAGGAGAGTAAGACAGCTTTGAAGTACTTTGAACGCGCTTTTCTTCTTTATATTTCTCATAGTATTCTTTTTCTCTTCTACCACGAGCTATATTTTCCGTATTAGTTTTGGATTTCGTATCAATATTTCGTATTTTACCAGTGTCAAATTTGCTGGGTTCTTTTACAGGGTGTCTATAAGTTTTAAAATCAGCCTTAATTTCTTGGAAGCTTCTTTCTTCAGCAGAAGAATCTGCCAAATCTCTACCCATACTCGACGCTCTCCGAAACACTTCTTTTTTATTACGAGTTTCAGTGTTTGATTTGGAATTGTCAGACCCCTGTTCACAACGGGATTCTCGAACTAATGCTCGTCCTACACTCGTAGCTCTTTGTCTTCTCGCATCAGAATTGTACTCAAATACTTGAATACCTTTGCCACTCTCAAGGAACTTTTGGAACGTTTCATTAACACTGGTGTCAATCTTAAATGAGCTGCCACCGTAAGATTTGATAGATATTGATTTATTTTCTGGTTCAATAGAACAATTTCTTCTAATACTAGGTCCTCTAGATGATGACCGTGTAAAAGTATCTTCGGCACGGTCGTGCCGTGCAACACCCCTTTCATGTTTATCTTCTGGATGCATGCTACGCCCAATACTTCTTTCCCGCTGGTGGCCACGTCTCAAAGCAACTTCTTCATAACCACTGTTGTATTGCCCGCGTTCTCTTGAAAACAGCCGATCATTTTCATAATCGTTCGCCATTGAACCACCAATGGTTTGTTCACGTCTGGGTGGATCTTTACTAAACTGACGTCCAGTTTGTTCTGGCGCATAGTACCTGTACTTACTATTCCTCGCTTGTTCTCTATCCTGGGTTGTATAAGTCTCTGATCCGCTGAACGGTTTTTGAGATTTGTAAGAGCTTCCGCGGTAGTAACCACTATCTTTATAATACCCGCGGTCTCTTTCGTTTAGCTGAGAATTTGATTCATACTCAGGTTTTCTGTTAAGTCTGGGATCTTTAGTATAGTTTTGTGCATTAAAATCGGATCTTCCAAACGGATGGTTTGGCGTCGATGGACAGTCAGACCTACCAAATCCGTGATTTGGCGTAGGCGGGCATTCATTTCTCCCATAATATGGCGTTGGTGGGCACTCGGTCACACCGAATTGATGACTTGGAGTAAGAGGACGCTCATTAATGTTAAATGAATGGCTACCAAAAGGATGACTCGGGGTGGATGGACAATCTGACCTTCCGAAGGAGTGAATCGAATTAGGAGGGCATTCCGACCTTCCAAAGTGATGAGTTGGTGTAGTAGGGCACTCAGCCCTCCCAAACGAGTGCAGAGGAGTCATTGGTTTGTCTAATCTACTAAATGTTTGATTTGACGTGCCCGGCACATCAGATCTTCCAAACGACGGTAGAGGTGTCCTGGGACATTCTGATCTTTTATAAGAAAAGCAGTCCCGATTTTCGAGGCTATACCTATCATTTCTTCCTTTACTGTATTTGTCTCCAGTGAATGAGTCGGTATGACGTGTATTAATCGACACGTCACTTGAACTCCAACTACTGGTGTCCCCGATATCTTCAAAACGCGATTTTCTTTCACGAGATGGCTCCTTCTTCGAATCTTTTGCCACTGAATTTTCTCTTTCTCTAGAATCAATCATATTAAACGATGGCATATATACGTGTTTCTTGTTAGATTGGTCGACGTCAAACGACTGGTGGTTAGGGGTCATTTCGTACGACCTGGCATTAGGAGTCATAACTGCATTTGAGGCGGGACTTTGATTAATACTCGAAAATGCAGATCTTGGCGTCCTATCAGGATGAGCAGTATGCGGACTAGGACTTGGGCTAGAATTAACATCCCTTCTAACACGAGGATCCAAAAGCAAAGGTCTGTTTTGACTTTTAATTTGATCAGCTTTTGTATCAGTATTGGTAGCACTTATAGTGTTCGTATTCGAAAGCGTAAATCCTGCAATATTACTGAACAACGTAGGTGCTTTGTTCTGATTAGGAGACAACATCGGCAAAGTTCTCATATCTACATCTACATTACGATTTTCTGGTACCATAGCCATAGCAGAATCACCAGGTATTATGATTGGAGGTGACAATTCCATATTACTTGACTCATCGTGGTCAGGCGATTTAGGAGCGAGATCGCTATAAAGGTCACTTGCTTGAATTTCACCTCCATCATCAGCGTCTGAACTTTCATCATCGAAAGACATTTTCTTTTGTATATTAAACCTTTCACATTCTTTCTCTGTCAATTTAAGGCTGGGTTTCTTGATAAGATCGTCTTTAGACTCATCATCTTTAAAATAAAACTTTATAGAACTTACTATCTTATCTCTATCTGTCTTTTGTTTATAGTTTTCTATAGATATCCTTTTCTTGGGCAAAATTTCTTTGGCGCTAGCCACTTTGTTGAGTTTAGGTTGGTGTAAAAGTGGCGTGTCTGCTTCTGAGCCGGGCAAAGTTATAGACTCGCTCAATATTTCATTTTTAAGGGCTTGTAGTATGTCTATTTGTGAAAGCATACTATTAGTTGGTGTGCCGGGTATTGTTGGCTCATTGAGTAATGGTATTTCAACAGGTTTCTCCATTTTCTCTAGTTCTGCTTCAATCAAACACACACCTTTACTAGTTTTAGGAACTTCCGAAACAGTAGTTTCAGTTTTACCGTCAGTTTTCATGTCAGATCTTTTTTGAGTTTCAACCTGTACATTACTAGCCTCAATGCTATCCTGTATTATATTTTCTTCTACAGGTTCAGAACTATCTGTTAAAGGTTTATAGAAGTTAGCTCTATATTTGACCGGCTCTTTTGGTGTTATAACTTCTTTTTCCTCATCTGACGGTTGTTGTAATTTTACGTCAGTGGCATTATTGTTACTAGTTTCTTTATCAGTGGAACTATCCTCTTTAATATTCTTTTTGCTATCGGTTACTGTCGTTATCGAATCATCATCATCGTCAATTTTTATTACGCCTTGCTGATTTTTCTCCTTATTAGAACCAGTTGTATTTAGCGCTTTACTCTCTTTATCGTACATTTCTAGTTCCGAAATGTCGAAATTATTAATTAATTCTGCACTAGTATTAGGATCAGGCTTATTCTTATCAGAATTTATCACAAGACAAATTTGAATTTTACGAGCTTTGTCTTTGTCGGTAGAAGTGTTGGCCTCACCTTGATCTTTAAGTACCAAGTTACCACTCAAACTGCCGTATACATTTTCAATAACTTCACTCTCACTGTCGGATAGTTCTCCCTCTTCTACTTCTTCCTTTCTTCTAAATCTTCCCTTCTTTTTGTTATAAGACTTCAATATTAAGTCAGATATGTCATCTCTAGCTCCAGTCTTCTTTAGTTCAGTAAGTATCTGCTTTCGCAATTCCCGTAATGTATCGATGTCTACGTCTCCATCTTTGCAGTTAATAATTCTGGTGAATATATCCTTTGTATTCAAACTGCTTAAACTATCTTCAGGCACATTCAAAGTAATATTTAAATCTTTGGATTTACGTGTAGATTCTTTTAAAGATTTTTTTCTCTCTTTTTTATGGTAGGAAGGAGAGTACCTTCTCGGAGATCTACGGGGTGACCGCCGGCTAAAAAGAGGTTTTTCTTCCGCTGAATCCGTCGTAGACCAACGTCGTCTGCTAGAATCGGGTGACACTAAAACTCGAGTGTAATTTCGCTTCGAAGCGGAAGATTGAGGTGAAACTTTTTCTTCTTTTATTTTAGTTGGAGAGTGGTGTGTCGGTGATACTGACGATTTATTTGGCCTTCTCTGAAAAAGGGCTGGTTCCTTAGAGCCTGCTGTGTGTATTTCTTCAACTTCATCAACCCTCAAAATCTCAGGTAACGTCTCCTCATCCTCTTGTCGTTTGGCCACGGTTTTGAGCTTATTTCTTACAGCCTCTAAATCTGACTTTTCTTGTGGCGTGGGAGGATCTATGGAAAATCCTGGATCTGGTCCTATGTTCTGCAATGGAATAAATGAGATATAATGGCTTTTTCAACCACATACTTTTATTAAAATTAACAGAAATAAACTTACCTGCGACTCCACTTTTGCGTACAAATTAACCAAAACTTGTTCACATTTATGTAAGTTCTCCATTTTCATTCTAAAAATAAACAACAACAATGTAGTCACAAAATCGACGAGAAACATTTGATCGTAGTCGTAAGCCAGATATGACTAGAAATTGTCACAATCAAATAAGGATCACAACAATTATTAGGAAGCTGTTCAGAATTAAATTTCGATTTTATTGTTTTCATTGTTCGAATACGAACTGTGAAGAACAAAGCAAATACTTTAGATCAATTCAGTGCGCAAATTAATAATAAAACTATTTATATTAGGTACGTACGCTAGCACGCGTCCTTTATGCACGTATATCATGTTAAAAAAATACTATAATAATCTAATAACCTTTTCTTCTTGATTGATAGCAACTCTCTTAAAGAGCGGATCTTGTCGAGCTGTGCTTGCCGAGGATTCCCAGTCGCCTTGCTGTTAGTCTCCAGTCTCCTGATCATGCCGTCCAGAAATGGTATATACTTCTTCATCTCCTCGAACTTTAGGTCGTATTCTGAACCCATTTTGGCGGCTGTAAAACAATTACTTGTATAATGTATATTCATTCAAAAATACAATAAATCAAGCTGTCTCAATCATGTACCAATAGGTAAGTACTGATTGTTTAAACTATAAAAGCGCAAACAATAGTTTTCACATAATACATTTGAAGGCAAAACAATATTCTATGTGTAACGTTCTATTTTGTTCTTTAAATACCTATTCTACAGATGTATAATTCTTATCGCTGCAGATGATTACGCTGTTGGTATCCGGCCTTAAAATACGAATGAACTATTTCTTTATAGGCATGTTACCTATCACTTATAATTTATCTTTATCAAGGTTAAAACACGTAAGGAACGATATGAATATTTAGTTGAGACAACTGAGTAAAACAAGAAATAACTATACCTATTATTATTACCGAATTCTGAGCCATTTAATTAGAGATGAAACGGATATCTGACAACTGTCTGGTATCCAGCCCAATATTAAAATAAGGCCGGACACCGGATATTAGAGGTTATCAACATAGGATTTCCAGCAAATTACGATTTTTTACGCAAATTCATAAAATCAACTTAATTTTAAATAAGTAGGTACTTATCATATTTTGATGAAAAAAGCCACTGTTAAAAGTCTAAGCAAATAAAACTATAATTAATTGTTTTAACTTGCAAGTTACAATTTGTTTATAGTAATAACAACGAAATAAGAAGTGAAAGTGATCAGCACTAGGAGTGAGGCGTATGTATCGTCACATATAGAAAACACAGATATTAAAAAATAGCAGATAGCAATTGCTCCTAACGATAAAAAATACATGTTACTCAAAATCACAGATCCTCAAGACTGTTACCGCGGCTGTTACTGTTAAAACTTCGGATACGATTTTCGACTTTAACGAAAACAAAGAAGATATTCAATTCAGTTATACGTATTTATCATCCGTACAAAAATAACAGGCTGTTATTTTATTACAGATAGATACGATTTTCGACTTTAAATAAAAAAAAAAAAATGATATTAGATTGAGATACGTATTTATCGTCCGCACAAAAATCACAGGCTGTGATGTAATAACAGATATTTGGATCTGTTATTTTTTTGTCACAGTCACAGTGATTACAGATATCGTGTTTCATCTGTTACAACCCATCTCTAATCAGCACTTCCATCTTATCAATCTATCACTCGCTTCTCTCATAAACGACGATTCCCGAATACGCCCGATCGTGCGTACCTCACTTCAGCGGACTCGCTCTAGTCAGGCTGTTTGCCAGATATCACGCTATCCGGATGAAATGTCCATATTGAGACTAGTGTAAAGGGTATTATTGAAATGATTACGCAAAATACGCGCCAAGATGTGAGAGTTGCGGTCGTTATACAGTACAATAGAATTGGCAAATAATACGAATAAAACGAAAATGATACTTAATTGATTTACTTTATTGTATTTAATAAATATTATTAAACAACATTACTAATTTATTAAATATTTATTATAGTCAAAGTGACAACTGTCACCCCTCCCGCACCGCGCAGCTACCTCAGGAACGGACTCAAGCGGTCGGCCTATGGATTAACTACCTACTAATATTGCGGATACACAATAAGGGGTCAGCATTCAGCTACCAGTGTCCCCCAAACGTGAATAATTGAATATGTTTTCTTAATATTAACAAATATGCGTAGGGGGAATTCCTTAGAACCTGCGTAACCCGTGGTACAAGCCATTGGTAGGACCCAAAATTCCGAGTTGAAGGCCAGTCCTTTTCCTATAAGAACACCATTTGATTTTCACAACACGAGACGCTATGGCGACGGAATCTTATGTAGATCGAACGTTACGACCTTGGAATATTTCATCAACTAGATGGAGGTGTAAGACAATATTAATCTGCGTGAAAAGAATCGTAAATTGGCAAGGCCGCGCATGACTTGGCGTCGCACAATATTTCGTAATTTTAAATTCTTATTTATTGAACTGGACACTATAACTTGCCAGGTTTGCATGTCGTGACGTTGAATGTGTTGTTTTGACGATTTTCACTTCTCGCTAGTATCAGTATCTAGTATCACTCGCACCGAAATATCCTTTTAAGTAGCCACCGAAGGAAATGCCGATCTATGCTGTAGTGAAAACTTAGGTGACGTGAGCTTGAAGTAAGTCTGCCATCAGACGGACTGCATCGCAGCAACCGCGCGCAGTCAATATATTCAACTGCATGCAGTTGTACGTTCGACTTCGCTCAGTCATGATATCAACTTTACGCGGTCGGCTACAGTCGTATAGTTAACCGCATACAGTTAGTGTGCAGTTATGCTCTGCACACTAACTGTATGCGGTTAGCGATGGACAGCATGCATCGACACTACACGACTGCAGCCGACCGCGTGAAGGAGCTACCTGCCCTAACCCTAAAGTCTAAATAGTGAGATTCGTAGATTTGGTTGTCCCGTATTGCAATCAGCTTCTCAAAGATGACGACCCACAAGAGGATATCCTAACTAATATTATAAACGCGAAATTGAGTTTTATTGTTTGTTACGCTTTCAAGCTAATACGGCATAACGGATTTGGATGAAATTTGGTACATGGATAGACCATGACCTGGAGACGGACATAGGGTACTTTTCATCCTAGATTGCAGATGAAGTCGCGGGTAAGAGCTAGTTGTAAATACTTCCAATTTACATAATTACTATGTCAGTTGTTGTTTAGATACTAAAACATTTTTAAAAAACATTACGGAAGTGCTATGTAACAAGCAAATCTCTTACAAAACTGGCGTCATGTTTACGTCATGCCACAAGCACACCTTACGCGAATATACTACGTTTATGATGATTATTGAGTCTCGGGAGGCTCCGAGCAGGTAAGCCATGCATGACACGCCACATCACGTGTTATATAACTTAGACCGACTTTGCACGTTCAAGGGTTATCCTAAATAACTCGGGAGTTAACAGCTAACTTAGGGTTAATCAAATAATTCATCTTGGGCCACTCCGAGTTTACTTACATTTATTTAATAGCCCAACTAAACGTGGTAGTGGTCCTTATTTAGATACCATAAACCGCCTACTTACTTCAACCGCTCACTAATAATAAAAATGCTTTACCTTGGTATAATACGTAATGTAATAAATACCACGTAGGTAGAAGTAGAATACGTAATGTGAGAGGCTGCTATTATTGTTTGAGAACTTCATCATCCATTATGCTCCAAAAAGCGGTTTGAATAAATAGGTAGAGGTACTGACAAATATTTGATATTGTGTTATCATTTTAACCCTAACAACGAAAAAAGCAATTTAAAGTACTTAAAAAAATGTTTAAAAATATCCAACCGATTCGGGCTATTTAAACGCCCTCCGCTTGGTGTGGTGACGTCACAGTCCGTGAAAACAAACAAGCAGCTGTCAAGTCAACGTCAAACACTCCTAGGTACCATAAACCGCCTACTTACTTCAACCGCTCACTAATAATAAAAATGCTTTACCTTGTTATAATACGTAATGTAATAAATACCACGTAGGTAGAAGTAGAATACGTAATGTGAGAGGCTGCTATTATTGTTTGAGATCTTCATCATCCATTATGCTCCAAAAAGCGGTTTGAATAAATAGGTAGAGGTACTGACAAATATTTGATATTATGTTATCATTTTATCCCTAAAGACGATAGAATAAACTGACTACGGCCACCGAAAATTGTTCATAAAAATTGCCACGGCCCATTTGTACTTAGAGGTGGCAAAAACTGACGTCCCAAAATCCTACGCCGCGCCAAAACCATAAATGTAAAAAACAAGTTCGCCGACCCTATTATGATGTCTAAAGACTAAAGTCTAAAGACAAAAGTCTAAAGACAAGTTCTACGAAGGTGAAGGAAGTTTATTAGCTTCCTTGCTACTGATTGGCAAGTTTTCAAATTCAAAAACTTGCAAAGTACAGCAAAAGCAGGACGAGTGGCAGTTTTGGACTGGTGATAGAGACTGGTGGTGGTGGCTCGAAATGTTTCGTGTAAGAGAAAGACAACACTATTTTGCTAGACTACAACCTTCTGTCAGTGGCCCACCTAGCAAAATCAACCATCTGGTTGGAGAATTTTCGACTTTCAACGGAGACACCTCGTTCCTCCACTTCAAAACTACAAAGGGTGTCATATACAATGGTCATCCAAAGCCTTGATCTCAATTAGTCAACCTAACCCGATTTTTTTCTCATCGGTCAATTGGTAATAGTGCAAGATCTTCGTTAGGTTGATTTCATTATTTAACGAAAACTGTTTTTGTGTGTTAAATTGCTAATAGTATGACTCCGAATAACAAAACGATTGACGGTAAAAGATCTACAATAAGGGCAAAACAATTCCAGCTCACCAGATGTCGCCTGGGGTCTTGTGTTCTGTGAACTGGGCTGACGTTATCTGTCACTACACTAGGTACTACAAATACAAATTGTCTCGAGGTCAGATATTTTCGTTAATTTTAATAATACGTAGTATTCTTACATTTTTAACGGGTTTAAAATAATAATAACATTCAACATCTCCGCGCAAAGAGATCCGTCAGAACTGTCAAACTCAGTCTAATCCAAAGTGGCGCCGCCCTGGTGGCAAAATAATCTTGTATGACATTGACGTCAGTCAATATCATAGATGTAAATAGTGTGGGTGTACCATACATACCTACTCAACTCTTCGGGGAATACAAATTATTAAAAATATTAAACAGCAATAGTCGAATAAATTACAAACAAAAAATTCACCCAGTCAGTTGTGACATTAATTATAACACCGACGGGACAAGGTAGACAACTAGTTCTACACTTTAATAAATTATCAGGTAAACCTAATGAAGGTCCTATAACCGATATGTGTTTATTTATGCGTGGAGCAAACAAACGGGGAAATTGCCAAAATCTTATGTGAAAGTTCAGAAATTAAAATTTAAAAAATTTAATAACTAAAAACCAACTATGACAAAAGAATTTTGTCGGATCTAGGCACGAAATCCCCCCGCCTCCCTTCCGCACCGCAGGAACTTCGCGCGTCGGGTCTAGCGGAGATAGGATTTTTTTTTCTTGGTAAGCGCCGAGACAATGTTCACAGTTCGTGTGTAGAAACGGTACGAATTCTTGCATAGGCCCGGCGACTTTTCTTAGCGTGTACAATGGCATTTATTTATTGTGTCGTGTAAAGCATCATGGCGCTTTTGTCGTATTTACGTACATACTCAATTAAAAACAACCAATATATTTTCAGAAAGTACTTAAAACCTTTCATTAGATACCAAACACGATTTATAAATCATTAATTTAAAAAATCGGTAGCACTAGAACCGATCAAAACACGCCACGTTGTATTTTATGTGATGTAATATAACCTGAGGATCAACATAACGCTTCCAATTTCAACGTACCTCGTCAAAATGTGACGAGGAGTTTAGGAGTTATGAGGGAACAGTTAACATAAATAGCCCGTTACAGTCACAAATCCTTTGGCTTTTGCGTAGTTGGGTAAAAAGTATTTTTTTCCATTTTGTTATAAATGCAAAAAAAGAAGTCAAATTATGATGATCCCAGCTAACCTCGATCGCCTCAGTCATTACATATTCACAATTATGCAAATCACATGGAATAGGTAGGGTATTTGATTCTATATTCACATTATAGAATACTAGCTTCTGCCCGCGGCTTCGCCCGAGTCGTATGTCGATAAAAAGTAGCCTGTCCTTCCCCGGGATGCCATCTATCTCCTTGCCAAATTTTATCGAAATCCGTTCAGTGGTTCTGTGCATAAATCCTGACGTTACCGTAAATGTATAGAATTTTCCCATACACAGTTGAAATTCCAAGATGTCAACTGGTTTGACAATTCTAAAACATTTTCCCTCTCTTTTCTTTTTCCTTTCACGTATTAAACAACGCAACAAAAATATTATCGTCGATTTCAGAAAAATAACATCAAAGAAAATTTGATGAGAACCGTATTATTATGGGCACAGGTTGGTCCATTTAAAATTGTCTAAGGGGCCTCTGCGAGTTTGCTTCGGCCCCTCCCACGTCCGTTCCGAGACCCCAGGCTTCGGGGGAGATATATAAGAAACGAAAAATATATAAAATAATTTACTATTTTATCCCAATTTAATTTAATCAACGAGTAAAAATACTAGTCGATTTCCACCTTTACATCACTAGCAGTTCCGCCATGTTGCCAATTAAAAAATGTTTATGTAACCGTATTTAGTTGGAACATTATACTCTTCTAGTCTTTTTCAACTTTTATGTAACAAAAGGTGACAACGATGTTTGTGTTGTTTAAGAAACCGATACCTAGGTAGTACCAAGAGTACCAAAATCTACCAGCCAATAGTCAAAATTTCAAACAAAAACGTATAAAACATTCCACAGCATGTCGAAATATTTTTTTGAATAATAAATAGCCACATGCAAATAACAAGCATAATCAAAGGAAAAGTTATTCCTGAGCATTTTTATCTCCCCGAATGCTGCAGTTCTGAAAGTAGGTACGTACGGGCAAGATTTGTAACTCGTTCGATCATCAACACCTATGTCCGATTAATTTACGAAAGGTAGGTCATCCGAATGAATCAATACTATTTTTGTAGACGAAAATAAAGTGGTTGGTAATAGAAATCTTGATGCCCACGGAAAAGTACTGGTCAGCGTCAGCTCGTATAGAACGTTACCCTACACGACCGATAGTCACGATACACCGTACTACTGGGTACCTAACGTAGTTTAAATTTATGTAAGTACCTGCTTACCTACCTTTAATTTTTATTGAAATTACTATTACTTACATAAATTTCCATATAAGTAAGTACGGAATTTAATTAAGTTGTGTAAGTAGGTTTTTTTTATAAAATAACGATGACACACAGGTACGCGAAGTTAGAACACAAATAAAACATTACTCCATACGATAACAGAATGAAATCAAAGTTAATGACCTACCTTCTATTCAAATACACCTAAACAAATCACTCATCAAATACTAACAAACTTAACAATTTATTCAATATAAATTGCGATACAACATCACGCACACACTCTTCTAAAAACCAAACGTGATTCCTCGCAACAATAATGGCGTCATACACCAGCGCAGCTGCGCCGCACGCCCTCGCTAGCGTCCCCTTCGAGTCGTGCCGCCGCAAGAAATGAACGCGAAACAAAATGGCGACTCCTGCTAAAAGTGTAAATCAATGAGCGTACTGACTCATTGTTCTTTCAATATTTTAAATGTTTATGTTACTAAAAGTATGGCATTTATTATTACTAATTTTTTAAATGTATTTTATGTACCTACGTAAAATTGCTTCGAATTTTTATCAGGTTTACCAACATAACGGAAATAGCGTTGATGTGGTCGTACTCGTAGCTACTTGCACCTAATAACTATGTCACATCCGTACCTAATAATACGAAGTAGTGTTCCATCATGTGGTTTAATTAATTTTAACCTCTAGTTATTAATCTACATGCCATAGAAATGTACCTAGATTTAACTGTCGTGGGAAATAAAAACATGATTATTATTTCATCTCAAACATACCTGTTACTCCACGACATTTTAATATACGGCCGATGGCCAATCTTGATCCGCTTGAGCAGCTAATAAATAGCAAAAAATATAATTATGTAAGTAACAGTAATGTTCATCTGCCTGATAATTAACATTACACCTACTTTTCCTAGCATAAATATTGAATTAGTTATGGACTAGCTACTCAATACTTACTCATATTTAGTTCTACTAAAAGGGTATTTATTTTTCAATAAGTACTTATCACAACATCGAATCGTGTTTTATACGTTCTCCACTTGGCGTTACACTTTAATAACGTCATGCACTGGCCTACATTATTCCTATTTCAATAAGAAATGTTCACGGCGCCATCATGCATGTGTTAATAACAACGCGTAGGTACCCTGGCCAAATTACGTATTCAAAGAAGCACTACTAACCTTTCAAAAAATCAATACAAAATCAACAATCCTAGGCTTCTTTAACACTCCTTCAGGGATTTGTTGTCATTTTAGTGTGAATGCAATATGCATTAACACTTGACTAGTTTTCGATTCCTGTTTTTCTTTGTTCGTCTCTCGGGCGCGGATGGCGACTGCTGGCGGATTAGTAGCGACGGCGCAAGGACGGCGACCCACGCCCCACCGCACCGACTAGGGCTCCACCAACGGCGTTGGAATTATTATCATTCGACGGACGGCCGCCGCTCTGGCACACCGGTTGTGTAGCTCGTTCACTTAGGTCCTTTATTGTGTTGCTCCTCCGTCCGCCACGTCGCCATTACATTTTTGTGCACATACACACGGACTCGGACAAATAGTGACACGTTCTAGAATATTCGCGAGTTTTTTTTTACCGTGACGTCGATTGTTTTGTTTGTCGCCGACCAGCCAGAAACAAATTGTAAATGGCATCAACGATCGGTATTCTAAACTGCGCAGTCTTCGCGCACGTAAAGAAAGATAAACTAGGTATTTGTCAGTCACCTGTCAAGTGCGAAGTTAGGCGACATTTATTAAAATATGTGTTATTTTACATAATTACCTATCGAATTATTGTGATAAGTAGTGAATATTGCGAAAAATATTCGTTTCAAAGATTCGATGGGATAATAATTACCTACAATCGTATCATACCTATCTGCAGAATCATTAAACCTAACCATTTATTTATTTAATTATCTTCGCGCGCGAATACCAAGACTTTCGTAACAACTTAATTTCCCGTGCCGAATCCGTGCCGCATGCCGGGGGTGTTGCGTCGCGCGGAGTCGCGTCTATTTTCTGACGTAATATTTCACCTAGATTGAGTAGGTTGATAAGCAAGCACAAAAATGTGATGTCCAAATTATCCTAGTCGATCTTACATAAGTACCTACAGTTGTACATTTTGGTCGGTGAGTCGTTTTAATTTTTCGGAGCAAGTTTAGCCGCCCGTCCTATCGCTTAGGTCTGTGCACTCACTCGTTCTACCTTGTCCAGAAATCAGGTGAGAGATGAGGATAATGGTTAGTAGATACATCCATGTACCCCTACCTAGGTAGGACGAAAGTAGGACCATACCATCCATCGATTTACATCTCTGACACTGTTTCCACTTCCCCTAAGACGACCCACTGACCACGAAAGAATAAAGAATATGCATGTATTTACCTAGGATTTAAACATAGAGTAAATATGTAGGTAATTATCTAATTAAGTTGGTGTAGGAATTTAATTTAGGTAAGTACCTACCTACTTAGTTATGAGTAGCCGCCAGCACCGCCTTTTGTTCAAAACCTGGGTGGAGCCCGTGGAGCTAAGACTTGTATTGATTTTGAGAAACCTATACTAGGTATAAGTACTAAAGACGTACGACTAAAGTTTCACATAAATACCTACTCAAAATAAGTTGTGCAGTTTTTATTGAATTAAGTACTTACAGTCAGTGATAAGATAGGTACCTACTCTCCTTATCTGGAATTGAACTTGAAGAAAAAAAACCAACCCTTTCTCTCAAGAGTTTTCATGAAAAACAATGTGTTTACCTACTTCGTATACTTACATGGTGTAACTTTTTCAATTACATAAGTAAGTAAGTAGGTAGGTGCTTACTTGGACTTCTCTTCCTTTACCAGTACAAACCCTAACCGCTTCCCGGAATCTCGGCACTTACCTTTAATAATAAATTGGTGGTAGCCAGATGGCCTTCCCAGAATGGTAGTTACCTAAATACAATTGATGGAAACTTGCTTCATTTTTACTGCAAAAGTGCACTAGGAAGTTCATCTCCTACCTAGCCGCGACTCCTTTGCAATACACGGATACATTTGCCACTTGGGATGCATTCTGTCTGGAATTCTGGATACTTACATATTCATTAGAATGGTGGAGTAAGTAAAAAAACGTAGCACACAGTTGCGGGGAGGTCATTTCAGTATTGTATAAACTTTTAAAGTACTCTTTGAGGTCAGCAGACATGAGACGTAGATTAAAATGTATTTTTACAGCGCCAGTTAATTCCCGCCAACATAAGCATATTCCTTACATAACAAAACTTACACTAAAGACAACATACGCATACCTACACCTACACAGATTTATGCAAAATGAGCTAAGAACAAAAATAAAATCGTAAAGCGAATCACTCCATCAGCAAGTTAGTCCGAGTGGTTTTATTTGCAAGTTCTGAAGTCACTAATTAAGTTGAGGTGACGTCGGCGGCATGATGCGGCACGGCATGGCAAAGCATCAACATTTATATACCAAAGCCTGTTGCGGCATACCACTGCTTTCCGCAGTATGCTCAAGCCCCCTTGTGACGATATCAACGAAATGGGAGTGCTTAGTGTATGAAAATACGATTCAAAATCATTTCTTCTTCAAAAATCGTTCCTTTGCAGTGTCACGCAGCTGTGCTGGTGAGCGCTGCCTTTAGTTAGTTAGCAGATGGGTACTTAAAGCTAAAACGTGATATTTTTTAAAGTATGCATGATGGCCTAAAAACTTCCGGGCAACAGTCCGAGATGGCTTTCGCCATTGCAGGATGGAGATAGAAAAAATAGATTGTAGTCTGGGATCAAGATGTTTGATAGGTCTTGCACAATGTTGTAACGTCTTACAGACCCCTATTGTGGCCTGCTAAACCTGCGGTAGGCTTCCATAATAGGTACAAATTATAAGGAATTTCAATGAGGTGGAGGTAGACTGAGTTCTACTAGTAATACACTAGCTATGGCCTCGACTCCGTCCGCACAATAAGTGTAAAGACATAAAGGTATTTAATAAAATGACCAAAGCATAATAATCATGAATCGACTCATACTAAGATAATGAGCTCACGTATTAACCTACATAAACGATCATTGAACATTTTATGTTTTTGCTGACACCAAAGAAATTAGCGAGTGCAGTGAGTGCAGAAATTAGCAATTAGAGTGTACAATTGGTAAATAAGTAGGAAGCTGGGTCGCGTTACAGATTAGGGCAATAAGACAGATGCAGACCAGAGGGCAATTCCCGTATATTTTTTAAGAATGTTTCCATTCGCATCTCATTCGTGATAAAGTCAAAAAAATACAATCAATTTTATTCACCAAATTTTTAACAAGTTTGACAGATTGCCTTGAATGTGAGAATTGGCCTTCTGATGATGCAATTTGTTAATCATAATGTGACTCGCACGTCCTGTGTCCACAGCTGAACTGAATTATGGCCCTCCCACATAGATTGGGAGACTGGATCGGCTATATTTGGATACGAAAAGCGTCTAGGCTCCGATAAATGAGCGTTTCAGACAAGTAAATAAATAAAACTATCGTAGGTCCCCTGCCCGCGCAATGGATTACGGCCCTCTCTCAGAAGGGAGAGGCCTGTATCCCGACAGTCTCAGCACTGGGAACGATACAGGCTAATGCTACTGCGTATGCGCAGATCCAAGAACGGTTGATTTATGTCAGGCTCAGACCAAATAAAAATGTCGGGTACAAAATTAAAGGAACTTCAAAGTTCAAGGGAGCATTGTGTAGGCGAAAAACATTTGCCATTTATTTTGGATTCGATCTAACACTATCCCGTTTAAGGTGAAAGCAGTGATGTAGGTAGGTTTCACCCGCAGCTTCGCCTGTGTTGAGATCGGAAATGATCTCACAGGAACATATTACCAGGATAAAAGTATCCTGTAATATTAGAATAATAATAATTTATTGAATAAAACGATTACAAAAAGTGTACATTTAGTCAACAGATAAGATTATTTCGTAAACAATAATAGTGGCTAAAAGTAACCTTAAACTTAAATATGTATATTACAGGTGCAAATCGGTAATGATGGTTTGAAACTGCAATGTAAGGTAGCGACCCGCCCGATCTAGGTTAATTCAACCTGTGTTTCAGGCCATCACTTTACAATTTATTTAAATGAAAGACTAAAATTTATAGTTAAACTGAATAAAATAAACTATGAATAAATTATGAGAAAAAGCCACAACTAAACCTAAGTATATTTACAAAAGTAAATACTTAAGAGGAAATAATGCATCATCATGACAAAATTTCTAGAAGTTGTTCTGTGTCTGTGTAGTTGAGAATTGCTAAATATTCAGATAACATTTTACTACATATCTTATGGCTTACACTATAGAAGCTTAATAACTTGTTGAGCCTATTATATAGAAAAGGTCCTAAAAATACATAAAATCGTTTAGCAAACGCATGACTGGTTTGAGGATTTATGCAAACCAAGTCCTTCCTTCTCTTGTCGGAAGGTACTGGGTCAAAAGGAAGTGCAGTGTGCTGGTGTAGTACTATGCTTAGTATAAATAATTGCCGTACTGTTAGTACATTGCATGCTAAATAGAGCTCTTGCGTAGGAAATCTAAAAGGGCGAAAGGTAGCAACCTTTAAAATTGCTCTTTGAGCACGCTCTAGAGGGAGGAGAATTGTTTTTGCAGCACCACCCCAAGAAGTTATGCAATATGTAAGAATGGATTGACACAAAGCTAAATAAACCTTTTTAATTAATTTATAGTCTGCTATGTTTCGTAAATTCTTAAAGACATATATTAGTTTGCGCACTCTAGTACATAGTAAATCGATGTGTTTACGGAAATTTAGATTAGTGTCAATAGTGACACCTAGATATTTGAAATGGTCAGCTTTTGCTAAAGTGGGGCAGGAACATGCGGTGTCAGCGTACCTGCTACAATTATGCGCGTAAATGTTTATATTAGTAAGCGGTATGTTAGTATTTCTCATTGTAAATAAAATGTATTTTGTTTTATCTGCATTTAATGTTAGTAGATTATTATGAAGCCAATTGGTCACATTGTTAAAACCATTCTGAGCATGCTCATAGACCTCAACTCTTGATTTAGCTGAGAACAATAGAGCGGTGTCATCCGCATAAGACATTATGATACCATTTTGGAGTGACAGGCGGCACAGCGCATCAATATAGATTAAAAATAACGTAGGGCCCAAAATGCTACCTTGTGGAATTCCAAAACAACTATTTTTAAGTTCAGAACTTGTATAATGATCAATTTTTACACATTGCTGACGATCGCTAAGATAATCAGATAATAGTTGAAGTTGCGCTCCTCTTATCCCAAGTTTTTCAAGCTTGTGCAGAAGTAAAGTACACGAAATAGTGTCGAAGGCCTTGGCAAGGTCTAAAAAGATACCAATTGTGTGCATTCCCTTATCTAGATTGGTAGTAACATAGTTAGTCAATTTGTGTACCGCTTGGCTGGTTGATCTTTTTGGCCTAAAACCAAATTGACTATCTGAAAGTAGTTTGTTATCTTCCAAATATTTTATCAATCTGCTGTTAATGATTTTTTCTAATATTTTTGAGATGCCTGTTAACACTGAAATGGGTCTGTAGTTATTCACACAACTTTTGTCTCCAGATTTGAAGACAGGTGTGACCACAGCTTTTTTAAGAAGTTTGGGGAATACTCCTGTAGATAAACATAACTGAAATATGTGTGTTAGTGGAGGTGCAAGTAAGAATTTAAATCTTTTTAGTATATTATTAGGTATGTTATCCCACCCAGTAGCACAAACATCCTTTAACCCGTTTATTGTGCTTACTACTTCGGAAATGTCAGTGTCTAATAAAACAAAAGAATTTAGTGTAGAGGAGGTCGTAGTCGGGATTTGATGGCAAAAATGATTAGAATTTAAAGATTTTTCAACCAGGCTTTTACCAACGTTAGCAAAAAAGTTGTTTACGTTATTCATTGCTTCGGATGGGTTTGACTCTGTTGATAGTAAATCATACGGAGGTTTGGGATTTTTTGATCTAAATGTATTCGTTTTTATAAATTTCCATACAAGTTTACTATTTTTCCCCGCCTTCTGTAATTCATTTTTATCAAACTGATTTTTTAGTTTTTTCAAAAGATTATTACAGAAGTTTCGATACCTTTTATATGTAACAGAAAGTATTTCATTATCAGGTGCTAGTTTCAATTTTAAGTGAAGTTTATCTCTATGTCTTATGCAACGAACGAGACCGGGTGTGATCCAGGGTTTAATACAACTATACTTTCTAGGTATTGTCTTAGTAAATGTGTTTTTCCTTATTGCATATTGTAGAGAATCTATGAAATAATTCAACGATATATTAGCATCGTTTGAATTATAAACCGGGTCAAAATTAATACCACGTAAGTCATTTTCCAGGTTTGTCATATTGACTTTAGTGTAGCTACGCATGCAGTTTTTTCTAGGTGAACGTATTTGCAATGTTAGTAAAACAGCTTGATGATCGGTAAGCGAAGAATTAGTAACCAATGTTTTGGATGGATTTTTTGATTTTAGAATGATATGGTCTAAACATGAGCCACTCTGATGCGTGGGGTGATAGTGAGCTGGTAGAAGTCCATGAAATGAGCAAATATTCAGATAATTATGTACATGGGTATCGGATTTCCCGGAAGCAATGTTAATGTTTATATCGCCCAAAAGTATTATGTTTTTAAACGATGTTATGTTTTTTAGGTTTGTGTCAAGCGAGTCTAAAAATCTGTCCATATTTTGAGAGGGAGGTCTATAAATAGCCATAACTACCGTATCGGGGATAATTTTGATTATCAAGCAATTACAATCTTGAGATACAGGTTCTTCTTTTATTGTCCGTAAATTATGTTAGATATATACTACTAGTCCATCGTTTTGGTTTATGTTTCTGTCAGTTTTATAAGAATAGTAACCGTCAAGTGGTGGTAAATTGACTGTCTGTTTTGACAACCAACATTCGGTTAAGACGATAATATCACAGCTAATGTCAAGATTCTGTAGTAACACTTCAAATCCGTTCATGTTTCGATTTATGCTGCGAATATTCTGTGTGAGCACGGTTAATGTTTTTTCACTAGAAGGAAGAAGGTGCTTACAGTCCTCAACATTACAGATTTTAGATTCAGACACAGAAAAACTATCTAAATCACAAATTAGCTGCTTTGTCATGATACTTACAAACTAAGTGGAGATATAAATAGAAGTAAACTACCCGTTTATGTGCTAACTAAATAAAGTATTCGGTGGCGCTCTTAGGCGCCGTCATAATCTATTGAGTTGATGTAGTTCATCTCTGCATATTTGCGCGCCGGGCAACTTACATCACCAGTGGGATGGTCACATTTTCTCTTAAAGCGTTTGCACGTCGCACATTGAGCGGGAGAAGATTTGTTGCTGCATTCTTTGAAAGAGTGTCCAGTGTCTCCACAGTGGTTGCAGGTAGGACTAGATTCCCGGCAAAACTTGGCCGCATGTCCGAACTGCTGGCAATTGAAGCACCTGGTGACTATCGTGAAATCTCTCACAGGGCATGATGTCCAATTTATAAAAATCCGGCTTTGATTTATTAAAATTTTTCTTATGCTAGCAGGTAGTTCCAGGATGTAGTTACAGGTAGGAAGTTCTTTTTTACCCGATTTATGGCTCAATTTGATACTGTCAAGGAAGGACTCACGCGTTGTATTCGGCAACTTATCTGAGAGGTTCTGCTCGTAAATACATTCAAATACTAATATGTCCTCACATAGGTCATGGTCTACCTGTGTGAGGCTGTGTGCCAAAATCACGTTCGGAAACGGCTCTCAACGGGGGCGAAAAATCGATCTAGCTAAGTATATCTGAGAAAATGTACCCGAGCGGAGCTCGTTCGCCCAAGTACATTTATAATAATAGTACGGATGGGCTATGCGCCGATTGCTCAATAGTCTACTAGTCAATCGGACTCGAATTCTTAACTTATCTAAAAACACTAATGTGTTTCGTTCATCTGATAAGAATTATCTCATGATAATAGTTTGACTGGCTCAATCCGCGGCTTTCCAAACTAAAATAAGTTTATTTATTTATTTAAGGTAGTGGTGCCGATTCTCTTGTACACCGAACTAAACTAACTAAACTATCACTAAAATTCCTTACTTTTTACTATGAGAATCTTAGAGCTATTCTGCCAAAAAAAATCTCTAAATTTAAAAATTATTTTGACACAACTAAAATCGAATTTGACAACCGCGACTCCACTTGGTACCTACTTGTTTGCCTACCACGTGATTTTTTTTGAGCCGGAGAGGCGCGCAATGTGGCCGTCTCGACGTATTTTTATATGGAATTTTTCACTTTTTTGAAGAAAACAAAAAAATTAAATTACCAACATGTAGAGTATTACGGGTCAAAATTTTCATTATTTTTGCGATAGGACACACCATTTTCGAGATATAAGCAAAAGAAAAAAAAAGGTACAGTACCGTTTTGTTACTGAATTCGAGGTGTTGGTTTGAATTTTAGTTCATGACATCTAATTTTATTCCACACATTTTTAATCGTGATTAAAAATAGTCAGAGTTAGTTAGAGGATTTTAGATATAGAAAAAATTTTTAGGTTAAAACGTCAAATTCAGAATAGCATTTTCACTAAATTAAAACTCAGTGCCATCTTAGTGCTGTCAAACTAAATTATAGTTAAGTTGTGTCACTTTGGTCTATTTTCAGAATGGGAAATCGTCGTTTGACAGGAATAAACTAAATTTTAGTGATTTTTAGTTTAGTTTAGAGAATTTGTGACAAGAGAATCGGCACCAGTGTGCAATAGCCAAGTCGACTTTGCGCTGATTTCAAAGATATTTTCAGAAATTCATATTTTGGAAGGTTGAAGTGGGTGTGATTTTTTGAAAACCGGACTGACCTGTCGATGAGAGAGGACTTTGAGGCACTGCGCGCTCAGAACGCAGCGGTCGACAACTTTTCTCCGCTTAAAAATGTATTATTTTTTGTTCAGATGTCGCCTTTTTTGAAGCCGATGGTGTTCATAGTTCATAGGCTTACATTTTCGCTTGCATAGCAAATCTCAACGTACGCTACTGAGTCCAAAATGCTATTAATTTCATACTATCAATAATATTCCTTCTGGTCAAACGACTGCGACAGAGCATTCAATAACGGTGTAATTAGATTCCACGGTAAAGACTCATGGCATTTTCTGCTGACCTCGGCCTCGTAGTCTAGGTAGGTACAAAAACGTAAACATACTTTGTACAAATTATCTATTTGCAGTTGGAAGAATCTGAAAGAGACAGAGCAAGTTTCAAACATTCAAATAGAACTCAAAATAATCAAAATGATATTACATAAGTGTTTTGCTAACAATTTTTTTTATCATCAGTTCTCACAAAACAGCCGTCAACTTTTGCTTTCGATGTCTTTTCAACTTTAAATACTATCTCTTGACTACACCTTACTGCTCACTAAAACATTTATCTACAAGGTTATTTCTGTATCGACCAACTTCCAAGTATATGAGTACCTACTGCGCATGTCTGGTGACTTGCCAGTGTGACGACACCCCGCTCCGCAAAATGAGCTGTATGTACTATGTATACTGCATAGCTAAATGCGGTCGTCCGCCTTGCCACAATCCAGTGCGCTTATAACCAAAGCAGGGGACGGGCGTGTCGCCTTTTTTAACATTAATATTTCATTGTACTATCGTGTTTTACGTTTTTATTTCGACGTGGATCAAATACTAAAAGTGTCTGTAAACATTTTCACACAAGTTGATAACGTTTTTTAAATTTTAAAACAGAATATCGACTCTGCTACAATTAAATATATGATTGTAATGTTTTAATTAAGTATTAACACGGTTAAACAGTGTTTTCCCTTTTACATTGTTAAGTTTATCAGTGCGGTTTTTTTTGAGAAAAATATTTTATAAGTAGTTTTACACGTAAGCATTCTCAGGGCTATAAATAAAGATATTTTATTCTGTATAACTATAAATTGCTTATCTTTACCTTAAAACATTGTTACCGGGTACCAAGGCCAGTTTATTCGATAAACACTCATCGTTTTTCCTCTTCACGGTTATTATTTTGTCCATCACTATAGTTACAGAGCTATACTATAACAACAGGATAATGAAGCTATATTTTGTTTTTGACGTTCAACAAGTAGTGGATTTAGGCATTAGTTTATTTGTAGTATTTGTAAAACTTTAATAAAAGTGTGCGTCATTACGAGTAACTTTACTAAACTAACATAATAGATTATTTTATTATATACTATAATCGAAATACAGGAAGTGTTAATTAGCTCAAATCTATTGTAAAATTGTATTTTATTCCTATGTTGCGAGCAAGTATTGATATAATATATTATTTACTTCGCAAGTTGGCAAGAAACTGTGGTTTTCTCTCTAAACAAGTTTATGCTGCTGATGCTGAGAACGTATCTTTACATTATGTAGTATGTTGCTTTGATTTAATAGTAAAATAAACGCTTCCTGTATGTAGCAAGCTGTTATCAACTTTCTAACGTTCATATTGTTAGTACCTACTTATGTAGTTACTGACGTCTGTGTGCTGTTTAGAATATTTTGTTTGAATTTACAATCTACACACAATTAAAGGTGCTTTTCGTGTATTTCTGTTAGTGTTTTTCTTCCAAAATACGCAAAAGATTTTGAGCAGTTTTTATCATTATTTAGATAATTATTCCGGAAGGTTTGTGTGTATAATACGTTAATATTAAACCTTCTAAAGAATCTCGACGTTTTGTCAAGACGTAAAACCGTGCCAAGCAGGAGCGGGTCGCTAGTTAAAGTAGCTATTCTTTTACTATTACTCAGTATTGAATTTTGATAAGACCGTATAATGATGCTTATTACATTATGTATGTAGTCTGCCTTCTAACAGTATTATTTTATTTTGTTTTTAACGCTCATATGACGTCATTTAGTAATAGAGTTTTCGATAATTTTATTTTTTAATTTAGTATCACCAATCAGGCGGCGAGATACAGATAACGTTTTTCCTCTTTTTAGCTATGTAACTGGTTCTTCAAAGTGTACTTTGAAATAATAAAGATTTTTAAACGAATGCGTTTTTAATTGTGCATGAAATGTCAGACTTTTCAGCTGTGCCAACAGTGTTTTACTAAATGCATTACATACCTACTGGAAGCAAGTATTTTCAATTTTGAAGACATTTTAGCATCCAGATACTGATGCGTCGAAACAACCATGATTGATGAGAAGTTTTCAAATATGGAACAGGAAGTTGCGATTGCGACACATCTGAAAATTATGAGAAAAAATGTTACTTTGAAGAAGAGAGGACAATTGACGTGTTCGTACAAACAATAAAACAAAGAGGAACTTTCAATTTTTTCTTTAATCAATAATTTAAAGCTTACAGACATTCTCGTGTTGTTACAAGTAAGCGTCGGCACTGCTGCGTGCCGCCGTGCTAGTCGCCACGGCTCACAATCCCGTTAAACTAAAATTTCGCCAGTAGAACTTGGTACCTTGGTACCGCCAGTGACGCATCTCATACGTCACTCACGGCACCACGTCCCCTCACAAATAAATCATCAATTCATGATTAGAGTCCGTCAAATCCGTCTCAAAATGTCATCAAAATGCTTTGAAACCTGCGCTATACGACCAGTGTACGTTCAGATGGACCAAGGACTAGCTTCCATTATATATTTGATAGTTATACAACAGATTGAATATAGATAAATAAACATTTCACACATTGTATCTTTAAAAACATCTGTAATTTTTTGTTAAAATGTCCATTCTGAACAAATCATCCTGCTGGTCTAAAACAATAGGGTTTTATACTTTATTATTATTAAATTAATTAAAAGGCATAGGCGTTATGTACGTAGTATAATTACTTGAGTTTCTAACAAAGAGATTGACATACGCTTTCTGGACGGTAATACTCTACATTTGTCGTAAGGGCGTACACAGGGAACATTCAGCTAAAACAGGCTGGTAATATCTATACTGTCGAGAACCAAATCTGTATACGCTCCCACTGCGCGGCTATCCGAAATGATAATTGACATGCATCTAGCTCAGGTCTCAATGATGAAAAAGAATCGCTAAAATCGCACGCGAATCGTAAAATTCATAAAAAAATATATTCAAGGAATTTAAAACACAAGTGTTTTTTTTGTTACACTTGTGTCAAATTCCAAAATCGTATTACAAAATGAAATCGCGATTCGGAACTAAAACGGTCGCCCTAACTACGTCTGTTCCCCCGCCTCGCTGAGTTCAGACGCGGGGAAAGACAATACTTCTATTATTATTTTATCAACAAAAATCCATCTCCTCACATAAACGACGTAGTAACAAAAATGCTTACAAACACAACCGTAGACATACGTATACACTCACGCTCACACACCCGATCACACTCGCTTGCATCTCAACCGACCTAACGTAGCACCGAAAACAAGAAAACCAGATCAAATGAGGTCACTCTTCAATTTGGCCGTTTGTTTCTTGCGTTCAGCGCTTGTCCATGAGTGTCATGGAAGGAGTTACTACTCCACTATAATGAAGTCAATTGGAAGTTGGGAGCTGACAGCGGGTTAAAATAATGACTATCAGTCGAAAGAGCCTAGACAAATTAATACATCAAAATTGTTACTCGCCATCAGCTTCGCCTTTTGTCAATACCTGTCCAGTAATACAATTTGAAGGGAACATTGACATCCTAATTTTGGATCATAAAATTTGCCTTCGTTCTGAGATTTCTACAACGTTATGGTTACAAGTCGCGGACGTATTAATGAATTTCAATATTCTACTAACAGGCAAAATCAGGTCTTATGATATACATTAAACTATTTCCTACATTTTTATTTCATACTTCGTCCGTGCTTGTAAGTTATCAATGTATTTCGATGTCTTGAGATTATTAGCAGCTCAATATCTTAGTTTCTATTACAGTTAATTGCCGGTGTAAGTTATCATCACTCATCTAATCTTGAAAGCAGGTTAGAATATGTAATTATCTTTCTTTTCAATGTTCCAAATAAATAGAAAAAGTGACAAATATTTAGAACCGAAAAGATATTTCAGATCTAAATTTCGAATAGAATGTTGGACTATGTTTGCATAAAATGATCAATACAATGCAATCTTTTAAGAGTTTACGTCATTTATTTACGCTGTTTTTGCGCATAATACGAGTTTAATACTCTCCTATACGTTTTATCTCAGCTTTAATGCAAAGGGAGTAGATTAATACTATATTACTTCTAAATGGGAGTTTGACAAATTCATTATTGCTATTACAGGAATCGAGGTTCGTTTTGAACAAATGAGCATTTCATAGACCTAAAAAAAACATCCTTTCACTGTCAATAATTGGAGGTGTCGTTCTGGGCGAGAAGTCTCGACGCAAAAAATTCCGAAACGCACCGAGCGTGCTATGTATAACTTTAGATAGGGAAGATGTTCCACGGTCAGAGTAGTCATCGGAGTGGCGTCGCCCGGCGGCTCAGTTGTGCACGGGCGCCGAGCTGTGGTGGTGGCGCTCCAGGTCCTCCAGCGACAGCGCGTTGGGCACGTGCACGGACGGCAGCTTGCCGGCCGACGCGCGCGCCAGCAGCTCGGGCGAGAACCAGCGCGCCAGCTGGTTGTCGCCGCCGCCCGTGCCGCCCGCGCCGCCCATGTCTGCGAAATTACCTGATTCTTTCATTATTTTTGTCGTTAACATTTTAATAAAAATAACAAAAAATCTCCTTATTGTAAAATCATAAATTCACTGACAGATAACACGCAGCCTTAACCACTGGGTCTAGAAGCATGAAATGTTGCCCTAGAGTTCCTTATATACCTAACGAAATTGAGCACTAAGGAAGGATTTTCGAAAAGATGACAAAATTTTGTATGGAAGTTCCTTATTATAGCCAAATCCCATCAGCTTGTTCACAAATTAACTAAAACAATTTCTATTATATAAATGCTATCTTAATATCAATGAATATGTTAAGATACTAATTTCATGTTTTAAAACAATAAAGTTGTCAAATCTTCCTCTCTCCATACTTTGCTATAGCTATCAGGGTCCACAATGACCATGTCTTTGTAAACCTATAACAAGTTCACATTTACGAATGCAATAAATACAATGTGGAGACGACAATACAACAATAAATGAAAACACTGGCAATGCTAATGCATAAGAGTATTTTGGAACTATCAAATAAATCGTAACATCGAAATTAAAAAAGTCATTTTTTCAAACAAACTAAATAGTAGTGATGGTTCGACTATGGGGTTTGCCGATCTTTGACTAGCTATCGTAACTAAACTATTGGATATATTTGATTTATTTTTTGTATGTAGACCGAGAACGTCATTAGATATACGGAGTTTCATTTTTTGTCGTATTGTCGTCTTCACATTGTATATTGACTACTGCATTACGTAATTCCAACTCAATATTACGCGATTAATTAAGTATAATTCAATGTTTTGTATACATTTTGTAGATAGGCAGTCGCTACATGTAAAATACTGGTATTCAGCTCCATCCGGTTAGAATGGAAGCCGACCCCAACACAGTTGGGAAAAGACTAAGCAGATGGGATGATGATATTCTCTGAGTAGGTTTTAATATTCGAGTACTAACCGTTAAGACTCCTCTGGTGCGACTGAATGAGTAGTTTATGAAGTGAGGTGCCGCCAGCCATGCCGCGCATATTGTTCATGTTATTGTACTGCAAAGAAAAAAAAATTAAATGAAATGCTGTTTGTTGGTGAGCCGCATCACTTGAGACCGGCTGGACCAATTTGGCTATGTTTTGTTTTAAAATATTCGTAGTAGTCCGAATTTGGGACGTCCTTTTTGGGGTCCCGTAAACAAATGGTAAAAGAGGAGGTGTTTGTTTGTTTGTTACGCTTTCACGCTAAAACGGCTGAACGGATTTGGATGAAATTTGGCACAGGGGTAGACCATGACCTGAAATAGGACATAGGATACTTTTTATCCCGATATTCCCAAGGAATCGAGACTTACGCGGGTGAAACCGCGGGGCGCAGCTAGTAGTAGTATAAATGCGAAAGTGAGTTTGTTTGTTTATATGTTTGATACGCTTTCACGCTAAAGCGGCTGAACGGATTTGGATGAAATTTGGCACAGGGGTAAACCATGACCTGGAATAGGACATAGGATACTTTTTATCCCGATATTCCCACGGGATCGAGACTTACGAGTTATTGGGATATTCTAGACTAGGGGGGCCTTCTTGCATACAAAAACGAATTAAAGAAAAAAAAGGAATTCTTTGTTGTATAAGTTCTTTGTGTTTTGTAATACAACTTACCGAATTTGGTACTTGGTGCCTCTGAGGAGGATGGGGGAAGGGACGAACTGAACCCAGCATTTGCTGTAACGTTACAAAAAGATAGTTATTGCGCTTCTACATACTTAAAGAAATAATTTCTCGTAAAGGTGTAAATAATAAGTTACTTCAATTCTGAGTTAA
Source organism: Lithophane semibrunnea (assembly GCA_947363905.1). NCBI lineage: Eukaryota > Metazoa > Arthropoda > Insecta > Lepidoptera > Noctuidae > Lithophane > Lithophane semibrunnea. The sequence goes on along the minus strand of OX376206.1, from coordinate 6,905,725 downwards.
GCTCGCCTGTCATTGAACTTGATTGATAAGCAAACTGACTATCATCTTTGTCTATACACTACTACCAACTTATCTGTGAAATGGCGAAAATTGGAACTACGGCCGTCATGTTGAAAGTCATTCGATTATCAGTGTCTAATACATTCAGTGCACAATAAAATTATTATCATTATTAGAATGTAGATGAATTCATTCATCCTGATGTTAGAATTTTAGAATTAATTTGTATAATAAACAACAAACTAAACAAAAAACAACACTGAATCGACTGTGGCGTTCTCTTTCAGTTCACAGATAAGTTGGTAGGACTGTAACATCAAATGACAACTATAATTTTATGTCAGTCATATGAAATGGCTATACCACAGCAAATTGTCATGGTGTGTCCATGAGCAACAATCAAGATCCCCGTCTGTATATAAAACACCCATGTCAACTTTGAACAGTACTCGGCTGTGGATACAGAACACGACTTTTATAAAAATATCGGCTTTTTAGAGCGTCGTCACTATCACTCTAAGGCTGAGTCCTGAGTCACGGCGGACAGCGCAGGCGGATTGCGGAGCGGATTTATCAGACTGATATCTAGTGGGCCGTCCGTATTGACGGCGCACCGCCGTAGTTTGTTGCTATGGCACTACCGTTTCCATAGCAACGAACCCAAAGACGTGACATTGTAATAACGTCCTGTCAGAATATTAAGGGCCGGTAGGAAGCAAAATTGCCTGTCTTCAATTTGATTTTTCATGAAATTGATAAGGCTTAGGTGTAAAATAAAAATAGTATGAGTAACTACATGATATTTCCAAACTTTTTGTGGAACAGAAACACAAAATATTAAAATTTTCTCGATAAAAAAATATCACGAAGTTACCTCTAATTTTCACGTATTTTCGATTTGTACTTAAAATGCTAATGCCTATTATAATAAAAATTAGATGATTATATGTATTAAAACAAGGCAAAAAAAATTGTGTAGGCTTTTTTTTTTATTCCTTTTATTTTTGGATTTATTACGAATCAAAGCTTGTAGGACTTACGACGTTCTTAGTTCGTGGAAGAAGCCATCTTCCGTCGCACATTACGGGAACTTCAAGCATATTTTTGTTTCACAAATCAGTCGGCGTCGCTCTGTTGAGACGAGAGGACTACGCTCAAATTTTTAGCTGCGCTGAGATATTATTTATTTTCGTAAATAATATTTTCGTAATTTATCACATTCCACAAAAGAAACTGAGACATAGAAAACATGAAAAAAACACTAAAACCACTTCCAAAACGAATATTACAAGTGTTATTGATTGATAAATAAATAAATACCGAGTCTAAATAAACATATAAAATTCAATGTTGATATTTGAAAACTCAAGATGACATACATTTTATTTGACAGATTTTTGACTGGTATAGTAGCACGGAGTATAGAAAGAAGTAGGTAAAACTAGCGCCATTGCTCTGTATTGCGGTGAATTTTCTTGCGGAGAAAATTTGCAACATAGCCAGCGAGCCCATTCCACGTTCATTTGAAAGTTCGCACTGGAGATTAAATCTTATTGCGATATACTCAGGATCCAAATTCGTTTACTCCCACTTTTTTTGACAAACTTCTTGTAAGGTGACCCTTAGACGAACAATTGGAGCGACTGACCGCGTTATTTTTAACTTGTCTGTCCGTGATGTCTTGTTTATATCTCTTTAGTTGACTTTTTTGTCGTAGGTGGGTTTTAGTTTTTACCTGACTACGGCGAAGCAAAAAAGAGGGTTATAATTTTGACCGGTTTCTATGTATTTATCTATGTCTGTTCCCACATATTATCTTCTAAAAGACTCATCAAAATTTGACAAATGAGGTATCGTTGGAAGCTTCTTGATCGTCTGCTGGTCATAGGCTATATGAAGACACATTAAATTGAAAATGGCGCCCTCTAGATGACATAATATCATGAACAACAAAAAATATTTTTTAATCATACCATGTTGGGTATCAAATGAAAGGTTTTAATAAGCATATTTCAAAAATATATATTATAACCCCAAAAAACCGCGACAGTCAAGAAGAGTATATTGCCATATGTTTATGTTAACGCGTGGGATGATAACTGCCGCTTCACGCGCCGCCGCACCGTAAACAGAAAAAACGTCAGACGCGCCGCGTGACGCCACACTGCACGCGACGCGCCACGCCCCGCGTCTCCGTAAATGAGGCCTAAAGTTATAATGCAACTTGGCATGTTTTCAAAGCTACAATTTCAACAGTTACAAAGAGGGACCATACTAAACTTTCTACTAAGGGACTAGTTATAACAAGCGCCCGAGACGCGCATGTTGTATGCTGCGTTTCGGGCGCTCAATAAAATTGTATGAATTCCTATGTAACGAATTATATCAAGCGCTGCAGTCTAAGCGAGCGCCCATGCCGGGCGCCGTTAGGCCTGCACATGTCGCAACTTGCCAATCTCAACTTGCATCTCCGTTGTGCGATTTACAAATAAGACTGGGAGAAAATATGCCGCGGGTATTGCTGCTACGTGCGCCGCCGTGATGAAACGCCGCGTGTGACGCGGCTATGCCATTCGCGGGCTCCGCCGCAAAAACGCTCCATTTCAAACAAACGCGTGTAAAATCGCGTCTCCGTAAACGCACTCATACAACGCCATATGTTTGAATTCAGTGCGAGCCGCGCCGCCCAAAGCCACGCGCGACTCCTCGCGTCTCCGTAAATGAAGCCTAACCGTGCCCTTAACACTTGGACGCGAGTTCCTTTTTCACTATTTTTCCTTGTCATTTTCTCCGTATTAGTAATTACTTAACTATTAATTATTATTAACTTAAAAGAAACACGGTTCAAAAGTTACAACAAAATGTGGAAATCTTGTTGCGTTTGACGAGCGTCCAAAACGCGCCGGGCGCGCGCCCAAAACACAGCGCCGGTACTGAGCGCGTACCTCGGGCCTTTGTTATAATGAGTCCCTTTGGTACTTTGGCACCCATTTACATAGATGAATGGATGTCAATTCTTTTAGTGGTGAAGCCGACAATCCTACATTTATTTCTTTTGTACAGAACTCGACCTCTTTTTCACATGTTTCAAATGTTTTCGAAGAGGATTGTTCGCGTTTGGCGCAGGAAAGGTTTTCATGACACATGCCATATTCGTTGCACAATACAGTGCAAAATTCATTATACGAATATTATTTTTTACTTGGGTATCACTTTGCACGATCCTCCAAAGAGAGAAATCCACGATATAGCATTATATTTATTACTTGGTAACACAGTTTTCCAAAAAGACGTCATTAGGTACAAATTGTACAAGGTCCTAAATAAAATTTCGTAAGATTTAAATTTGAACTTTTTCACGTCAACATTGAGTTTCTAGTTCCAAAACATGAACATGATCTATAGTTCTGAATTCAAGCTTAGCGTATCGTATAAGCAAAATAAACTACAGAAGATTGAAATTCGAATTCTATAAACGCCAGACCACAGACTACCTAGAGAACTAACGCGCCAGACGAAAAATTTCTGCTGGCGGGAAGGCATTGTGTTTTGTTTTCGTCGTGTTTAATGAGAGGGGTAGGTAAGGGTTGCGCGGGTGAAATATGATTTTTTGCTGTCAAACTACTCCCCCTTAATCAACGCTTCATTCGTGCTTTTGAGTGCATTTTTCCAATACATATAAAGTGAAACTTGGTGCTTTCGAATGATACTCATTGTTATAGCGTATGGATAACATAGTAATTAATGAGGATTATTAATTTGATTTTTCGATCTCTTACGTATACGTTCATACAAAGTTATCGCGGCATGTATAATGAAAAACGTCAAATGCGCCGTGAAATGTGCGCGTCCGTTCGCACTCCGGCCAAGTTTGAACATCTCGAACATTTGTTTTATCCGCCGTTCATTCCGCTTGCGCTGTCCGCCGTGACTCAGGACTCAGCCTAAAGCCCGTAGGCATGTAGCTAGCATCCCACCGTGACATTCACCAATCAGAAGTTGTTAGGGCTTAATGGCATGCTAGCTACTGGCATACTTCCGTGCAAGCTACAGGCATTTGTATAACGGGCTTAACATGTGTGGCAATCTCTATCAAAGACTCCATGTGACGTATTGGGGGCCGTATACTGTAAATTTACTTTGTGTGTACAATTAAAAAGAAGAAGATAGGTCTTGCTGCGAATACCGCTTGTGATTCGCCCTCTCAAAGATCAAACTCGACCATTACTAGTTGATAAATAAAAAATCATGTTTTCAAACTACGTAAATATACGACAATCTCAACTTTGTTACAAAAAATCCCTTCTATTATGTACAGTCACGGACTTTAATTGATGAGCCACCTGGCACTGTTCGTATTTTAGCCGTGTAATGCAAATCGGGTGTATTCGGTTCCCGACACTCAAAGTCATATGTCTTCGTATTAGAAGAAGAAAATTATATTTCATACCTTTACCGATTGGCTAACCTGAGAGCCAGAACTACAAACTTGACAGCAGAGTGACTCCCAAAGTCAACCAATTGCAGGTCTAGCAACAGTAACCTAGCAACGATAAAAAAATCGTTACTGTTGCGATAGTAACGTTAGCGTACGGAGAAATAATAATAGTCATTTCGACAAGTTCGGAAGTAACGTCTCTGACATTGATATTTCAACTGTCACTGTCTTCAGTTAAGTTTTCAGAAATAACGAGTTAATGAGCTATGATTCAAAGGATTTGACAATCTTAATGCAACATTGTATTTATTTTTAATTTTTTATCATTGAGAACTTATTAGTCAACCTCTATGGATAAGACTATTTATGATTAAAAGTAATTTATTTGTCATCTTGTTAACGAGGGTGCGATTTGAGTTCGTGTTTAATCGTGTAATCTCGTGAATGTATAAACTGCAAAATTGAAAAGTTTGAAGGTGGCTCATCAATTAAAGTCCGTGACTGTAAAGGCAGGCTAAGTGAATTATGACCCACTTTGACGATAAATCGTTTGAAACCGTCAAAATAACAAAGATGGCAGATGTAAAATTCGTTACCAAGGAAATGTATATTTACGCGAATGTCGACCTAATTGTATTTGAATGTCTGTAAGAAAATAAGCTTATGGTGGGTCAGAATTAAAATTTTTCGACTGTACTTTTATTAGTCTTGATAGATCACAATAAGACACTAATACGATTTCATCCACTTATGCATCTTGTAGCCGACCCCAAGCTATTTTTGGTAATTTTCACGTGGATTTTTAACATTTTTTTCATGACAAAACTTTTAGTAGGTATAATGTGTTGTAGTTCTTATCAAGATTTACCAAAAATTTCGATCTAGACTTGATACAATACATGTTATATCACGTTAATTAAAACTTTTCATACCTGCTGCTGATTGATATATTGTTGTTGGTAATCATTGGGCGTCGCATAGCCCATCGTTGGCGCTGTGCCGCTCTGGTTACCCTGAAACAACAGCATCATAAGCCCATGAACTTACTTCTCCTTAACATGGCAAAAACGACCTATTTTTTTATAGCTTTTTGGCCCAAATTCATTTGGTCCCCTAGAATCTCTCCTCTGGGGCTACAAACTAAATGTTCATGTAAATACCCAGCGGAAAATTGCTTAGTAAGTTCTTTAACCATTACGGTGTGTCCAAACACAAAGCGGCAATAGGCCTGCCGCGCTGCGATTGGGCAACTGCCGCGCGCGAACGCTTCACTCTACCTGGTGCACACAAACATGTTTACCTAACTAGAGCGCGGCAGAAATGTGTCCTGCAACGCCGCGTGTTGCTGCCGCGCTCTTGCCGCTCAATGTTCGGACACACCTTTACATTGCCAATAGATATTATCAATTTCCTTTAATCTGAGGAATGGCATTGAAGTTGGCAGCTTCTGATTCAGAAAAGCGATCAAATAATAAAAATCAACTCTCAAATAAAATTATCACATAATTGAAATATCTGCCCTAAATCTAGCATGTTGTAGGCACGTGTATAAAGTTTGATGTGTAGTAAGGACTCACCTTAACTATAGGCCTGCCCTGTGGCACCTTGGGTGGCTGCACCCACTGCTGCTGCTTCGGACTTGGCGCGTCAGACTCTTTCTCTGCAGTCATTTTACGTAATACCTGAAACAATATATTGAGGGGTATAGTGCATCGTCCATGAGAGCAATAGAGTTAGAGAACTCTCGAGGTCTAAAGAGTCTCGGTATGCAATGAAACCCATCCGCAGCCGATAAGCGTTGCAACACTTTCACTGCCAAGTACATAGAATGCATACAAATTGGCATGCCATAAAATGTGTCTCACAAATTTATAACAAGCGGTCAGTCGAGTCCATCGGCGCGCCGCCTGTATCCGCCGCAATATATTAGGTCCCCCTAACCCCCACCTATGAAATCTGCGTTTTGTATGGGGAATTTTAAAGAAGTTGCATTTTTCATACTAACATTTTCTTTATTTATTTATCAACCATGAACACTAATGTTTTAAAACTTTTTGCACTAATGTTTAAACTAAGATAACGTAATATGCCACTTAGATTAAGCGACAAAAATAAATTTTGGCTAAGTTAAAAAAAAAAAATAGTAGAGTCATTTTTAAGGTATTTTTTATGTTTAGAAAACTAAAAGTAATACGGTTTTTTTACTCTTGGTAGTCTATGATGGTAATTATTCGATATAATATTAAGCAATTGAAGAATATTGCAAATCATCGCAGTGACTAGATTCTCTATTTGTGAGAAAAAAAACACCAATTTCATAGGTGGGGACCCAATATATGTACGACCCGGGAGGCGAGTTGTGGTCACGCGAACGAATTATCGTTCCACTCGTGAGCCACTTTTAGTGCCAGCACCCGCAGTTGCCTGCGGTTGCGTGCGGTTGTACTTTAGCCACGAGCCCCTCCAAGACACAGAGCTCCACTAGTACTCAAGTACTTACCGAGGTGGGTGTAAATGATATAGGAGTGGACTGTTTGGGCTGCGACATCTCTTGTCTGCGACGGTAGTTCTCTCGTTGCTCCTCCAGCTTCTTCTTGATGAGGGCATTTTGCATAATGGACTGGGTGTGCGCAGCTAACTCGCGCGGCGAAGGAATGCGGGCCGGCACGCCTGCCAGAAAGGGTTCATTCATTAATTTAGTGGAATAAGACTGTGATTTGATATGTATAACCACAGAAAAGTACAGAAGATTCACTCCGCAAAATCATTTAAATAAAAAGCGACTCTTGCTACGAAACAATAAAGTGCAATTCAGGTCGCACAGCACTAATAACCTACAGTTAGAAGTTGCCTCTCTTTCGATCGCATAACTCTTATATGTTCTGACTACGTTACGCTCACTGAATTGGTCCGACAAGACGACCCCGCCGCGTACTTATACCTTCATAGCTAAAATGCGTGCCTCCTTTTAGAAGTCCGTAAAAAACACATAGCCCTCCTTTTTTGGCGCCGCAGTCGGGTAAAAAGGGACTCAACCGATCCCATGGATAGATAAACTGCTATCACGGTCTTATGAGGCTGTTTTTTGAAAGTTCCTCACCGGGACTAATCAATGTATCCAACATACATTTGTGCTAGGGAGGAACCAAGCAACCCGCTTTGGTACCCTTATAGAAACGTAGACTGGGTTGTCAGCCGTATCTACACACTTACATCTTGTAAGCTGACTAATAGCAAGAGAAAAGTAAAACCTCTTAGCGTCAGTTCACACCGAGAAGCGACGCGACGCGACGCACACTTTTTTATAATTCGATGCAATATCGAATTTATTTACTACACAATAAGGTATACGCGCTGCGCAGCTCCGCGCATCTCAGCGTACTTTGACACGTGTCAACCCTCGCACTGAAATTATACCTTTTCGTGAAGAAAATAAGTTCGATAATTGTTAGAAAGTGCGCGCACCGTCGCGTCTCGTCACATCACGGTTTGAAATGACCCTTACTGAGGCTAACCAGCTATCAATCTATTTCTGAAATGGTCATGTCACTTAAGAAGTTGTTTTGACCAAGTCATATTTCCTTGAGAATGACTATGAACATAACTACGTTATTATTATTCCAGTTAGCCGCTCTAAATAAGCGCTGCAATGCAAAGAGTGGGAATGGAATTCACGTCCTCTTGCTCGCCAGTCAGAACCTTAGCCGTTGGGCTATTCTCGCTTATAACATTGAAATGAAACATATACTACCTGGGTGGTGCACGGCTAGCGTGTTGGGACTGGTGGCCATGATAGGCGACACACAGAACGCTGCGTCCGGTACAGAAAGTAAATATTAGAACTAGGAACTTGAAACGTTACTCAAACTACGGGTACGATAACGCTCCGTAATAGCGTTATGTATAGTTCCAGTAACCATTTAGGAACTAATTTCTTGGCAGTGTAACGAAAATTTATCGGAACGAAATCTTCAACTATTAATTTAGTTACAATCCGGGTGGAACTACAAATTATGGTTACTGGAACTATATGTAACGCTATTTTAATGTTATTTTATAACGTTTCAAGTCCCTAGTTAGAACACTGTGTTAGTAAGAAATAGGTGATAAAGTGAATGTTATCAATATTGGTTAAATAATTAAATGTTAATGCAAAAACACCTTTATTAATTTTAATATTTTCTCGATTACTTTTTCGCTGTGATAATCCATAATAGGCGCTTATAGAAAACCGAAATGCATATGTTCTAAACTTATTATCACTACATCACTACATAGTATAAAACAAAGTAGCTTTCTCTGTCCATAAATCCCTATGTATGCTTAAATCTTTAAAATCTACGCAACGGATTTTGATGCGGTTTTCACTAATGGATAGAGTGGTTCTCGAGGAAGGTTTTAGTATATAATAACCAGTGATCGGTTATTCGAGCGGCCGTGGGCACAGTTTGCTTTGCACTCGCCGCCGAGCCGCTAGTGCCGCTACCTCGTTATAATAATGTGAACTTCGGGAATTGCGACTTCTTAGGAGTAGAGCCGATAAAATATTTAAAATTTTTGGGGAACACCCTAATAAAATCGAGCTATTAAACTAAATTAACTCAATAAATCTAAATAATTGCGCCAACAATGTTTTAGTATATAATAATAGTCCTCCAGACCGTATTTTCGGCCACGGCGGCCAATCTCAACGGAGACTAGCCATCGGCGCGGGAGATATTATAGTGCACAAGTGTTTGCGCAGACACAAGTGCACTCTCTCTTCCCTCACTCTCATAGTCCGATGGGACGGCAATCCGACACGACCGGAGAGAGATAAGGCGTAGGACCAACGGCTTAACGTGCGCACCGAGGCACGGGGGTATCACACCGCCAACTTCCAAACTTCGGGCTGTTACTACGAAATTCCTAATGGAAAAATCCAATAACACTTTGCCCGACCCAGGAATCGAACCCAGGACCCCACGCTCTGCAGTCGCGCTTGCGACCACGAGACCAACGGGGCAGTCGGGGGAGTATATAATAACCAGTGATCGGAGTAGGTAGATTGAACTGGGGCCTTTGATCCGAAACGTATATATTAATATGGACATTCCTCCGGAATTGGTGGATTATTAAAAAAAACCGGAACTTATGTAGGAATTGTATTCTGCCAGAGTGGAAGGAGTCATTTGATGATTTGCCATCCTCAAAAAAAAAAGGTAGGAATTGTAATAAAATGAGCAATATTATATTCTTCATATTTTTTTTAACGGCACACAGTCACGATTTGACAACTTCACTGACTAAAATCAACCTGTTCCTTCGTATGCCCTTTACGTTTCAGAGTCGTGGTGCATCCTTAGAACAGTCTCATGACCCCAGCAGGCATTGGCCCTCTATGGGGCCCTGTCATTTATTCTACCCTTAATGTAAATTACCATGATTACTATGAAAATATTTAAATTTAAGTGCAACAATTTATAAAAAGTTCTAGCCATAAAAGGCTAAAAATAAAAAATAAATATTAAAGCTTCGATCGGAATTCGATTGTTTTTATTATTCAACAGATAAATAATGAATTAATTTAGTTTTGATACCTTCCTTTAAATTTTGAATTGAGTAGTAATAATATCACTACCAACATTAACAATATTTAATTGAATCCGGAAATACCGGAATTACTTTCCGGAAAAATGGCTTATCCATGTTATTCTTTCTGTGTGCATTTATGATACAAGTACCAAAAATCAATCTACCTACTCCGATCACTGATAATAACCGACATCAACGCGGGCGAAGCCGCGGGCATCAGCTAGTATTATAAAAAACAAAAGTCCTCCGCCGCATCTGTCTGTCTGTCTGTTCGCGATAAACTCAATAACTATTGCACCAATTTTCATGCTGTTTTTACCAATGGGTAGAATGGTTCTCGAGGAAGGTTTTAGTATACAACGTGCCGCTCCAATGGCGACATTAATTTAACACACGGGTAGGGCTAGTGGCCAGTAAACATAAAAAATGTAATAAAATAAAATAATTCGAAAATTGAAATATTTAAATTTTCAAACAAACTAAATAGGTAATAAAAACATAACCAAAATTGAGATCACTCTGTGTAAAAGATTCATTCATGAAGCTACCTACCAGCTGGCTTACGTCGGCGCCGTTCTATCGGTAAAATCCTTTGTCGGCCATAATTTCTAAGAAATTGCGCGGCTTTCCTTTTATTCGCCTACATATGATCCGTGACCCCGGCAAATAACCTCTTTGTTACAGTTCTTTAAGTACAGGTTGCTCTAAGATGGTAATTTAGAAAATTGTAAATAAATCAATAAATAATAACGTTTAATGAAATTCAAATATTTTCAAGAAACGAATACGCGAAATCGTTTAAGTGTGTTAAATTAATGTCGCCATTGTAGCGGCACGTTGTATAATATAATAACCGGCATCCAAGCAAGCGAGGCCAATGGCATATTTTTAAAAATTATTTTGCAATTGATAAGCAATCTGTTTCAAAACGATTCAGACTGTGATTGATCGTGTGTTACGAAATTAGGGTGCTGTTGTTAGTTAACTGGAAAGAAAAGTTTTAAGGAGCATTTCCCCACATATTTATGACACTGAAGAATATTATCGAAGATATTGTTACCTTGGTGCGGCAGTGGCGACAGACGCAGCGGCTGATGGTGCGGCGGGACGATGAGGTGCTGCGGGCCCGGCAGCGGGGACTCGCCCATCTGGTAATATACCGAGGAAATTAAAATACCGAGTATATTCGTAAGTTTCGTAGAAGCAACATCTGTCCATCATTCTCATCATTATTATAATTATTTATAATCAATCATTATATTGCTTTAAAATATAATGATTTTAAACAATGTATCCGTCGTATTAGTAAGGGTGACTTCAGAACATGACGTGAAGCGACGCGTGCAATTTTTACGTGTCAAAATACGCTGAGATCCGCAGTGCTGCGTAGCGCGTGTACCTTATTGTGTAGTAAATAAATCCGATATTGTATCGGCTCATAAAAACTGCTCGTGGGTTTTGTTCCATAATGAACAAGAGACACTTTCCTCGTAATTCCAGGAGAACAAAAAAAATATATTTAAGCGAATCCCTAAAAAAACTAATATTATAAATGCGTGAGTTTATTTGTTATGCTTTCACGCTAAAACGGCTGGACAGATTTGGATGAAATTTGGCACATGGGTAGACCATGACCTTGGTTAGGATAGGACATAGGATTGGGACTTTTTATCCCGATACTCCCACGGGATCGAGACTTATGCGAGTGAAACGGCGGGGTGCAGCTAGTCTTCAATAAAATTTAGTATGCTTCAATTCTCTAGCTGAAATTCTTACAAAAAATCTTTTTATTTATCTCCAATAATAAAAGGCTATTAAAAAAAAAAAATGCCCTGTACACGGAGAGGTATCAAAAAACCGCTAAAATGAGATCGTTCCTGGAGCTGCGCGGTGCGGGAGGGGCCGCGCCCGTCCCGCCGTGTCGTCCCGCAGCGCGCGGCTACCTCGGGAACGGACCCAGAAAAGCGGTCGGCCCACAGTATAGCACATTACCTGTCTCTGGTGCTGGTGCAGTCTTAGTATGGTCAGCAAAACTTCGCGGTGACGACTCTGAAGACCTGGATTATTCAGCTGTTGCATTAAATGCTGCGCCGTTATCTCGCCGGTTTTCAGTCCTGCGCAATAAACAATGTGTTTGAAATAAATTGTAATTTCAACTGCTTGAGTTAAGTTGTACATCAACGAAGACTATTTGACATGCTTAGTATCTTTTGATTTTGTTACAACGCGGCTGTCACCCATCAATGATCACGCGAAGATTCAGTTTTCATACATAATACTTAAAACTTATAGGAAAATAAGACCGTTTAAACAGGGTGTCAGGGTAAACACGGTTGTCACTCAAACCGTGGGTAGTTGACTATATATTTAGTTTTTATATGAATAAATATAAAAAAAAAAAAGACCGAGTAACGACAAAAAAATACGTTATTTTCATTAAAAGACTTTTTAAAGTTTCTATCCGACACCGTGCCCGCTAGCGAAACAGCTGACTGACTGAGGGTGGGTCGCGCTCGCGGCCTGTCAGGTCACGTCCCGCGCCCCCTACCCGTGTTGAGACGCAAGTTCGTTGCCCTAGCGAATAGGTGAAAGGGTGAAACACTCTTGTGGTAAAATGTAATAAAAAAAAAGTTGTGATTTTCCATTGACTGTCGTTCTATAAATGACACCAAACCACTGGTTTCAACGATAACTGTGTTTACTCTAACACACAGGGTGTTAGAGTAAACACAGTTATCCTTGTTAGTTATTTATTAAGAATATTTAAAATTGGAGCACACTTCAGGCTTTATTGAACCACATGGTGTTTAATACCTAGTGGGAGTACTTTCAAAATTGGTGCTCTGTCTGTGTAACATTGCTTGTGGCGTCTTTGTCGTAGTACTTTCTAATGCATAACCTCTTCTTTTTTCGCAGTTGGTTAACAATTGAAGGACGGTAAATGAAAGTAAAACACTGACCTCGCACAATAGCCTGTGCCTCAGGCCGCTGCAACAGGTCTCTGTCTTGGGGCGCGATGCCTCCCATCTCGTTTGACGAAGCCGCTTGTTGCTGCTGTTGTTGTTGTTGTTGCTGCTGCTGTTGGTGTTGCTGGGGACAAAAGATTGACATTAACATATGTATAATATAACTCTGATAGCGCTATTGAACGGTGATCCAATACCCGAGGGCGACCGTTTACATGGCACAGTACTTTACGATATCTTACGTAGAAAGTTCATCAAATGTTCTTCGCACTGTTCATACGGGTAAGAAAAAATGCAGTATGAAACTAAAGTCCGGTCGCGAAGCAGAAAGAATTTCGTACAATGACCCTTCATTACTTATCTCTATCGCTCGCGCTCAAATGTATATTGCCGTCGCGCTCAGCGCTCGTGATAAGGGCGCTCGTGATAAGGGCGGTCCTTCTAATGTGTGATGAAGGGTCATTGTACGAAATTCTTTCTGCTTCGCGACCGGACTTTACCATGATCCATGTTCAACTACCATGATGAATTATACTGTACATTATCGTACTGATTCAAAACCATGACATGTGAACGTGAAGACTATTCCTGACTGCGTTCGCACTGGCGAACATTCACAACAAAACATGCTGCAAGTCTCTATTGCCTGTTAGAAATTGTATGGAACATTGACAAAAAATAGAGATTTCAACATGTTTTGTTGAGAATGTTTAGCCAATGCAAACGGACAGTGAAATTAATCAACAGATTAACGTCTGACTAAACGAGACATTCAACATTCGTTTCGGTTCACGAAAGGGTGCTTAATAAGCCACAAACTTCTTAGAACTATGCTGCAGCATAATCTTGATACTAGATTACAGCAGAGACTTATATGGACCTGTCCCTTTTACAATTGAAATTCATGATTCATGCTTCTTCTATAACACGGAACTGATAATTGCCTACTGAAAGCACACCGTAATTTATTACCTGCACTTGCAAGAGCTTGTAAAGGAGCTCCTGCGGTATATGCGGCTGTTGTTGTTGTTGCTGCTGTTGTTGTTGTTGCTGCTGTTGTTGTTGCTGCTGCTGCTGTTGTTGTTGTTGCTGCTGCGCTTTTTGTTGCTGCTCCATGCTCTTGTTCAGCATCTGAACAGAATTTATTATGATTGAGTTTAAAATATTTAGTAACCTATTCCGCTTATCTATTTATCTTTAGAATATTAGTGTATCGCCTTAATATGTAACTGTTTTTTGTCCCTAATAAATAAAAATAAAATAAAATAAAAATATAATCTATTCCTCAAGAGTCATAAAAAACCCTGTAAGAAATCAACATGAGTTTCACCTCTCAACGAGGCATCCTCAGGATGACGATTGACCTGTCCCGAACCCGAACACGACGTATTGCCATACGCATATCGCCGAGCGCCAGACGCAGATTAAGAGAGTTCTCTGCGTCCGCCTCAAATTCTCATTTCAGAAACTGGGTGTATGTTCCCTAATAAGTTACTTTTAGGATAGTTAGCTAGAAAAACAAGTGCATATAAAATGAGTACCTGTAACAAGCTCATGGGCTGCGGCTGCGGCTGCGGGCGCGGCGGCTCGGGCGCGGCCGTGACCGCGTGCCCGCCCGACACCTGCGCCAGCTACGACACACGACATGGAATCAAATCGTTTATTGTGTTAATAGGATATCAGAATACATATACATCAGGGATGTTGCGGATATCCGCATCTGCATCCGCAACCGAGGAGCTTCCGCATCGATTTGGACATCTGTATCCGCAATCATTAATGCGGATGTTCATGCGGATGCAGATGTAGCACACGTCGCGACGAGAAAGGAAATAGGCGGCGCCGGCGACTGTTGCGAGCCGCACGCAGTTGCTCATTGACCAATAACAGCGAAGATTTCGTTCGGAAACGAGATCCGACGTCGTTTGTTATTGTTCAGTTGTTTCTCATAAATTAGTCATAACGTGTTTAGTTGAGCTTATTGTATAAAAATTTCATTTTTTGAGTGTTATTGTGAAATTGTGAATACACAGTGAGCATTGTGTGCTATGCGAGATATCTGTAGCCGATATACTATTTAAAAAGTGAATTTACAATGCCGGCACCGGCGCAAAGTGACATTGGGAAAAAATATCTTAAGGGAGATGCGCTAAGGTGGCCCGCGAAATTCAAATTTTCTTACGTTTTTTTGCAATTTGCAGGTCAGTATCAGGTTGTATGTTGATCTAAATATTATTAGCGCTCGTAACAAATATGGATTTACTGAATTATAAACATTAAAATCAGCAATACAACTCTCTAAGTTCATGAAACTGCCAAATGTCATGATTTCATGAAATAGTCATTCAATACACTTTCATGAGCTTAGAGAGTTGTATTGCTGATTTTAATGTTTATAATTCAGTAAATCCATATTTGTTACGAGCGCTAATAATATTTAGATCAACATACAACCTGATACTGACCTGCAAATTGCAAAAATCTAAGAAAATTTGAATTTCGCGGGCTACCCTAGCGCATCAACCTTAAGATCCGCATCCGCGGAAGTGAAAAAATCTGCATTCGCAACATCTCTGATATACATCATAAAACAAAGTCCCCCCGCCCCGTATGTCTAAACGCGATAAACTCAAACATTTCGGAACGGTTTTTACCAATGAGCGGAGTAATTCATGAGGAAGGTTTTGGTGTATATTTAATTAAGGTTCTGTTTAAATTGACTGAATTGAAATATGATGATGATAGTTGAAGATGTCGGAGAAAATCTTGCCGACTGGGAGCTGTACTGGCCGTGCTCAGCGTAAACCGATAGAGATACATAAAATTAATGTTCTACAGGTTTGTACATCTTAAAAAGTTTAACAAAAAAAGTCCGCGATAGCAAGTCTATTTTCTAAGGCCACAATAACCATTTCTATCTTTCAGAATTTGATAAAAATTTAATTGTTTATTTCCGAAGATATTTTGACCGGTATTAAAATGTATTAAATTAATCCATAACCAATAAAATGTTATTTAAACTGGGCATTTAATTTAGATTAAAATATGGCCTGACCTGATATCATATCATTTAAATGAATACTTTAAAAGATATGACAAATTCAAAGTTACGCGTAACAAAATAATTACGGTTGTCGGCGGCGCAACGCTAGGACAGGAGTCAATGACCTTTTCTTCGGCTATTAGGTATGCGATTATCGCTTCGCTTCCTTCCCTTGTACTCGGGCGAAGCTGCGGGCTAAAACTAAGCTAAAGCTATAAAAAAATTAAAATAAGCTAGATGGGCAGACATGGCGAAACAAACTCAGGGGTAACATAACGTGATTAATTTTGATCAATTTTGGACCCTGATTAGGGCCATTATCTGAATACAGTTTATTTTCTTGGTCCGACCTCAATAAACTGTTTTTTTTTTTCTTTGTAAAAATACTTGGTTACTTGTCGTTGACAGTAGATATTCTTCGCATGGTTTTTCGTGCGCTCGAGATCACGTGTAATGTTGCTGACGGGATTCAGAAGTCGCAAACCATTTGTCGTGACTGTCAGTCGCGTATGTATAATGATTTTCTTCTTAGCTTTACTGATTAGGTTGTCAGAAAAAGAGTAATTTCATAAATATTTAGTCAAAGAGTTCTGTATAAGGTACTCACGAGTCGTTTGAAGGCAGTGAGATCATGATCAGGTACATTGTGATGCTGCTGCGGCTGCGAGTGCTGCGGCCGTAGACGCGCTTCCAGTTCCTCCAAGCTGTGTACTTTGCCGCCACTTACGTGGTTCACCTCTGCAGCAAGAATAGTTTATATTGGTTATTTTACTGTTTCCGTCGTACGTGAATACATTCTAATATTATAAATGCGAATCTAACTGTCTGTCTGTCTCGTTACTAACTTAGATGAGTTTTTTTTTTAATTTTCTTGCCTTTTCTCAAAGTTGGTCGTAGTAACTATAAGCTAGGACATCCTGATCAAATGGGTGAGGTGAGGTTGGAACTATAATTAACCGCGGCAGCGCTACATCGAAGTTGGTTATTTAGTATTTTTAGGACACCAAAATGACACATATTTTCTACATTAGAGTCCATTCCTATTTTTAGAATCACCAAATGGGTTTTTTACAGGTTCGATTAAATATAAGCCATTTACAATGCGCACGTATACAACGTGTAAGGGACAGCCCTCCGCAGACTGATGGGGTGAATTCAGCCTATCATACTAAGACGATCGGTACATGAAATTATTTCAGGAACATTATGGGAATCCAATAAACCTGATTTGTATTATTACCTCACGCGCAATGTATCGTTACCGTGGCAAAACCCGCGTAGCCGCACTCCCCGAGTCGGGGGGGGGGCGCGCTCGAATATTTTAACATCCATTGCTGGTTTTTTTATTTTAGCTGTTTTATTTACATAAATGGAGTGCTGCAGAGAATGTAATTTTACATTGAAATAAGGGAATAGTAGCTGAAAAACGATAAAAAAAACGAAATCTTTCCTGAGCAAATTTCCGGTGGAATATGATTCAAAATAAGGAGCCGAATGCCCCCTGTTAATTTGCGGAGGGCTGTCCCGTCCACCCTGTACACTACAGTCGCGGTAGTAGGCGAGCTCACCAGGCCTGCTGTCGTGGCTGTTGGCGTTGGCGCGCAGCAGCAGGTCGAACAGCGACGTGGGCTGCGGCGCGAAGGGCGCGCGCGCCGCGGGCGAGATGGGCGCGAACACCGCGCCGGGCGGCGGCGACGAGCGGGCGTTGTCCAGCTCTGGAACGGGAACAACTATTCAACAATTCCTGGGTATTCAGATGGACCCGTTTCTGAATGGCATAAAAATCCTTACAAATATTATGAATGCGCAAGTAACTCTTGTCTGTCTGTCTGTCGCGCTTTCACGCCAAAACTACTGAACCGATTTAAATGAAATTTGGTACATAGATAGTCTAAAGCCTGAGAAAGGACATAGGCTACTTTTAATCGACATACAACGCGGGCGAAAGCTAGTATGAAGTATGAACTCTAAAATACAAGAAAAAAAACTGAATACAGAATTTTTCGATCACAGTCGTTATGCTCTTGCTTTTTAATTATTATCGAGTGATGAGAAAATAAGTAATAATAAACGACTTGGTGCCATATTTTGAAAACATCCCTATATCGCTGGACTGCAATCTTACACCTTGACGATTCGATGCACTGTCATATTAACAAGCGTCTTATTGAATCAATAATACAAGATGTATGACAGCGCATTTAAAATCGGACATATATCTTATAATCCCACTTTACACCTACAACACGTAGTTCAGTGTTATTATTGCAATCGATAATCTCATTACAGAGCGATCGATATTTCATAACTTCATTAAATAATATTAACATTGATAAATTATCAAAAAGTTATAGTATCAGAAATAAAGGCTATTTGAATTTGAATTATCAAAACAGCGAATAATTTGAAAGCTATTTACGACGTTGCCAACTTACAAAATGCACCTTCCTAATGTTGATAAGCCTTTCAGAAAACCGGGTGTTAGCTATTTATTTTGTTGATGTAAGTAATCTCACCATCGACCATATTGTGCAGTAGTCGCTCGTAGTGCTTGGCATCGTTGGTGGGACTCTCGCGACGGAACCAGCGGCTGAACCGACTGCCGCCCTCTGACTCGCTGCCGCCGTTCTGAAACGAGTTTAGTTTTAGATAGACAACCTTGAAATCGCGAAAAAAAAATCTGCTGTTCCATACATTTGTGTTCACTTAAATCGACAAAATGTATGGAACAGCTGATTTTTTATCGCGATTTCAAGGTTGGTCCCATAGAAAAAGTTGTTCAAAATGATGAGTACAATGACCCTTTTTCGGGTTTAGCATAAACAAAAATAATGTTGTATAGGATTTTATGTTGATTTGATTTTGAGGTGTAATGAATATTTAGAAATGATTTTGATGATAGCAGAGAAAACAATTGCATTTAATGGTAACTGAAATCTTGAATATTTTTTAAGACGAATTACAAAATATTCAATATTTTTGGTGGATGTATGGAAAATGGTTGCTGAATGACGATGATGCAAGGTCAACTTTTCGATATTACGTGTAACATTGTTTCGTACATTTTATAAAGTTCGCTTTGGTCTATGCTTGCCGCGAGCCAATTAGCCAAGCATTGTTTAGAACTTTTTGCTCCTTTTGTTAGTCTCTCGAGATTGTGATATGTTGAAAAATAAAATAAGAACATTAATGCATTTTTCAACAGTATATTTTTGAGCAGTATGTTTTTTCAATTGTTTATTTTTTAACTAGGAACATGAATGCGGTGTTTCTACTAACGCTCTCAGACAGTGACAAGTCCTTAATACAGCATGAACATTAGTTGTAATGCAAGTACTTACGGTGAGTACGTCGGGTATGGCGTCAAACTTGAGGAACTCGTCAAGGTTGAACTCCGGCTGCTCGTTGTTCTGCTGCGGCTCTTCACTCTTCGACTCCACGCCAGAGTCCTTATCCTGGGGAACACAATGTAGCTTTAGTTTCACTTAAACCTGGCACTTTTGAATTGTCAAGGAGTCGAGTCAGTCAGAAAGATGATTTTTTTGCCCATACGAAAGCGTAGTAGGTTCCTATGGAGAAGAACGGGCAAGAAACTCCATGGACACTCTTTTAAAAGTTTAAAAGCTCTGCTACTACTACTATATACTACATACATACATAAACTCACATCGTCCTCCCTTGGGGGTAAGCAAAAACTACAGAAAGCCACCAGCTACGATCCTTACACACTTCTTTTGCTTTGTTTACGTTCATACATCTGTTCATCTGTTCTACTATATATTAGAAGAATATAAAGCTTCATACATTGCTGGTGTTAGCAGAGTCCGCGGCGGGCTGCGCGGGCGACGCCGTGTCGCGCCAGCGCTCCGCGGCCGGCGAGCGGGACCCGCCGCGAGTGTTCCACTTCTGGACCGAACAGACACGGTTACGGAACTACATGTGTTTGATACAGTGTGGCCTCTATACAATGATTTGACTACCCTTTTCTAATTCTGAAACATTTTTTAGTCTGAGAATCAAAACGTACTGCAATCTCTGGTTACACGTTTATCAACCAAAATTTCAGAGCCACGTAGGACCGTACCGGACAGTATTATCCGACTCCAGTAGAAATTACATCTGAATTTCGCGTTCGCATTTCTATTTACAGATTTGGTTTGACTATTATGCAATTTATTATCAAGCAGTTTGCATAATAGTTATCTGTATTCACGATAACTTCGTGCTATGAAAATAAGTAAGATAAGAAGCACAATACAGATAAGAACATGCTATACATGAACAGTAGTACTCACTTCAGTCTCTTTATTGTTCGCGTTGCCATTCTTCTTAGATATAGGGTCGTCGAAACCGCGCAGCTCGATCGTCTCCAACTTAGATGTGGGGCCTGCACTAAACCTAAAGTACAAACATAAATTTGAATCAGCGATTGCACATTTTTTAAATAATTCTATTTTGGATTTGAACAAATTGAACTTAATAAAAAAAAAACATGTTAAATATAGCTTAGGTAGGTCTTTAGTTTTTGAAGATTCGGTATATATTTTATTATGTATCTAGCGACCTTTCAAAATTAATGCTGCAGTATTTTCGGCATAACGGAGGGTCATGCTAAGCAATT
Source organism: Lithophane semibrunnea (assembly GCA_947363905.1). Taxonomy (NCBI): domain Eukaryota; kingdom Metazoa; phylum Arthropoda; class Insecta; order Lepidoptera; family Noctuidae; genus Lithophane; species Lithophane semibrunnea. Next base: position 6,885,083 of record OX376206.1, on the reverse strand, counting down.
TGAGGTAGGGTGCGCCCTTAAGCCCTCAGGTTTTAGCTGAACCTGAAACTTGTTGTTGATTCATTAATTTCATGGTGAGCTTTCTTGAATAAGCCAACGACAAATAGCAAAATTGTCCTGTGAACGAGATTTGGATCAGAAGTATTTATCAAAGATGGGATACCACTCAAAATTATTCCAGAGAAAAAAATGTATGATAGAACTAGCTGCGCCCCGCGGTTTCACCCGCGTAAGTCTCGATCCCGTGGGAATATCGGGATAAAAAGTATCCTATGTGTTAATCCAGGTTATAAACTATCTGTTTGCCAAATTTCATCCAAATCCATTCAGCCGCGTGATTGGGTAACAAACATCCAAACACACAAACTCACATTTATAATATTAGTAGGATTCGCTACAGTATAAATAATAAAAAACCATCTCTACATCGCTCCATGCAAACTACGCATCTCAGTGACGTCACGCCAAATCCTGCATCGCGCAAGCAAAGTTTACCGCGCGATTAGCATATAGACGTCGCGAAATCATTCGTCGGGCAGTAGCCCATCAGACACGACACCCGTCTGGTCGAAGAATCCTCCCTTTTCTGTGGAGGATGAGTGAACTTTACACCCTGTCTCTCATGCCTCTATCCATAGTATTCTTATATATATTATATTCCGGGCCACACCGCGAAAATAAAACGCTGCCTGCCGCGGAATATAATTCGCGCGCGAATGCGATAATAACACGTATACACTCCGGCGGCCTACTGTATCTTGTTTTTGATCTACGTTCCGGCCGATAGGACAGGCTAATAACCTTATGAGAAGAGGAAAATTAAGTCTCACCATTCGGGTTCATCTTCTTTCTCAAGGCGTCGTTGAGAATAGCGACCACCAGATCTACGGTTGTCCTCTCTGTAAATAAAATAATAATAATAACGAAATGGATCGACATAACGGTCCCGCATGACGGGAACCTCGTGAAGACCGAAAAAGATAAACAAATCAAGTATCTTGACTTGGCTCACGAGGTTGTCGACATGTGGGATGTGGACTCTGCGATCATTGTGCCGATAGTCGTATCAGCCAATGGCATAATTGCCAAGAGCCTCGACCAACATCTATGGAGGCTCTCGTTGGGCAGCTGGATTAAGGGCTTGATTCAGAGAGCGGTACTCCTGGACACGGCTCGCATTATTAGGAGGTTCCTCTCTCTGGAACCCTGACCGCCGGTAGCTTGGACCCTGTTCCCGATACCGGTGGGCTACTATTTTTTATATTTTTAATTGTTTTTTTTAATTTTTTATTCTAATATTTAAATTATAATTTGGATGTATTGAAAATGAAATAAATAAATAAAATGGATTGGAGACAATCATTTCGGTGATTGTATGTATAAAGGCAATGAACTTGGATGTTACACTCAAGAGGATCTTTTGAGGCTGGATAATAAATAATGTTAAATGGCAATGGCCTGCTACATTATGTAAAACATAATGCATTTTGATTAGGTTCCAGCCTCTGGAGACTGAAACAACGGTTACCCAGTTCCTGATATCAATAACTAAGAAATACATAAAAGTAAAGTACAAACCTGTGTTGCATCTTCTCGTTGATGAATCGATCGTCCCGTTCCCTCTTGATGTCAGAGGAGTAGGAGTCTCTACCGAACGAGCGCCGTTCGAACCTGTGCGAAAGAAGATGTTATAAAGACTGCTTTCAGAGCGCATACTGTTCGATTATTAACGAGGCGCATTACTTAAATTGTAGTATTGTACTTAAAAGACTGTATACAGGGTGAGTTTTTAAGATGGGACTGCAAAGCGAAAACCACAGTTAGAAGGAACTGATTTTCTGTTATTTACCTTTGTAAACAATTATCAACTAAAACATCATTTGTTGCATCGAACCGCTTGAAAGTCCTGACTAAATTCTTTTATAAAATTAAGAACGTTATCTTACTCCAAAATTAAAATCGTCCTATTTCCGTATTCGCATACAACCCGATTTCCGGATTCACAGTTGTATCTTAAATACACCTGAATAATAAAATGTAGGCAGTAATATACAACGCACGCAAATTCTTAATACGCGCATCACCTGTTATCTGCCATTTTGTTTTAGGCCATAGGTATAGTAACAGAATACTAACAATTTTCACCATGTGAACCATTGCTAATATTCATTGTTTTCCACTGTAATAGTCCAATGGCCAAAGTAGATTAGCCGTTGGCCTATTGACGTGAAAAAAAATGTTAACGATATCTTGAAAGATGTACAAGATATCGGACAGAAATGGCCATAATAAGTTAAATACCGAATGAAATTTACGCTTATATGTAGGGGTATCGAGTTACCCAGTAATTGGGTTGTGAAGGTCGGCTTAGGTCGCTCCATGCAAAGTACTGAATCTGGTTAGACTGGAAGCCAACCCCAACATAGTTGCGAAAAGGCTAGGCAGATGATGATAAAAATCGAGTGCTACCTGTCGTTATTAGGCCTGGTGTTGTGTTCACGTTCGCGGTCACGTTCCCTCTCGCGCGGCGGGCGGTAGGGCTCCGCCCCGCGGTACTCGCCCTCCTCCCACGCGTTGTTCGGCACGTCTCGCACCATGATGCGGCCCGAGCCGATGCGGCGACCTCCTGCGGCGGAAACAGGAGTTATGGCACTGCCTTTGGAAATGAAAGGTTTTTTGTTTAATAAATGAAAAATGAAGAAGCGAAAATAATGAAGCAGTATTTTAGAAACTAATAGCTGTAGTGGTTTCAGGAGGCGCATGTTTAGAGGAGTATACAGGAATTCAGGTAATGGATAACCTTGAAAATATGGATTCGAATAACTACAATTTTTTTTATTTCATGTTGACAGTTTATTCACTTTATTTTAAATCTTTTAACTCTCGGACGCCACGGTCACAAATGAATAATATTCCTCAGACTTTTATTGTAATACTATGTTACGTTAATAATACTAATGGATGTAAGACCATTTATAACGTACAAATAAAATAAAAAATGTGATCAGCCTTGTTTTTATAGAAGCCATTTCAACCCATTATAAGCACTAATAATACTACTAAGCTGAGGCAGTATTTAGATTGGATTTCCACCAGATCTGTGCAAGGTAGTGTTCAGTGAGGAAAAAACCCACTTGATTTTTCTTTGCAGTTTTCGTAAGAAGCCAGAAATTATAAATTTGAGTTATGGTAGTGCTAAAAGCAATAAAAATACTTATAAGTAAATTGTTATACTAAAAATGTCAGCAGAACATTGTAGAATGCACGTTAAAGCTTAAACGTGCATCCCCTGGTTTCTGCCATTTTGTTCTAGGCCATGACTCAGGAAAATATCCCAAGTTTAACCACGCAATAAACTGACTTTCAATACGTCCTGAAGAATATTAGAACACTAGCAATCTGCAATATGAATTTTAAATAACTAATATTCACGACGACGTTCAACGAATGGGGCTCGAACTTAGGTTCTCGCTCACGGTCGCTTGTCTGACGCCTTCGTAATGCTATTTGCTGTTTATAGGTTGGTTGATAGATTGACAATAATCTGATAGATAAGCAGCATATTGTACTGATTCGGCCATGACGATTTTTATAAAAAATTGCCATTTTGCACCACAAATCATTACATTCATTTTAGAGCAAAAATTTTAGAAGACGTTGCTTTAATTAAGTATATGAATTTCGTGAAAATCTGTCATGGGTCTATACATAAGAATTTATATCTATGAATTAATGAAAAATGTTGGAGTACAGTCACGAGCAAAAATATGTTTACACTCAGCAAAATTCGATAACGTTTTTCTCGTGGAATAACGATTTTAACTTTGAGATGATACCTATTTCATAATAATAGGGGTTCAAAAATACTATGTTCGTTATATCATAAAATTACAATCAATACAGTAGGAGAAAATCACTTTTAAAAGTTGCTAAGTGTATACATATTATTGCTCGTGACTGTACCTACATAGTTAAATAATATTTCAACCGTCACAAAATCCTGTGATCATACCTTGTTCAGGTTTCGCCGGATGCAGCGCGGGCTGGTGGGCCGGTGGCCCGGCGGGCGCGGCGGCGGCCAGGGGCGACTCGGGGCGCGTGCGCGCGAGGTGCGGCGGCGGCGCGGGCGGCGGCGCGGCGCCCGGGGCCCCACAGCCTGACGTGAAGCTCCGGCGCTGCGGCGACAGCACGATGCCGCCGCCGCTCGGCTCGCTCTCCTTGCGGACGCGCTCCCGAGGGTCGGCGGAACGACGCTCCCGGTCGCGGTCGCGGCCGTACACGCCCTGATGATTGAACACAATATATTCATGCTGCTTATTATGCCAAACTGTCAGGTTTGTGGGTTGATTGAGGATATTTATCAGGTGTTAATGGTATGTCACAGGAACATAACATACATGAAAGATAATGTCTGTGTGGTGTAGCATGTAACAGCATCTTAGCGACCCCGTTGTCGAAGGAAGCTAGAGTATGGTATCGATTGTTGGATGTTAGTTACCTAAAAGAATGAATAGGAACGACATTATCATGTGATTTTGGAATGACTTATTATTACCATTGATGAATATCTTCTGTTACGGGGGTGAACATTATCATCACTAAAGATTTGTTTAAAGTGCAGATTTTTTTAATGTCAAGTAACTTTTAGCATTAGAAATGTATGAGCAAAGTTTTTTGCCATTTCTAATTTTTCTAGTACTCAAACCTCAATTGATCCAATAATTGTTTAATTCTTATTAGTAACCGATTCATTGGCGTCAAAAAAAGTTTTTGTAAACATTGACCATTTTCGTGCCGGTTTTTTTTTCTTCAAAATCTGTGAATGCTGATCAAAGTTAAGAACAGTCTTCTAAGACCGTTTTCCTGTAGCTACAACGATTCAGATAAAGGTCTTAAAAACCTAACCTGTAATTAAGTACAGTTAATACAGAAAAGGTATGCGCTTCGGTAATCTTCGTTTTTCCTAATTAGAACCAACGTTGGGCTACAGAGTTAGGCTGCCAACAGACGGACTACATCGCAACAACCACGCACAGTCGATATATTCAACTGCATACAGTCGTGTAGTGTCGACTCAAGCTGTCCATCGCTAACCGAATACAGTTAATGTGTAGAGCATTGTAGCCGACCGCGTGAAGTCAGTTGTATGTTCGACTTCGTTCAGTCATGATATCTGACTGAACGAAGTCGAACGTATAACTCATGCAGTTGAATATATCGACTACTCGCGGTTGCTGCGATGCAGTCCATCTGATGGCAGCCTAACCCACCACAGAGGTAAATCTTCAAGGCATTTACGCACCTATTATTGCGCGTTTGTACATATGAAGCTTTCTCTATGTTATTAGATGACCTACTCTGGTCGCACCTCTTTTTTATATGTCACTCAAACTTTATGTCACTGACTCTGCCAGGGCCACCATCAGGGATTTTAATTTTGATTACACAAAAAAAAATCGAAATTTGTCGCCAAATATCAGAATTTGTCGGTCACTGGTTCAAAATATATAAGGGTTTATAGGTGGCCGATCTGGAGACAGTCTCCCCAGCAGGGCCACATTTATATCTGAAAAACTAGGGCACCTAGCTGTTTTCTCCCAAATTTAGTCGCTAATTAGTCGGAATCAGTCGCCAAGTCAGCGACTTTTGCGTGAATTATTGTAATTTTGACAGGACAACGTTTTACGTGAATTGTTCTAATTTGGACTAATCTGGTCAGCTAGTTTGTAATAAAAAAACGTTTGAAAAAGTTTTATTTATTTATTTAAAAACGCAATATAAAACAAGGAAATCACATCAAAATAGCGTATATAATTAAGAAATCTATATTATATTAACAAAAATGTTATACATATAACTATTAACAGCACTATGCGCATAAATATGTAAAAAAAACCAGCTTCACATTAGCGATCAAATTAGCTGAAAAAACGCTCCTTCGGCTACTTTATAAATAACTATAAAAATCCTTCACCGGTTCCTGAGTTGCCTTTTCTGCCGCCATCGATTTCGCCTGTGCCTCTTTTAAAGTTTCTGACAAAATCTTCATTTCCAACTCATGTTTCTCCTTTAAAAGCCTGATTTTGATACTGTGGAACTCTTCAGCCCTTCGCTCCCTACTTATATGCTCCTTTTTTAATATTTCAAGCTCCTCATTTTCACAGACCCTGTTAGGTGCTTGAGTAAATTTCGGCCCATCAAAATTTACTGATTGCAACTGGCCACATGGATGCTCTATTGATTTTCCTGCGAATGATAAAAATATGATTGAATATATGAATGCAATCCTGAAGGGGTATGTAGGTTGTATCCTAAAATAGATCATTTGTACGGCTATTATTATATCATCGTTTTTATTTACAATGATAAAGTGGACTTGATGGCATAATGCATTTTCTTGCATTCGTTAATAATAAATCATACTGTACTTATTTTTCAGAAAATAGTATTTTTTTTGTTAAAATTATCCTAATATCAAATCTAATTATTATCTAATCAACAATAGTAACATATACTTAATTCTCTTTTAAAATAATGGACTATGGCTCAAAAAAAAATAACTGCTCCAAAATCTTACCACGTAAAATAGATTTCAAGGGCATTTTGAGCTGGGAAGCAGTATATAAGTCGGAGTTGATGTAAGACTGGGTGAAAGGTCTATCTCCATCAGTATGTATCCGGTCCTTGCGCTCCCTCGGCAAAGGAAGGCTCTGACGTCTTTTCAAAGTATCCGAAAAGCTGCGTAATTGTTCACCCGACGCCTGAAAAGATCATTCATTAAAGTTGTATATAACAAAAGTGAATAAAATATTTTAAAACATGCATGAACGTATACATAACTTACTTGGATTCGAAACAATAGCAGAAAAAATGTTTCTGCTATTTCGGCCGATAATGCCCGATTTCAGAAGTACTCTGAGAAGTCCTTCATTATATCCCTCGAGAGAAGAAATTATTTTTCTTCCTTGCGATGAACATTATCAAAAGATTCTTCTTCAATTCGAGAATTTGTTTGGACACTTGTACAATAACGACAACAACATGTAACTTGGCATACAGACGGTTAACTTCCAACTACTTTTGAATAATGTTGTGAGTGTGCTGAGTAGTCAATCATTTTACATCACTCTCTTAGGCATGCCATATTACGCTCACAATAAAAATTAATATTGGCAGTGTAGTGGAAAGATGAATATTTTTCCTGTATACCAAATATGTTGTTCAACTTCACCACACCACACAGAACGTAATAATGAATATCTTAATACCGCTTACGTATAATATAAAGCTGAAAAACCGAAACCCGCAATAACAATTTAAAAAATCCAAATATATTAAAAACTTTATTGATTACTGACACTTAAAAACGAGCAAGTTGACGAGTAAAAAAAAAATAAACAAGAACAGAATGATCCACAGACAATATGGGAACTCTGAGACACGATTCAAATCCTGAATTCTGCTGAGATCGCTATCCAAGGGTAGAGTGAGATCTATGCTCAAGTACATATTACAGCTGATATCAGACGCTTCACTTTTTGTTTATTTTTTAAGTATTTCATTCGAAGTGAAATGTCTGAACACAACATGAATTAAAAGTGAAAAATTAATTCATTAGTGAAACTATGCAACGATGTTGGATTTAAATCGCGCTCCGCATAATCGAAAAATGAAATGAGCAAATGAACGTATTAAATATGTAATTTTGTGGAATGAAACGGAAATGAGCCGTCACTCGAGTGCAGCGTATGATATTAGCATAAGCAGTAAGCAGTAACTATTAGTATTAAGGTGATTAAAGACGAAACCATGATCAAGGATACTGAATCCTTGCAGAATAAGGGCCAACGGTGCATCCAGACCAGTCGATCGATGACATTGAAACCTGGGCCCATACCACCAGCTCTTATAGGACCATATCTTTCCCCCACAAAGTAAGATTAAAATAATACTGCTGTAAGCGGTGGTGGTAGGCCCCCTGATATGTGCGAGGTGATATACGGGGTGGCAGTGACGTCGACGCACAACCTGTTACCATGGATTCAGTACATGATTCTCAAACACCTGGGTTTAAATATTCGTGGGTTACAAAAAAAAAACAACTGTTTCTTATAAAAGTGCAACTGTTTTTTTTTTTTTAAATAGCATTTTTTTTTTGTAATTTGTTGATTGTTTGATTACCCCCTAACTAATAAAAGCGGAGTAAAGTTATGCCAAACTTAATCCTCGAAAATGTATGGTTAATCTGAAGATGCTTGTAACTTTATGCCGCGTTTATTAATATGGGGGTTAGAATTTAAATAAATCACCGTTCGTCCCGCTTGCTCAACGCTACGTAAGCTTGGGACAATTTTCCTCATCCCATACACAAAGGCATATAATACGTTTAGCATAGTTTTGGTTACCTTATGGTTTTCGTTGGGTGCATCTCCTCTCGCGCCTCGGTCTTCTTCGTTCGGCGAATCAGAACGTCTCTTCAACACCCTGTTGAACATTTCGATTTCGTTATTAGTGGCTAGCGATAAACATGTTAAGAGGAGTCATAATAGGCATAGAAGCAGAAATCAGTATTTTGCAAAAAGTAATAAAAATACTTATACAATTTTAATACTAAAAATGTCAGCAGAACATTGTAGAATGCACGTTAAAGCTTAAACGTGCATCCCCTGGTTTCTGCCATTTTGTTCTAGGCCATTACTCAGGAAAATATCCCAAGTTTAACCACGCAAATCTGTATAATTTCAAATTACTAATATTCACGTCGACATAATAGTTCAACAAATGGGACCCGAAATTAGGCCCTCGCTTGCGGTCGCTTGTCTGGCGCGTAAATCGTTGCTGTATACAGCTTGGTTATAGATTGACAATAATCTGATGGAAAGCAAAATATTATACTGATACGGCCATAAGGAATTTTCATAATACTTATAGCTAGCTTAACTGGAGGGACTTGTGGCTAAGTAATAACAGCCGCACGGGTCAATCGATAAGGTTAAGCTACGCTTGACGCGTTTGGTCCATCCACGGGTGACCATCTTTACATACCAAGCCCCCTCATTGGTCCCGGCTGTCATTTGTAGATCTTTCAAAGTTGTTACGGGTCGTCAGAAGCCCGAAAGTCTGACAACCAGTCTTACCAAGGGGTATCATGTTACCCAGTAACTGGGTTGTGGAGGTCAGATAGGAAGTAGCTCCATGTAAAATACTGGTATTCAGCTGCATCCGGTTATACTGGAAGCCGACCCCAACATAGTTGGGAAAAGGCTAGGTAGATGATGACTTATATATAGCTTAAAATAATAGTTACAGTTTAGTTTAGAAGCGCAATCTACGACATAGACCCAGGGCGGGTTGGTGGATGTCACAAGTCTTCGAATGTTTTATTCTAGTACATGCCGGTTACCACATCACCCGAAGCCCCATTGCTCTCATTCCAATTTATTTGCGCTCGGCGCAACATGTCTTTTTCTTCCATACTTCTCTATTAGTAGTCATCTCGGTAGTCACCCACTTTCTAGCCATATCATCTTTCACCCAGTCCATCCATCGTTACTTTGGTCTCCCTCTCCGATGCGTGGTCTTTCTCTATCTATATTGCAGGGAAAAAGTATTCAATAGATCACACATTGTGTCAGTACTCACAGCGCAAGCGCCTCGCAGTTCGCGAACGCGTTCTCCAAGTTTCGCTTGACGAGCGGCGAGTTGCGCAGGCGCATGAGTTGGTCCCGGGTGTACTGCAGCGTCTTGCGGGCCGGGCCCACCGCCAGCACGGCCGGGTCGCCGCCCCCGCCGCCCGACACCACGTTGTCCTCACCTGGGAAACGGAAGGACATTAGAATAAAGGTAAAGTGAGTAAGGTAGGTAGGTGGTATATTCTCATTTTGTATGTTTATTTAAATACGTGAGTTATGTGTATGCGTCGGCAATCCATTAAGGGGATGTATGAGAGGTCATTTACAAACAAATAACCCTTTTTGGCTAATATGCAAATTTCTACAATAACCCTGTATACTTAAATGGTTAAAGAAATAAATAAAATTCATGGGAAACAAAAGTTGCACCGCATTGTTTCAGAAAACTTTTTCCGTTGCGGGGAATATGTTGCTGGCAACATGTAGAAGCATCGAAGTACTTATATTTTGCAATACAACTTTTTCTCAAAATGGTCAAAGTCGGGTACAAAAATACTCAGGTCGTCCAAAAGCGGATTGAGCTGAACTCAGTCAGAATGGCAAAGGAAAGGAAGCCTTAGCAGTTGGTGATTCCAGGTTAAGATACTAATGAAATTTCCAGGTCGGGCACAGTGAGGCTTTTCCATCGAGCAGCAACCTAGCGAAATGTATAGATAATATAGTATGTATAGATAGACATATACATACAATAATAATATGCCTACCTCATCGAGCCATACAGGCGTGAAGTTATGTTATATTTCACACATTTACACATCAACATGAGTGCCGAGTGTTATGCCGTTGTGTGCGTGTAGTTGTATTGCTATTACCAATGTGTGCGTTCCCTTATTATGTCCCCGTGCCCTTATTTTATCCCCTCGTCAGCGAGTGACCTTGAGTGTACCTTGTCCTCGTGCGCAAATTAAGTTCAACTCAATAGTTCAATGGGGCACACATAATAAGTAGCGGTACCTACTTTTAGGAATAATTACAACAAGGAACGTTTAGTACAAAAATCTATTATAGCACATTTTAAGACGTACACACGGCTACACATCAAGCTATACATTTCCAGTTTAAGCTGACCTCGCATTGTACAGAAATGCTATGCAATGCGAGATCAGCATAAACTGGAAATGTATAGCTTGATGTGTAGCCGTGTGTACAGTCGGCGACAACATTCGCTGATCATTCTGAAATAAGTTACTCAATAATTATATCGTAGAATCGAATGATTGAAAATCGAATGAAAATTATTGTTAAGTAAATAAGGTAATTCATTGAAGAGTAGAGAATTCGTTGAAGGCTATCAAAGTATTCTCCACTCCCCGTTATAAGTAGGTACTTAATTAATACCAATCGAGATTTTAGGGTAGGTATACATCTATGCTGAAACTTTGGACCGGTGTTATGTCGCTGACTGCACAAACAATCATGTCAAAGGTCAGTGTGGACTTGACTCCTCAGAAAAGCGTGTCCTAGGAGCAGTTCCGTCCGTGAAGAGATAATAATATTTCTATTGTTAGTTTTCAGATCTTTCAAAGGTCAGTCACTGTTATAATTTAACATTCAAAACAATATTCTAATTTAAATTACAAATTCCTACATAAACACGTGCAAAAAATACAGCTAAAGGTCAATGAACTTTGTTGAATATATTTGCTCTAGAAGTTAAACAAAAAAACAACTGTAAATTGAATAACTTAATATTTAATGATACTCCCGCAACTTGTTATTATCAAAGAACCCTTTCCATCATAAATTCATAACAAGTGTGATCTTATTGCTTTACAAATCGAGCATGAAAACAATAAAAATAAATACTTCTTTAATCAAATAACAACAACGAAACGAATGTTCAAACGTTTATTTGAATTTGCACGACAGTGTAACAATACAAACGTTGTTTATGTTCAAAAATTCGTTCCAATATTACTTTTAGTTCCGAATTGTTCACCGCTTTTGCATAGATTAGGTACATTACATACGTATACACAATGGTACACGTTGGCGTACTTTCTATGGCTAATAATGGATTACTAACTACTTTCACGGACCTATTTGTATAACGAGCGATAGAAAATACGCTAACGTATGCCGCAACGTTGAAGAGTCTCAATGGCTGCCAAATCGCTACTACAAACTGTCGGTCAATTTGAAGGTTTCTGATAAACTACCAACATATTCCTTATATTGTTTATCAGCCATTCTTTCGTCTTAGAAGACCACCCAAGACAGCAGCTGACAAAAGATTTGATAGTCGATTTCCTGATCAGATCCTACTTGATGAACCTGATGTAAAATACTAGTACTCAGCTGCATCCGGTTAGACTGGAAGCCGACCCCAACATAGTTGGGAAAAAGGCTAGGCAGATGATCCTACTTGATGAACCTCATACTCCCTAAAACTTGTTATAAAAAAATTCCTATGCCATCTGACGAAAATATGTAGTTGGTAGGTAAAACGGTTTTACGCAACGTTAAATGTTGGACACTGATGTCAGCACCGAGTCTATGACGAAGTGAAACATAATCGGGTTAGTCTGTCTACTACATAAATACATATACAATATACTATACATAATTATGCTATACTACTGTAACATATATTTAGGAAGACGAGCCCGTCCTATTTACACCTAAGAATTGTGACAAAACAGTTTTTCGTTTTTAGAGCACGAAAGTAATGTTGGCGCTATGCACAGCGATGATTGGCTGGTCAGTATTGGATTTAATTTCAAAATAAATGACAGTATTAAAGGAAAGACTTGGGTAGCCGCTCGTAATAGATAGTGCCATCCACGAAGACGCGCCCCACTCCGCTCCGCTCCTTACTAAAGTACTGCTTACAGTACAGTAACCGCGGAGTGGGGCGCATCTTCGTGGATGGCACTATATCTATACTACCTAATATACCCCGGCCTGCGCACTCAAATAGACGACAACTGACAACAATGCTCTATATTTAACATGGTCGCTAAGAGCATCTCCACATTTCGCTGCACGTAAATATATTTTCTTGTGCAATTATTCTAATGAGCCGTGCAAGTTGTGCGACGGAAATATATATATTACATGGATGACTCAAGGTTATAAACTAGAAGTAGTCCCGACATTAATTGACGCATTTATCAATTCCTCTCATGAGTTTAAACTATCGTACGTCTACAATTAAACTTAAATATATCATTATAGTAGTGAAAAGAAGAATGTCTTTCCGATAAATTCTGAAGCAAATCTATTGACTCATAAATTTTCACGAGACTTCGGCTAAACCTGCTACAATTTTCTTCCGGAATTTTCCGAGATAAACCCGAACGTACAGACTGACAGACGCGAAGGAGCTATTTTGTAAACATTTGTTGCTGGTATTGATTTTTCTGAATGCACGTTTCAACAAACATAGTAGTATGGCTAAATCCGTAAAGACACATTCGTAAAGAACGTTCCACTGTATTTTATGATCAAATGATGTATCGTAAAATCAATGCAGGTTTCATGTCTGTAAGGAGTAACAACATTCTCATTGTCTGGAGAATTGCGTGTCACATTACTGTTTAGAGGTATCTGCATAAAAATACTTATGAAGTATTGTATATATATGCAATGTTTAGTAAACAGCTTTTTTATGTCATTTGGCGACAAGCTAAGCTACTAATTAAATTGTTCAACCTAATCATGTATTTTTAAAACGCGTTCTCCTTATTCGTCATTTCAATATTCACAATCGCCGTATCTAAACAAGATAAGCAGAAGCAAAACAATGACTAATAAAAAATAATTACGATACAATTTTTGTAAAAAGACGATAGCGAGACTGAAAGATTAGCAAAGTCGGCAATATGGAAGTATCGTATCGGCTAAATGACCGTCACTTTCACACGAGGCCGGGATGTTCGCATCCGACCGCGCCACTCCACCATTCTCGGTCCGACCAATCTAGAAGTCTAATCAAACCGCTAATCGTGGCTATCGGAAAACAATTTAACCGTTTGACGTTTGCCATACTTTAATAAATCAATTTATTCCTTTTTCTGAAGCCATTAAAATTGGAGGTTATATACATGTAACAAAACAAAATGACGTGACTTACGCCAAGACACGCGCTTCACCCTCTTGGTGGGTGGACCAGCGCGTACCTTCGGAGGCAGCTGAGCGGGAATCCTCCTCATCGCACTCTGATACTTGAGCAGAAACGCATGCACCGCGCACTTGGCAGGGGAACTTGTCTTCTCAGGGGAGATAGTTGCTGTTACAGCGGCTAGCGTGGCCGAGGAGTTCCGCGCGCGACGACGGGCAGCCCGGCTGCCAGCCCTCCGCGTCCTACGACGCCCCTTCTTTAGCACCTCACCTACCAGCGGCGGGGACTCCTTACTAACCATATCAGTCATCACTGATGACGCGACACCACAAAATGGCGTCGTAAAAATAACCTAACTAATACTTAGCCTAACGATAAAATAAATAAGATTAACGATTGTAAAAAATAAAATAATATATAAAACAAGTAAACATAAACCTAAGCTCACTAAAACGCTAAAACTAGGGGTTTGTCAGAGAGACGGTTGCGCAGAACGCGGGGGTCATCTACGTGTAACCGACGTAATATTTCCTACCACAGTAGAAGAAGAATATTATATTCATAAAGGAAAAAGAGGAAAATCACGAATTTTCACAAACGACACGGATCGCACGAACACGCCTCAAAGACTGATTCAAATTGACGGACGTTGAGTACTCGACGAAGTTCGACTACCCTCAACATTTTTATAATTTTTGCAAGATCGCGATCAAGAAATTTCTGTGATACGATATATCTACCTTACACTATTTTATTTTGGTTCAAATCGTAACGGCAACCGAACAAAGACGAGTAAATAACGACACAACTTGAAATACAACATTCGCAAAGTTGGCAATGTTGGTATGTTGAAGACTTCGAAGTATATTTTGCACATGAAGTTTTCTATCAAAACATTCATTGACTGCACCCAATATCAATTAATATTCGATCTATTATTCGCTTCCATTTTTGTATGGATATTAGTTGAAGCGTCAAAATATCCTGCAGAGCGTCTGCAATGCGGTTTTGCACATACAGATGTATTGTTACAGAAACAGTATAGTTTCCGAATACGGAAATACTTTCGGCTTTTGACTTTGAAATGTAATTTGAATTACGTTATGACCACAAAGTAAAGGTATATGAAGGTCGATATGTATCAAATCTTCTCGGAATAAAGTTTGATGTAAATGAGGCGTATCGCGTTTGCAGACCAATTACTTAATTGGTCTTTTTACCGATACAACTTATTTCTTAAGTTTCAAAATAGACATCGTAGGTAGTATACAATCCTGCCAGGGTTGCGGGAAAGTCCGAAAGGGATACCGGGACCTTGGCAACAGGCAACTGAAGGAACACGGGTGGGTTTTAGTCAGTAAAAGTCTGACACGCCCTTCCGCTCCGCCCAGAGCGGGAGAAGTCATTTTGATGATTTCCCACAATCAAAAAAAAGTTAGTAATTCAATACTGCTGAACACCTATAGGGCAAGTTGGATTATTATTTTGAACTGCAAATTGCTTTGTGTTACTCTCCATTTACACTAATAAGATATAAAGTTTTTGTAATTTTGAACAACTACGGAAATTAAGAACTTGTGCTTAAGTTTGTAGGTAGGTAGGTATGTGTAGTATAAATACTAAAACCTCGTTATGAGGTGTTGAACTTGTATACTTGCTACCAACTACACGAGCAGCTAGCCATTGACCCAATGTTGCATTTTAATTCTTTAGAGCATTGGTAACATAACGTAACCTTCTAGGGGCTTATTAAATAGATAAATATAGAAATAAAACTATAAATAAACAGTATTGAAGCGCTACTCAAAATTACGTTTTGTAAACATTATGTTCAGAAAATTGATAAAAAATGCTATCTGCGAATGTGAAATGATAAGCTACTGATTTCGTTGGTAGGTATAATTGTCTTACTATATGATGATGCACATATTTAATTATATAATACAACTATCAACATACTAGCCTTATTTCCATGTCTTTCAGCTTGGAACTTTGTCAAATGCCACTGTATGAATTTTTTGCACCACATCATCACAATTTGCTTCAAAACTTATCAGTTACCTACTTCATCACAATTCATTTTATGGTTCAGTCAACGCCCCGCGTCTGTCGATTTTTTGGGATTATTTCAGGAAGCGCTGAGCGAAACTTTTTCAGATATTCATTAATCCAAGAAAAGCACAAATAGAGAATAGTGAAGTCCCTAACCACGGATTAAATAACTACGATTGCGGACGCCATTAAAGCACCTATCTCACTGATGAAAGTTTGCAACCGACGGCTGCATATTGAGAGGTGCACTGTGCACAATCAGGGGGACCGGCCCGATTGACCTTGATCCTCCCTGCAATATCTACCCCTGCATACAACTTAGGGCTGACCGAAGAATCGACTTACGCAACGCAATCACTTTGATATAATTCTATGGAAAAATACAGTGGACCTTTTACAAATAAACTCGTTGAAGAATCCTTCGATTTATTTCGAAAAATATAATTCGAATGACGTTTTGGAAACTGAATCGTGATGCTTCACGGGCAAGCTCATAATTCCGTGCAGTTTAAAAGACTAGGCAGGACAGGTGGCATAAAACTTAATAAAAACTTGCACAGAAAACTAGCCTTTTCTATATACGTCTCTGATTAATTAGCATTTTGATATGCTGTCAGAAGTTAGTAAACTTTTCCTATAATTTGTTTAAAGTTCGTTAAATGAATCGGTATTCGTGACACGATAGCTGCCGTATCACGCACCTGGTTGAATTTGCATGGAACTGCGATCGTATTCATATTGAAATATCAGAGAAATTGATGGTGCAGTAAAAAAGTTTTGCAATAAATATGCTCCGATTTGTTCTAATTTCCCTACTATACTAACCAAGAAAGAATATAGAAGTTAGTTACTCATGAATATTATATTTTTTTGGCTCGTTCGAGATAGCGCAGGATAAGAAGAGGTACCTGCAGGCGTAGCATGAGCACCGTTTTGTCGACGGAAGAGTAGACAAAAATGACGTTTCCTGTAGACAGTACGAGACGGCAGCAAAATAAAAAAAGTCAACTGCACTTTTTACGAAATTCACTCTTTTACATAATTCGACTCCGAATTCTTTGTTTTATCATAGGATTTATCGGTTGTCAGTGTGATTTTGACAGTAAGGATAGAAAACTTTCTTCCGAAATAGTCTACATATAAAAAGACCTAGACAAAGATCGTTAGAAATGAAAGACAAAATGACAGATTGTATAAAGATGGATGTCATGTCTACGGTGGATGTCAAAATGAAGAAACGAACTGTCACTTTGTATAGATAAAGCTATGTCTATTCTTCATAGAGATAGAAAGCGCCATGCTACGCCTGCTGGAACAGTTTAAGGAAGGCCTTTGCCGAGCAGAGGGACAGCGACATTAATTTAAAAAAAAAACCTGGGTTAATTCTTCGATGCCATAACGACGCGATCTTAGAATAATATGCGTTATTATTCTAAAGGCTCTTACATACTGGGGCGATTCGTCGCGCGACGCGACGCTGCCGCATTGGTCGCCGTGTAGTTTTCTCAGAAATTGTTTTGTTAAAATTCGCGTCGCGCGACGAATCGCCCCAGTATGTAAGAGCCTTAAGGACGCGATAATTAAATTGTGTAGGTAAGATTAATCAATCAGTACAATCAGTCTGCCTAGCCTTTTCCAAACTATGTTGGGGTCGGCTTCCAGTCTAACCGGATGCAGCTGAATACCAGTATTTTACATGGAGCCACTACCTGACCTTGAGACTGGTTGTCAGACTTTTGGACTTCTGACTAATCGTAACGACTGTCAAAGATCTAATAATTAATTAATCAGTACCAACACAAGATCGTAAATCTGTCTGTATGTAGAAAATTACTAAAAGCTATAGTTGATATTTCTACCGCGATCAATCTCACTTATTGCAAGACTGCCAATAATGCGACTGTCTGTTTCGGGCATTCCCGTTATGCATAGAAAGAAGTGCAGATGTCAAATACGGACCGGCAGGTGACTAACAGTAAAGTTGTATAGTTATAAATCCAGCGACATCAATCTGTACGTCCATTACCCCAAATTCCTCCTGAAGGAACCAGTGAAATCATGAAAACTGCTACCTATTTCGTTACCTACGCAACCTACACAAAAAAATAACAAAAGCAAATCAATTTGCACATATTAATTAATCGGTACATTCATAAACAAAATACTTTTCGCCCAGCACGTAAAAACCCCAATGCCAATAAAAAATAAAGTAAGCTGTTCTTTTTTTTAATTGCGCGTAGAATCGCGCACGTCCCTCTGCGTCGCATTGTTTACGTGCAGGCCCGACGACAATGTCGCAGAGTATGTTATACATATAGGTACTTTGTGTCAACGGTCTAATAACTTCTCCACCTTTCTGTAATAATCTAATAATAGTACCATAAATAATTTGTATTATACTTACATACATATATTATAACCATCCATCCATAGCCATACTAATAATATTTTTTTTGGAAAAATATTTAAAAATGTTATTGAAAATGAAATAAAAGAAATAAATAATTAAAAATCCATAAAAATATAATAAATGCAAAAATAACTCTTATCTGTCTGTCTGTTATTTGTCCACGCCTTAACAGCTGAACCTGATTTGGATGATATTTGGCACACGGATAGATCATGACCTGATACATTCCCATGGGACATTTTCCGTCCTACGCGCAGGCGAAGCCGCGGGCAAAATCTAGTATTATGTATAAGCGTTTCATCGTATAGAAGCTCAGAATGTTGGAGTATTGCAATATTGCAAATCGTTGCTGGCCAAAATTGACATTCCTTTTTCGCAATCGCAATGGTCGAACATACGAGATTCTCGGAAATATTGGCAATTTTGCTATATAGCAGGCCTTCCTAAAAGCTTGTAAAGCTTGCTGGCAAAAGAAATTAGTTGCTATAGTTTGACCGAAACGGCTGTACCGCGCCTATGTATACCCTCGGCGAGATGGGGGGGCAGTGCAGGCCGCTCTATCGTTAAAGCTCACGGCGACTCGCTGCTCATTCGTCAACGCCGCCCCCTGAATCGCCGCGCATATCTAAGGCGCGGTATAGCGGTCTCAGTCAAACTATATCAGGTAAAATGTTAAAAGCAAATATTCCTATGTTCCTGGGAATATCACATCACAAGTTAGGTAGCTTACCGGTAATTATAATGCGTAATTGTGTATGTAACTATAGTTTCAACTTTTGACAACTGACTCTAACATAGTAGATATAAATGTACCCGAAGTAATAGTAATGTGCCAGTAGAAAATGCCTGTTGTAGTTTTGCTCTACAGTTCAATGCACCTATTCAAGTATTTTATTTATTCTTTTGATTAGTCAGTGGTACAAATGTACCCCACATGCTTTCAAATATTTTTATCAAATATTGCAGGCAGAATAATTAAGTACTCTCAGCTGATTATGAGGAACCTGAGTTTTCTTAAAATCTGGGAGTTTCAGACCAATATGTTCAGACTTTACTGAAAACCATAGGTAGTTTATAAAAGCTAATAATGTATGTTACTTCTTGTTGATAAAAATAAGCTCAATAAATGCATAATATGACACCAATAACAATACTTATTGCATTCACTGTATGAGAAAAAACCTTGTATTTAATGCATTTAATATTGGCTAAACAATCATGCTCATGCATAAAGTAAGTACCTATTAAAAATGATAAGGTACTTTGATTATTCGATTTTTAGATCTTATTAGGCTGCTAGACACTGGCCAAAAATGGCATAATGATAGGAAGTTTAGTCAGAAGTGAGAGATTGACAGGCTTGTTTAAAATTGGTATCAATAAGACCGTCATGACAAGCTAAACGGTGCAATAGTGGTGAAACCTTTTTGCCGTGTTGATTCACTACCTGAATATGTTTTTTTTTTTTACATAATATTGAGTACTAAATAAGCATTTTTAAAAGATTAACACACAAAGAGTTCTAAAATTAATAGATCTCCTTGTGTAAATCTTTTAGATGCCCTTGCTCTGGCAATTAAGTGAAAGCCAAATTCAGTTTCCTTTAGAAACCACTATAGGTATCAAGTATCATAATTATTGCAGAAAATGATGAACAGTTTACTGTCATAACAATACAGAATAACTGACAAGTGACTATTAAACAACTAGCCCAGCTCACAGCATTCATTTGTTTTAGTAGGTTCACCCACAAAATTAACATACAAAGCCTGACGCTATATGAAAATAGTGGCTATGTTACATCCCACTGAGTTCAATTCCTTTTGTCCTTAGGAATGTATACTTAAAATTCTGTTTTACTAATCAGTCTACTATTAGGGGTACACTAGCACCTTCGTGACGCTTGAGTGATAAACATGAAAACAGTTTTTATATACATCATGCGTTTCTTGGTGTTGCCATCAATAATAAATAATCAATAGTAAACACTTGTTTTCAACAAATGTTTTTCAGAGGGTGTGTTTAATTTGAAATGGAAAAGGAATATTGGTTTTTCAACACAGATAAATCTTACAGAGTGCAAATACTCTGAAATCCATCAATTGAGACAGTAAAAACATGATAACATAATAAAGTGCTTGTACCATAACAATACTTATTGCACATCCTGATATAATGGTCTCACAATAAAACCAATACTAGATACGACTAGAAAATATGATAAACTTTCAATTCAATCACTTACCTTCATATTCAATAAGTCAATTAAGAAATTGAATATTTATGAAAAGCTTCCATCGATTATGATAACCATGATAAGATAATAATAATAATCTTCTTTTGATAATAATTATTATTATAAACCACTTTGGTCTTATTATAATCACCCACATTATGCACACAATATGCAAAACACTAACATAGGCAGACTTTTCTAATGCAATTAACATAGGTGATCCAATAGAAGTCTTATAGAAAAATGTGCCTGAATACATACTAAAAGCTAGCTCTAAAACCTTACTGGTATCTTAACCTTACATGTACCAAGAGTAGGACAAAATTTAAAAAAAAATGAGGTCCGAAAATAGTCAATTATACATTAGATCTTGCTTAGCTTGTGACCTACATAAAAACTTGCAATATTTGTTTATAAAATGCAGTGAATAGTTGATTAAAAAGAGTTGACAGCTTCATAAGGTTGAACAACTACCAATTTGGCAAAGGTACCTGCAAGGCATCAACAAAACCCTTGGAAAACTGAAGAAATCAGGGTCAATGTTTTGTAAACTACATGGAGATCTTTGACGCAAGATAATGCACTAATGAGGGTATATGTACAAAGTACAGAAGGAGTGTGTTGGTAACTTACCTTCGGGGTTCGAGCCATCATCCGGGTTTTCGTCGGTCGGTTTCTCCCTCAAGGAAGACAATAGGTTCACAGCTGACATAGCTCGCAAATCCTCCACTCAGTTACTCAGTCTTCTCGCAATATATTACTTTCGCTAAAATTCTATAACAACTTTACAATATATACAAAATTGTTCAGGAAATTAATCTATCACCTATGTATTGTTTATATCACAGACTTTTCGTTTTTCAACAATACGGATCAAAACGTCCACGCACGAAAATACTATCAATATTTATAAGACTCTAGATATAATAGACTTATTTACACATTACAAACTAACGTTTATCATCTAATTTTTAACAAATACGCTCTAGCGGTCACAAGATACTCATAACTAAAAGATTTTATCAGTTTTCGATGCAAAAATATATAAAACGTCCGCCATATGCCTTTTGAAACGTATATAATACGACCATTTTCAATTTGCTATACTGCAGCGCGTTATTGAGTGATTTCTGGCATCCGTAACTTGTTCGAGTTATATCCAGTTGCCATTGTTTAGTTTTTTTTTAGAAAAACGGCGTTCTTTGTGGTATGGAAAATAATCATGGAAGAGTATCGATATCCCGTAAATTCAACTCATTGGAGATTTTTAAGCTACGGAATGCTAATTTGAATGCTAACGTGATATGTAATTATCTCAATTAATAAGCCAGCTATTTCGTTGTAATATGATTTTAAAAGTTTTGTTTTATGATTGGCAATTTGTAGACTTTTTATCAAACTGTTGCAATTTTAGATTTGTTGACAACATGGATACGATAAAGTTTTAACCACCGATAAATCATTTCAATATAAACTCATTCTCGATAGCCATATTCACATGTGATTGTGGAATTGTTTTATCCCAATCAATAAAATAAAATACCATCCACAAAGATTTTCGAACGTTACATTACATTTATTTTTTATCTGTTTCTGCAGTCTCAATACGTTCAGAAATCAAAAACAACTATTGATTTTATTTATAAAACTCTCTATTTTTAAAAGCGAAAAATATATCAAATTATTTGTTGAAATTACTTGGATACTTATTCCATTATTTTATGTACCAAATTACTGCCACGTTAATGACATAAAACTTTAACCAGAACCTGTCATTTGATTTGATAGACCCAATAGAATAGACCCATTTCTGAACGTTTCATCATGGTGCGCCTTCGGCATAGGTTCTAAGTTTTGATAATTTTCTATTTTTTATCTAAAAATGTCTCTAAAGTGGACTGGAAGTCAAGAGTCCGGTATATTAAGAAAGAGTGATTTCAAGGAGAAGAAAGAAGATCTATTCGTGTTCGGCTACTCGTGCAAATTGTTCAGGGACGATGATAAAGCCCTTCACATTGACCAAGGCAAACACCTCATTCCGTGGATGGGGGATGAAACGTTGAAGATCGACAGGTTCGACCAGTTTTTTACTATAAGACTGCTAACTGTGGCGCTATAAACCTACAAAGATAGTTATGTATCAGAAAAAAATAAATTTTCGGAAGACCTTTAAGTATTTCGCAGAGGATGTTTGTACGAAGTCCTGTGTAAGAAGATCGAGCGTCGGGCGCCTCAGGTGCTTGTGGCATCGCGTAATGTTATGGTGACACCCGCCGGTGGTATGTATAACCTGCAACGGTTCACTTGAGTATGTATTTTAAAATCCAGGTGTTATACTAGGTTAGAGATCCCTTCGATTCTGAGACAAAAACAAATCCCTAAATAAACTTTATCTTCTATGTTCTTACGAGCTGATAATGTTGGTTTTAGACTTGTTACAAATTATGCTAGATATAGAAGTAAAGAGAATTGTAGGATATTGATGTAATATCCCGTTTGTTTTCATTGTATTTTATTCAAAGTCACTTTATTTTACTTTGATGTTTAAATTGACTATTGGCTTATTACTAACATGAGTGTCTTTTATATCTCAAGAGATTTGTAAAGTATAAAAAATCCAAATTGTTTATAAATTTTCGAGGATTACACAAAATATTTAGAACTTAGTGTGGGATATAAGGAAGGATCTGTTTTAAAATGAAATATAAATAGAATATGTTGAGCATCAAATGCATTAAACATAGTTACAATAATTTTAACTAAAGACCAGCTCCTTGCTTACTTTCGCAGCACCGGATTAGACACCTGGTTAAAACAGTTTTACAATCACCAAAATTTAAACCCAGAATATGTCATCAACCATCAAAAACAAAACATCTCTACCGCAAAATGGTTCCTCAACCATGAAACGATTCTGGCTTATTCTAACCGTTTTAACCTACCAATAATGCAAGGTAATATTATCTGGACAGGTACGATGCACGGGGAGCCCTGCACGACCTGACCAGGCTTGAAGCACCTCCGGGAGGCTACGACTGGCGTGTGGAACTTACGCGGGGAGAGCTGGACGTGGAACAGCTATGTGACGAGGAGAGGTACCGTGCTCTGCACACCGATGAAGATGAAGAGGAAATGTATAAAGGTATGTCTACATATTTTGCTATTAGGTGATGTTTGTGACTAACAAACTAAGCAGTGTTTATAATTTAAAATACCACAAATGCATTTCTAAAAGTAACTAT
This sequence comes from Lithophane semibrunnea, assembly GCA_947363905.1. Lineage (NCBI taxonomy): Eukaryota > Metazoa > Arthropoda > Insecta > Lepidoptera > Noctuidae > Lithophane > Lithophane semibrunnea. The sequence continues at coordinate 6,861,388 of OX376206.1, read as the reverse complement.
AAACACAAAATCATTTAAATAAAAAGCAACTCTTGCTACCACACAATAAAGTGCAATTTAGGTCGTACAGCGCTAATTACCTACAGCTATATTCACCTAGAAGTTGCCTCTCTATCACGTAACTCTTACATCGCCGCATACTTGTAGCTTTATACCTAAAATGCGGAGTGCGCCTTCTGTACTATTCTGTGGTGAAGTTTCAAAAAAGATAATTACTTCAAGTAAACATGAAACAGTATGTAAGGCACATAATATTCCTGTGCTTATGATAAACAACAGCAATAGTTGATATGATGACATCATTGCAATCAGTGAAGTAATCAACATTTTAACTTTGTAAGGGAATATTTTATTCCTTGCACTTGCTATGTAAAATAAAAAGATCCTAAAAGTTAATCAAAACAATACAAAATAAAAAAAATATCACTTTTATTGTATCTTCGAAACATTTTTCATCATGCATCATTTTAATATCAAAGTCAAAGGTCAATGCAATCTGTGGAAACGTATCTACAATGCAGGAATGTATTACAAGTTTTTGTCAAACACATTTTGTATAGAAAAACAACTACTTTATCTATCTACATTGATATAAATAAATAAATATGTGGAATGTTCGTGTTCCACAGAATCAAATTATAACACACTAGCTGTGCCCCGCGGTTTTACCCGCGTAGGTCTCGATCCCGTGGAAATATAGGGATAAAATGTATCCTATATCCTATTCCAGGTCATGGTCTAACTCTGTGCCAAAGGAGATCATTCACAGTCCATACATTTTTGGGCTAAAGAGTTGAAAGTGCCGCAAAAGCTGTATTCCGAAAGAGTATGGTTTTTCTCTTCATTTTTTATTACTACAAACTATTAGTTTAAATAGATTACTTTTTATTATTTTAACTACAAAATATACTGAAAACAGTATTTTTCAAAATCGTATAATAGCGCAGGGAATTGCCCTACAGGTTTGGCCCAATAGTGAAAAGTGAAAAGAATAACATGTTCTAACGGAATATAATTATATTTTTTTATTTGGCCGGCACTTTCATAATTTTGCCCAAAATGAATGATCTCCTTTCATTCAAATCCGTTCAGCCGTTTTAGCGTTTAAGCGCAACAAATAAATAAACAAACATACTCACTTTCGCATTTTCAATATTAGTTAGAATTTTAAAAATCCTTCCTTAGTGCTCCGCTCGGTATTTGCTATTTATAAGGAACTCTAGTGCGAAATTGTATGCTTCTAAACCATCCATTTAAGCTGGTATGTCAGTGAACGAATAAGTGGATGAGGAATTTATCAAACCTCGTTATTCCCCAGAGGAAGAACTAAAGCGCCTGCACGCAGCTGGCTACGGTCAGGTGGGGTTCAACTATGACGCGCCCGCGGAGCCCGAGCCGCCACCACAGCCCGCTGAGGTGGATGAAGAACCATTCGTCCCCACACCGGCGTTCAGGGCGCTGCTGCCCATTGATATTGTTTTTGTGAGTTTGCATAACATATTACGTAATATAACATCATCCCTAAATCCATATATATGAAGGGTTGGGCTGAGGTGTACCGTTTTGTTGCTTTTCGTATTATTATAAAGAACTAGCTGCGCCCCGCGGTTTCACCCGCGTAAGTCTCGATCCCGTGGGAATATCGGGATAAAAAGTGTATCCTATGTGTTAATCCAGGTTATAAGCTATCTGTTTGGCAAATTTCATCCAAATCCATTCAGCCGTTTTTACGTGAAAGAGTAACAAACATCCATCCATACTTACAAACTTTCGCGTTTATAATATTAAGTTAGATGTTTTCTTAATTTGTTATCTAAGTAGGCGCCAGAATTTCGAGTTTTACATCCTCAAGAAATCTCAGTTATTGGTTGATCTTTGAGGCCAATAAGGCAAATGACTAACGTCATTAAACGGTGGAAATGGAAATGGCGATTTTCATGACGATGATGTTTGGAGAGGATCGGCTCATTCTTTCCTTTATTCGTTGGAATAGAAAAATAATAATTTCAAAACATAAACAAAAGTGAAACATACATTCACCAACTCAAACATCTATTCTTGTGCCTAACACAAAAAAAATGTTTTAGTTGGAGATGCTATCAAGAACTATGAATATTATTGCCATTTTCAAGGACGCAGGTTCTATCTGTTTTTAGAAATTGCTTTACAGAAAAATTCAATAAAGCTGTAAAATAGAAACAAATAAAAAATCTTCAAAGTAAAGATAACTTTTTTTTCCAACAGCCCGAATCCCTGAAACAGAACGCTATAATAGAAAAGACAGCCAAATTCATAGCATCGCAAGGGGCTCAGATGGAAATCCTGATTAAAGCCAAGCAAGGAGACAATGCGCAGTTCAAGTTCCTCAACCGGGACTCGAACCTGAACCCTTACTATACGGCGCTTATTGGTCTTGTGAAGGCGGAGAAGTGGCCCGTGAAGAAGGTTGAGGTTGTTGAAGGTATGTTTAAATTATGTAGTTTTTTCTTTGATTAATATTTGGTACGGTTTTGCCCCACAGAACCTATTACTAAGACTCCGATGTCTGTCTGTCTGTCCGTCAGTCACCTGGCTGTTTCTGAAGTTTTCAGTGTTGCCGCTATAACAACAAATACTAAAAAACAGAATATATGAGGGTGCTCTCATACAACCAACGTGATTTTTTTGTCATTTTTTATAGATAATGGTACGGACCCCTTCGTGCGCGAGTCCGACTCTCACTTGGCCTGTTTTTTATAACACTAGGAGTTATGTGCAGTTCCATTTTATGTTGATGTTTTAAATAAGTGCATTATTAAGAGTATAAATCGCCAATATCAAAAGGCATGCTCTGTGGTTCCTTAGCTCTATGGTAGTGGTATTTTAATGTCTTATAATTTTGTTTTAGAAAAACAACCTGAAAATGAAGAATATCTGCATCCAAGTTTGGCATCCACTGTCATTGAATCTGTAAGTAAAACGTAAACATTTATTATTTCCTTTCTTCCTTTCTTGTAACAGTCTACCAAATGGGTTGATGAAATGCGACCATAATGCTACTGAGTTAAAGTTGAAATTAGAATAATTCACGTTATTCCAGGCTCCGGCAATCCCAAGCATACACTACAAGCCCTCCGCCGACTGCGACTACACGATGCTAATCAGCAAGATGCGCGGCGAGGGGGAGGGGGGCGAGGGCGGCGCGCGGGGCGACGTGCCCCCCCCGGGGACCGAGCCGCCCCCGCGCGCGCGGGCGGACATCTACAGGGCGCCCGTCATGTACACTAAGGGGCCGGATGGGAATCATGGTGAGTGTTATTCCAATTCTAATATTGGGGTTGGAATAAAAAAAATCTTTCAATCTTTGCAAATAATTTTGAATTTGAAAATGAGCAGTTGTCTGCATGTTTGCCGTCAAAATCATCTTGGTCAAATTAACAGGAAAATATTAATTTCAAGTATTTTGATCTCTGTAAAATCTGTCAGTCTGATTCTCTGTAAAACTTCTAACTTACTACGTCAGTACTACCTGTCGGCTACAAGTTTCTACCACGAAAGCAGTTAAATAAATAAAATAATTTTCGTGATTACGGTGACGTCTCGGTTCGTCTTTTACTTATATGACCTGCTTGCTTTGTTTGATTTCTTTGACGGGTATTTGGCAAAACACAATTGTGTTAAAGCCAAAATACACGCTAACTGTCCTTGATTCGGTTCCCAGGTCGAGCAAAGTGTTATTGTGTTTTCATTAGGAATTTCTAAGGAAGTTGGTATGGTAAAGGCGTTGGTACTACAGTTTTTGACAGATATGCCATACAAAATCCGTCAAAAACTCATCATTGCGAGACCACTGACACGTTTGTAAATTAGTAGACTTGGCCCCCTGATCTCTTCATGTCGGATTGCCTTCCCATCGGACTCTATGAGTGGGGGAATAGGGAGTGCACCTGTGTTTGCACACACATTTGTGCACTATAATATCTCCTTACTACCTACTACTTGATACTCCACTAATCTCCGTTAGATAGCCGCGTGACCGAAATTCGGTCTGGGGGACTATTACTACTTCCTAACAGAACCATTTCCATTCCAGTAGACCCCACCGCCCCACCGATGCATTCAGCCCAGCAGTACGCGGCGTACTACCACCAATACTTAGCTCAGGAGCAACAGACGCAGCTCACGAAACCGCCCTCGCTCAAGTCGACCGGACTTAGCCTGATGAAGAACTACAACACTGACTCGGACAGCGACATGTCGGGTGAGTTAAGTTAATGTTGACTGGTTACTCTGTCTATAGAACTTTCTGCTTTGAGAATCGTTTAAAAATTGATGGATAATCTGGACTGAATCTAAAAAATACCTTGGACTGTCTGCAAGAAACCTACCTTTTGTCCTAATGAAATGCAGTAAGTTTTTTTATTTTAGTAAAATAAAATCGAATCGTCTGAAAAGATTTGCCTGAATGCATCGAGACATTGCTTCAATGATGAATGCTGAAGAAGTGGGCTACTATATCTTAATAGGGAATATGCATGTATTTTTTAAATATTTTTATTCGATAATTTACATCGTCAAATAATAGTAAAAAAAAAAATCGACGGCAAAAAGCAATTTAAAGTACTTAAAAAAAAGTTTAAAAATATCCAACCGATCCGGGGTATTTAAACGCCCTCCATTTGGCGCGCTTAGTGTGGTGACGTCACAGACCGTGAAAACAAACAAGCAACTGTTAAGTCAACGTCAAACACTCCTTTTTGTATGAGCGTTTGACATTGACTTGACACTTGTTGATTAACTTGACATTGACATTTTGATTGTTATCCCGGATTGTTACGTCACATCCGCTCTTAGCTTTTCAAGTATTTGAATTACCCACGGTTTTTTGGGACTTTTTAAAAATTAATTTCTCGCTCAAAAATAAATCTTATTCAAAAATATTGATGGAGGCATAATTCTGAAGTAATATAGTTTATAAAAAAAAATATTTGACCCATATTTGAACTACATGCATATTCCCTATTGAAAAGGAACGAATCACAAAAACAGCATAGTAGTGCAATACAAGATATGGGAGATACTTATCTGTCTGGCCCATGTTCCCCCCGGAGAAATTATTCCTGGATCCGCCCTTGTTCTCACGGAACTGTTACCGTTTTTTTTTTTTTAAAAATGTAGGTCCATCTAGGTTTATAGATGGTATATTAGTACTTTTCACTTAACAAAGACAATTACGATATCTTCACTTGAAGATCGTATTGTCTGTTCTAATAATGCATAAGCTGTACCCATTTTTTACGTATCTTTCTTTCTATTCCACAGATTACGACGACAGCTCCTCAACGGACAGCAGAGACAAACCAACCATCATCACACCTCCAGAAGACGTTCAAATAGTCATAGACAAGATGGCGTCTTACGTAGCCCGCAATGGCGATGAGTTCGCAGACATAGTGCGCGCTAAGAACGACCCGCGGTTCACATTCCTTCACCCTGAGAATATTTATCATGGGTACTATAAGAGGCTGATGCAGCAGAAACGGGGAATTGATGTGAATGGGAAGGAGAAGAAGAAAAGAGCTGGTAAGCTTTTATTTCATTTTTATCAACCGCTATTTTTAGGGTTCCGTACCCAAAGGGTAAAAAGAGACCCTATTACTAAAACCCCGCCGTCCGTCCGTCCGCCAGCTTTTGCCCGCCCACGTGGATATCGGGTATCGTCCCACGGTAATGTCTACCGGGATACTTAAGAAATGCTGGGTTTCCTATACAAACTTTCATCCACTATATCACCCCCTAGAGGATTATGTTTTTAACAAAAAGTAGCCTATGTCCTTCCCCAGGATGCCATCTATCTCCTTGCTAAATTTCGTCGAAATCCGTTCAGGTGTGAAAAGGTAACATACAGACAGACAGAGATACCTTCGAATTTATAATATTAGTATGGATGGTACGGAACCCTTCGTGCGCGAATCCGACTCGCACTTGGTCGGTTTTTTGTGTTCAGCTGATCTATGATATTGACATCCAATTTCTGAAGAGATTCAACAAAAATTTTAGCTAATAGGCTGGCAAACTCGTGTTAGTGGCTGCGATATGCAGATTGTTATAACAGGCCAACAGCCAATCTAATTAATTGCCATGTTTTTAATGAGCCTTTCAGAAACTGGGTGTTAGGCGTGCTACATTCACTTCCGAGTAATGAATCGAAGATTTATTTCTTTCACAGCACCCGTATCATTTTCCATAAAGAAACTTAAGGAACCAGACCCAATCCTCCCAAAACCGGCGCTTCCCTACGAGTCTAGTTCAGACGACGACTCAGAGAAACCCATAGACAAACAGCCACAGGAAGAAGTTAGAGAACCGCCTAAAGTGTACCCTCAAATATACCCTATTAACCATATCCCGCCCGTAGTCATGTACAAGATTGACCCACAATTTAATAATGAACCCTTAACGAGGGTCTGTGCAGAACCTGTGAAACCAGTCAAAATGACCACCATACCTATAATAATGCCACAAGTAATAGAAATACCGAAGCAAGAAGAAATTGTTGCTATGCCACCAGAATTACCTTTAACGCCAGCTATTGAAGAAGTGAAGGAAGACCCGCTTCAAGAACATCCCGTGGCGGTAGATAAAATGCGGATAGTTATTGAGAGGGAGAGAGAAATACTTCGTAAAAGAGAAGAGGCAAAACAGCAAAAGGAGAGTTCTCCTAAAAGGGAGAGTCCTCATAAAAGAGACAGTCCCCGCAAAAGGGAAAGTCCTCACAAGAGAGAAAGCCCACAAAAACGGGAGAGTCCGCAAAAGAGAGATAGCCCTCGCAGAAGAGATAGCCCACGCAAAAGAGAAAGTCCTAATAAGCGTGAAAACTCTTATAAAAGGGAAAGTCCTCATAAAAGGGAAAATTCTCACAAGAGGGATAGTCCTCACGTGAGAGACAGTCCTCATGTGAGAGAAAGGGACAGCAATTCCCACAAAAGAGATAAAAAGAAACATAGAGACCGTAAGAAGGAACATAGATCCAAGTCTGAAGGTAGGGAATCAAGGAGGAATGAAAGACGAAGTGCAGACAGAGAAAAGAAGAGAGACAAGGACAAAGCGAAGGAGAGTGAAAGAGAAAACAAGAGAACTAAACTCAGTAAGGACGAGTTAGAGAACGAGATTATATCTTTAGAAGATAATTCTGATGATCTGATTGATTTGACCGGAGAACAGTCGGATTCTAAAGGTGAATTTACTTTAATTTCTGTCCATGAAACACTTGTATCCCTTTCATTGACCACCCGGTACTAAAGCTAGAAATATTGTTATTATATTTTTTTAATGAAAATTAAGTGGATCTTTAAAGAAGTTCAGTCATTGCTTGTTCAAAAGCCATGTTGATAAACCACTCAGAAGTACACATATGCAGAATATTACTTAGTTATTCCCCAAACGAATGAACAGCGAAGATGAAATGACAGTTTACCTTAATTTCATCTTTGAAGTTCAGATTCAAACTTCTAACGAGCTATTTAATCCGACAGTACAGAGACTTAACCAAAAATTCTTAAATTCTGTAACAGGTGAAGGCGAAACTGAAGCAGAACGCGCGAAGCAACAAGAACGACGTCGCCGCGCAGCCGAGTTCCTGAAGAAAGTAGGCGTAGACCCCGCCGCCGCCGCACTACCTACCTCCTCGCTAGCTAGCGCCATGGTATGTATATGACGGCGTCAGCGATGGCTGAACGATTAGTGCCGTCATCATCTCGATTCGGTGGTACGGAATCCATAGATTCCGATTCCAATTTTTCACGTTCAAAAGTGCCTTAAATGTGCATATTTGAAATAAATTATGTGACTTTGACTTTGATAGTGCAGGTTTTACAATGAAACACGATGATACAGCAAATCAGTTAGTATTTCACTTTCAGAATAATCATCACAGTAGGTACAATACTAATCATGTTCACGCACCGCTCAAACACTTCCCTAAACACGACGTCCACGTGCCGCCCCTCTCTAGAGAGCGCGTTACGGCGTTTACCTTAGTACTACAATAATCAATTGAGATCGCTCAACTAATATAACCTTCCGACTGTCGAAAAGTCTTGATATATAACAATTAAAATTCTATTGTGTCTCGTTAATGACAGTTGAACTAATAATCTACGATATTTATTATACCTAAACATGGGCCCATTTAGAATCCAATTGCTGCACAAAAGCAAGCTAATTTTGAGCAGATGGTATTTAGTATAAAATTAGGATAAATTTGCTTGTCACATCTGCCTAGCCTTTTTCCAACCAAGTTGGGGTCGGCTTCCAGTCTAACCGGATGCAGCTGAATATCAGTATTTTACATGGAGCGACTGTCTATCTGACCTCCACAACCCAGTAACTGGGTAATACGATACCCCTTGGCAAGACTGGTTGTCAGACTTTCGGGCTTCTGACGACCCGTAACGATTGTCAAAGATCCACAAATGACAGCCGGGACCAACGGCTTAACGTGCTTTCCGAGGCACGGAGTAGTCTCGATATGTAAAGATGGTCACCCATCCACGGACCAGCCCCGGCAAGTGTAGCTCGTGTAAACGGATAAGTATCAGTATTTTACATTACAGGCTCCCCGTGGCCTGTTGTTAAGGTGGATCCGCATATTTTCTTACTTTTTTTGCAATTTGCAGGTCAGTGTCAGGTTGTATCTTGATCACAAAGTGATTCGCGACCACTATTAGAATCATTAACACATTTCTCTAAGTTAGATTTGTTCCACTGAATGACTTTTTCATGAAATCATGACATTTGAGAACAAATCTTGATTACATAAGTTTTTATTGTCACAGGTGGACACGTTGGAGTCAATCCGTAAGAAGAAGGCAGAAGAAGAAGAGAAGAGGCGCAGACGCGACAAGAGACGGCATCGTGACAGAAGAGGTAAAATATATTTAGAAACATCTAAAGCTCTTTTGTCACCGCGGCGCCAGACGAAGCTTTAAATATGCAATCGATGTGTGGAACAGAGAGGCAATTGCCGTATTTTTAAGAACGTTAAAAATAAGTCATATTTATCTACAGTTTTGACATTGATTGTCGCCGAGATATTATTAGAGTGCGTTGTATTTTTACCGACTTCAAAAAAGGAGGAGGTACTACGTTCGGATGATTGTTTTTTTTTTTTTTTTTTTTTATGTATGTCACCGATTACTCCGCCGTTTGTGAACCGATTTTAAAAATTCTTTTTTTGTTCGAAAGGGTATACTCCCGAGATGGTCCCATATACATTTTATTAAGTTTGCTTGCGTAGTTTTTGAGCTAGCTTCAATATTACGTATTTTTCCCACAGTCTATGTAGACGATATAATTATTAGACTGCTTCACTGTTATTTACATAGCAGGTAGTGACTTGTGTGGGGTAGGTACCACCACGAAAAAGTGAAAAATAAAAACTTTTTACAAAAAAAAAACAACCGACTTCAAAAAAAACACTAAAAAAGTGAAAAATAACTTTAATTTCGGAAGTCGGTGGCAAAAAACGAAAATTAAAAAGCAAAGACACCGACTTCCGAAATTAAAGTTATTTTTCACTTTTTTAGTGTTTTTTTTGAAGTCGGTTGTTTTTTTTTGTAAAAAGTTTTTTATTTATATAGTTTCTTTGCCGTAATATTGGATGACATGTTCAATTAAAAATAAAACGGACCTATTAGGTATTGCCGCAGCGACGTAGCATATTCTTATTGGTCCTACAACAGTGTAGCCAACATTACGATATAGGAACTATATGATGGAACGTTTTTAAAAATACGGTAATTCGCCTTCAGTTATTATTTTGCACTTTGCCATCCCGTTCTGCAAAGGTTTCACACAATAATAATGATTGTAGTAATTGTTTTTACATGTATGCAATAAATAATATAATTATTGAGTATTCAAGTTCTGTTTGGCGTCGTATCCGTACCGTTATTAAATAAGCTAAGCAGTAACATAAAAGTAATGCTGTTTATTTTAATTTCGATATTTAGTTTGGAATTCCCATGTAAGTATGAAAGTTAGTATAAGTAAATGTACATAAGTAACAATATTATTTAGTAGAAGTTTCGGTATTCTTCGGTTTATAATTTTGTTATCTAAGGTCCGTATTACAGAAGGAAACTCAAGTATTGATCTCTGTTTAAAACTAGTTTTAAGTCCGCTTTTAATTTTAGAATGTTGCTCAAGCATAGTTTCATTGATCTTAGTTCAACTGAGTTTGGCTTTATTTTACATCGCTACTCAGTTACTCAATCCAACCCATGCAGTGATCAAATCTGTAATCACCCAAGTGTGGTCGAGACCGCGCTTGAGCATAGATTGTCATGTCAAATTGTCAATATTTCTTCTATTCCAATAGTGCAATGTCGAGTTCTGTTGATATTTTTTTATTATTACCTACTATCAAAATCATAATCGATATATTTGAAGAGGTAGATAATTATAATAACTTATTTAACGATAATTCTATTATAAGGTTGAACTTTTTCCAAAGTGCTAAATTTTTTCTTCCGTCCTTGTATTTTAAAAGTGTTTAACCGATCGATTCCCAATGTGATCAGATGTGGATGAATGTGGGGATGATCCGCGCATAAAATCAGCTAAACAAATAATTAAAATAGACAAACAACAAACGAATGTTTTTCACACTGATGTTTTGACATACTGACATTTTAAATAGCATAATTTACTTATTTAAGGCCACAAATACAAGTCTTTTAAGCTTGACAATTTTGCTTACAAAATTACTATACTTCACTTCAAAGACCTTTCCTTCTTCAATAAATGGGGCATTTTACTATTCAGGAATGAAATAATAACGATGATTTCCTAAATAACTGGGGTTCTATGGTGTATTTTAATATTTCTAATCCAGTGAAGATCGGATCAAAGTCGGTTATTATAATAAATCGTAAACGAAAACAGGCTGATGCATAGACAATACACATCTCTGCTTGAGGCTCGATTTGAGTCTCGATTCAGCTGAGTATAGATTGATTGCCGTTCTGGAATAAGACCGATGCTCAAGTACTGATTCTATACTCAAACAGTGATCAACTGATTGCAGATCAAACTGGACTTGAGGAACGTTCTGTAATACGGACCTTAGTGTTTTAATAAGTTATTGTGTGGCACTCGGTATTTGCGTATGTTTGAACACATATTTTGCACTTTGCCATTCTGTCTTGCAAAGTTTACAAACAGGTGTTTAAATCTATGAAGTGTTGCCATAGTATCAGAATCATTTTTTTCTAACTGAACAGACAGCTGTGCTGCTGGGCAGTTTGTTGCGCCACTTCTTCTTCCTTTAGCTGGTAGCACTAGGAAGTGGTGAAGGGCGGGCGTTTTGGGAGACTTTCTTATGTAATTTTGACGTTCGAAAACTGTTGATTTTCAGCCTAATTTGAATAAATGTCTTTTGATTTTTTGACTGTTCATAAACTGTAACTGTAAACAATAAAAAATGATAAAGAATTATTTTTGCAGATTACGAAGACGAATCTGAGAGGTCACACAGAAAAAGCAAACGTAGAAAGTATAAGTGAGTTCGAATCCATACTAATAATATTATGCAAAAGTAACTTTGTGTGACTGTCTGTTACCTTTTCCTTTTTAACCACTGAATGGGGGTCAAATCTACTAATTTACGAACGTGTCAGTGGTCTCACAATGATGAGTTTTTGACAGATTTTGTGTGGTATATCTGTCAAAAACTCATCATTGCGAGACCACCGACACGTTTGTAAATTAGTAGTCATTCAGAAATTTTACAGATGGGTAGCCTGGGACATTGAAAAGGTCATATATATGCTGCTTGTCATCCTGGATATTTTCATTAAAAAAATTAAATACAAATAAACAAAGACGAAGTCGCAGGCAGCAGTGTGGTGTGGGTTGTGTCTTATAAATTAAATTATGTATGTAATATGTACAGTTACGGACTTTAATTGATGAGCCACCTGGTACTGTTCGCATTTTAGCCGTGTAATGCAAATCGGGTTTATTCGGTTCCCGACACGCAAAGTCATATTAGTATAGTCTTCGTATTAGAAGAAGAAAATTATATTTCATATCTTTACCGGTTGGCTAACCTGAGAGCAGAACTACAAACTTAACAGCAGTGACTACTCAAAGTCAACCAATTGCAGGTCTAGCAATAGTAACCTAGCAACGATAAACAATTGTTGCTAGGTTACTGTTGCATAGTAACGTTAGCGTACGGAGAAATTATAATTATGACATCGATATTTCAACTGTCACTGTCTTCAGTTAAGTTTTCAGAATTATTGAGTTAATGAGCTATGATTCAAAGGAGGTCAGTATCAAATAGATTGGATAAACTTAATGCAACATTGTGTTTATTTTTATCATTAAGAACTTATTAGTCAACCTCTATGGATATTTCCGATTAAAAGTAATTTATTTGTCATCTTGATATTTCAACTGTCACTGTCTTCAGTTATGTTTTCATAATTATCGAGTTAATGAGCTATGATTCAAAGGAGGTCGGTATCAAATAGATTGGATAAACTTAATGCAACATTGTATTTATTTTTATCATTGAGAACTTATTAGTCAACCTCTATGGATATTTCTGATTAAAAGTAATTTATTTGTCATCTTGTTTACGAGCGTGCGATTTGAGTTCGTGTTTAATCGTGTAATCTCGTGAATGTATGAAAGTAAACAAGATGACAAATAAATTACTTTTAATCGGAAATATCCATAGAGGTTGACTTTATTAGTCAACCTGTATGGATATTTCCGATTAAAAGTAATTTATTTGTCATCTTGTTTACGAGCGTGCGATTTGAGTTCGTGTTTAATCGTGTAATCTCGTGAATGTATGAAACTGCAAAATTGAAAAGTTTGAAGGTGGCTCATCAATTAAAGTCCGTGACTGTACCCATAACATAACATCACGACTGTAATCTCCGAAGGGTTAGGCAGAGGTGTACCTATAGTACACCCACATTTCGCCAGTTATTTTAAAGTCCTATATGTACTAGGAGGCGAGCCAATTGCCCTTTATTAGTTATGCATGTATTTATGGGATTTCTCATGAACTGGATTTATGTTTGCCAATGAATTGTCTTGGAACCCTCTTTGTCAATTTCAAAGCCATCATGCTGTCGGAACTTTTATTATTCAACCTCCTAATCGCTATAAATATTGTTCACAGATCGTCGGATGAAAACGACGAGTCGGATTACGATGGGTAAGTTATCAAAGAGTACTAAATAAATATGAATAACTTTATTTGTAGATATTTTCGTCACATGCTTAACGTGGCAAAGTGAGGAAAGTAACTTCTCTATGTTGTATTTTTTACTAGAACTTACTATCATACCTAACAGTAGTATTATAATAGTTATTTATGCAACTGTAATATAATAAGAAGCCGAGTGTGATAAATTGATAATAGTATCACATGAGTGTTTTAATACCTAATTATTTACAGTTGCATACAAGACTTTATCTATACCCATGATATGAATCTTCTATAAAATTTTCTTTGCAATACCAATATCGAACAAACATTTTTAGAATTCGAATGTATTTTTTGTTTTTAAATTACGGGGTTTTGTTAGTGAAACGCTCGTGAATGACAATGTTATTTTTTTTAAAGGAGTTGCATTATGAAATTCAATACAACATTATAACACCCGTTTGGATGATATTATGGTTACTATGACACTGGTTGTTTTAATGTTGGCAATAAGCTAACTGTTTCAGAAACTTTTAGAGAGGATTTGTAGCATGGGTGTAGATAAAAGTTTAAATCACACCCCACTCTATAATCATAGTTTTCAACATTAAAACATTTTCTATACACAGTTCAAAAAAGAAAAAACGCAAGAAGGAAAGGAAGCACAGTTCTAAAAATAAACGCAAGCGCAGACAGCCTGAAGTTGACGAGGGACAGCCAATAGCCGTCAACATTGACTTGACAAACACCCTGAAAGAACTCCGCACTTCCTCACCAACCAAAGACTTAGTCCTCCAAGACTTAGAAGACACACAACAAAGCTTTGTAAGACAAATGTCCTCTGATGAGGACGTAGTAAGAGATAGAAGGAGAAAGAAAGAGAGGCAGTACAGTGAGGGGGAGTGGTCTAGTGATAGTGAAGGAGATTTCAAATCTTCTGTTAGCAAGAAAGATGAATAGACTTTTGAGAATCACACAAATTTCAACATTACAGGCTTGTAGATTAGGTTGATATTAGAATGACTAAGGTGTATGAAATTGATATAAAAGTATTGCAATGGAAATTGAACTATGTGTAATGGTTTTAAGGTGTCTAATCAAAATGCATGTTAATATTAAATTTTAAACAGCCGATGTTTCGATGATTTTATCTGTTGACAGTCGTTTTTTTTTTTAATAAACGGCATTGAGTTCTGCATAAGTTTGAATTTTAAATAAATATTTTAGTGATATTAAAGACAACACAGCCGGGCTTGCAGCCAGAAAGTCTGGCTTTTTAAAAGTTATGCGAGTTTTAAAATTATAACCGTTTATTTAAGATATAAGACATAGAAATATATTATTATTCAGAAACCATTTTACAGATTTTTTTTTTCATTATACAATTATCCTTGGAATACGATTAGGTTAAAGATAACTTTAAATGAATATAATAAGATTTACTGTTATCGGGTTTTCCTATCTGGCATTTGTCTGTAGCTGCCCAGGGTTTGGATTTATGCCCGGTTGATGGCAATAGGCTCGCCCCCTATTACGTGGGACTTTAACATAACTGGCGAAATGTGGGTGTACTATAATAGGTACACCTCAGGTAGAATACAGACGTGATGTTATGTTATAAGATTTAAACCCTCCTGCGCATTTATAAGATCTACTTTAGGATACATTAGTTTCGCCGTAATTATTTTTCGTTCTAATTTCAAGTGCTTGAGTATCTAACGGTCCTTGTTAGATACTTCAAAATATCTTCCAGCACTAATTTAAAATAGACTAGTGTATTATATTTTAATTACTTAGATTTTGTGTATATTTGTAAAATCCGTTAGTCATTATACATATAAATAAATATTTATTTATTTATGTATTTACTATAGGTTTAAAATAAAATCAAAGTTGCAGATATTCAAGTTAAGCGTACTTGAATAAAGTAATACATAGATAATATTTATGAATTAATATAACAAAGTAGTTATTAGTCATCATCATCTGCCTGCCTTTTTTGTGTTTTAAATTTGTTGGTTGTAAATGTTTGACTCAAAGAAAGGAAACGCTAATGCGCCGTATGATTTCTTGAAATCGTTTGTCTACTACTAGAACTCCTTTCTCTAGGTTAGGTCTGGTCACCGCTGTAACCAGACCTAACCTAGAGAAAGGAGTTCTCTAGACAATCCCGTCAGTCGGTGCTAGCACTATAAAATTGTGTGCTTCGGTGGTACTCTGTCGCTCATAATGTATATAAAGCAGTCTATGAGGAAATGGTGTGTAAGTACATAGATTATGTCAACTGTATGATTATTGCTAGTCATAGCCAAGTTCCAGACGTTTTATTATCCAGATCATCAAATACACGAAAATACACGATGGTTAAGAGCAACACTATAGTGATTTGTTTCTTTTTACTTTTCTTTACCAGACTATACGCGAGACGAGGGTATTAACTATTGGGAAAAAATGTCGCGTCCGTCAACACTGTTCACCAGTAGAACGCATGAATCCCAGTAGTTAATAGTGTTAACCACGGGGTATTAACCAGCGGGAAGTAGACCCTGGACGGGTGGGTCAAAATTCCATCCGTTGTCTATTTGGTCGACCAGTACCTATTAGTAAATCAGTGACCGTTATAAATCTGTGCAAAATTGTGTTGTGTAAAAAGCATGCTCTGAAGATACACAAGACTTGTAACGTTATGTACAATAGCATAGCAATACGGTAAATTAAATAAATATAGTTTCTTACGATTCGTTGTTTTATTTTTTACCAAGTACCTACACTCTAGCTAGAACCTATTGTATTGACATTTTGTCAAAACAAATTTTTTACAAAAAATGGCAAAAGCCAACGTCACGCGGTGTTCCCAGGCGGTCACCCATCCAAGTACTGGCCGCGCCCGATGTTGCTTATCTTCGGTGATCGGACAAGAACCGGTGTAATCAACTTAGTATGGACGTTGGCAAATACTACATCAAATTTTACGTCCCAAACATACATTATATGAATTTATTAGCACATCCGTCTGTATTTTTATCCGACTACGGCGAAGCAAAAAGGAGGGTTATGATTTTGACCGGTATGTATGTATGTAGGTATGTATTTTTTTTTAAGTTACATATGTATATCTACCGTGTTGTGGGGTTTTGTCCTGTCGCTGACTTCTCATACGAACAAGACATCAATGTTTTATTTTTGTGCGTATTATGAAAATCGGTGGAGACAAACGTGCAGTAAAATTTTGAACTTAAAGTGTGTTCTGTAAGTTGGGTTTTAATAAACAATTACTTACAACATGCAAAAAGCCAACGTCACGTGGTGTTCCCAGGCGGTCACCCATCCAAGTACTGACCACGCCCGATGTTGCTTAACTTCGGTGATCGGACGAGAACCGGTGTATTCAACGTAGTATGGACGTTGGCGACATAATGTTTCGAAATTATTAATCGTTATGACACAGGCATGGTCCTTTCTACCAATGAGACTCAGTGAGCAATGAGATGGTAATTATATTTGCACTATGAGCGATAGCCGTTTTGTGTGGATGTTTCGCATGTTTTCCTCCAACTTGTTCTTTTTAACCAACTTCTCCAAAAGGAGGAGGTTCTCAATTCGTCTGTGTTTTTTTAATTTTTTTATGTATGTTACGCGATTACTCCGCCAAATATATTATAAAAAAAAAGAAACAACCGACTTAAAAAAAAAACACTAAAGAAGTGAAAAATAACTTAAATTTCGGAAGTCGGTGGCAAAAAACGAAAATTGAAAAGCAAAGACCTAACCTCCGTTTAAGTTATTTTTCACTTTTTTAGTGTTTTTTGCACCATGTTTACCGAAAATACCTATAATTTCATTATCTTTCCTTGCGCTACGTAAGTTATGTAAAGGGACTGAAAAACTGTTTAACGCTTATCTGCCTAGAACACTAAACGTATCGTGGAGTCGTGGAGTTTGACGGATGAAGGGGGAAGTGGAGATACCTCGACAAGGAGAAGGATAATAAACCATGACCACTATAATACTTACTTAGGTGGGCCACAGCCACTTCCTTGATTTCCAACATAGGTAGGTAACAATACTAACTTTAGGTAGGTATCTACTTTCGCAATCTAATCCATGGGATAAGCTACCTTATGTATCTCAGTATCAAGCGCCATGCAGTAGGTACTTATATTTTGCAAGGATACCTCAGAGATGAGGTATTCCACTTCAGATAAACTGCCAATCAAATTTTGAAGATCAAATAATGCATTATCTAGGTAGGTTAGGATATGTGGGTTTATGACATCTTGAATCTTATATCGGAAGTGTCAAAGGCCACTTTTGATTATCACAATAGTGTCGGTTACCATGAAAGGGCTTGATTATTTTGTCTCCCACGTATTATTATGTCAATCAAAAAGTAAGTAGGCCTACCCCACTTGCGGAAATTCCAGTTTAGATAAAGTTTTGTGATAAACATAACAAACATATCTAATAGAAAAGGTTCCTACCTACCTACTTGATACATATTTATAGGTATTCACTTCTGCCCTTTACAGCCAAAAAACCTAGTAGGGTAGGTGCCTACCTCTAAGTATCATATTTTCAGAACAATGGGGTAAGTACTAAATACCTAATTTTGAAACAACTTATCAATGGCTTTCATTTTGACAGTTCAATAACATTTTTGAATTCATTGCGTTGCGTTGATCAGCAGATAAATTTTGTGAACGAGAAGCAATGGTTTAGCAATATTATCCTTCAAAATCTTTCAGCACCCTGCGTAATACACGATCAATCAGAATTGGAATCGGTTCGAAAAAAATGTCTAATTCCATTGCTATAAAGGTTCGTAAGTTACGTCTCAAACCGATTCCAATTCTGACCGATCGTGCATTACTTACGCAATTCGGGTGTGGGTACGCACGTACGGTTAGGGCAATACGAATGAAAAAAGCCACACGCTGTTCAAAATCTATCGATGCCTTGGACATTTCACTTCATCACTTGCCTAGACCATGGTTATTTTAATTATTGAACATAATTAACAAATTACAACTGATTCAGGTCTGCTTTAGCTCAGATTAGGTGACCAGTCGTCTGTGACCCATTGCTAGATGAATAATCAGTACAACAGGTAGTCCACGTAGGTATTTTACAAATTTAATCACGCATAAATAGGTAGGTATACCTACCTAATTATCGAAATGAATATCTATTAGGTTTACCAGATGTGGAGATAAATCACATCTCGCCATACGTAAGTAAGTAGGTAGGTTTCTACCTACAGTACTTAACGGGGCAGAAACTGAAAACAAATTACAATAATAATATAATCCACAATCTCGTACATTATCTGTATGTTTGTTTTTATTAAAAGCAGCTACTCACATGATATCTACTAATTAAATTGGATGTTTATGTGACACACAGTTCACAAATAATGACCTTTATGAACTTTTACCTGTTTTCTTTCTCAAAGAATTCATTTTCTTCATCAAAAGCAAGCCTAGTAGTGGGTAAGATGTGTGGTCTTAGGGACTACTTTCCCACAACTCAACCAGTCTCATAATTGCAGCAGTTTCTCTATCATTTGTCATGGCATCACCTACCTACATACCTACTGTTTTTTAAGCTAATGTTATGTAATAAGTGTTGTTGTTCTTATTAAATGAATAAATACCTACACAGAGGTCGTTAAACTTAAATTCTTAGGTACTCAGAAAACCCTTACAGACAATGTAACATTATCTACTACCCAAAAATTTCGTGAATCCGCCACTTTAACCCGCGATTTTAAAACAACAGGTACCAACCATGGATGAAACAATAGTACGTATCAGCAAATGATTGTTTATCAGCAAAACCGAAAAACAACAAGTAAATCCAGATGTTTAGAACTTGTAGTCTATTAAAGAATTATTACTATCACAATGAAGTTAAGCCATCTTTATCTGATAGTGCCGACTACTCGAGATGCTCTAAGTCGCTATAAAATGTCTAGGAGATCTAACTTTATGTCAAACCGTTGCATCTCAAGCAAGAGTGTAGGTGTCAAAGGGTTACCTGAAGAAGATGTCTCAGGTAAACAATGAAATACTTATGTATAGACGAAATGAAAAGTTCAGGGTTAAAGATGATTTCAAAGTCTTTTTGCAAGTGCAAGGATATTTGTGTTTTATAGACAAAGAGGAAAGGTGGATGCTTAGACCATTTTTTATTTGGTCTGAGAGTGGATGTTATAAAAAGGAGCTCATGTGACTTTCTAAAAAAATCTAAGGTACTTACTATACTTATGTTTATTCAGGTTTGATAAATTGCATAAACAAATCAGTCAAATCAGTTCACTAAAAGATTGCAAAAGAAACAAAAACTGAAGTCAGTTAGGTCATCAAATTCAAAAGCTTTTTTATATTGTCTGCCAAAATATCAAATTTTTCCATCTTTCCCCAGAAAAAAGATGAGATTTCCCTGATCGATCCGTCGCAGCTGCTGCGTCCGGAGCCGGTGTTCAACGACAAGCCAGTGGAAGCCTTCAGGGACTACACCGTGGATGATAACGACCCCATCCGGGAGCGCGTGCGCAAGACTTACTATGACATGCACACCAATGTTACCGTCGACCTCGTCAAACGTGAGTGACAATTTTACATAATTACAAACAACCAGTTATTCCTGGGGGCCAAGTCTACTAATTTACAAACGTGTCTGTGATCTCACAATGATCTGTCAAAAACTGATCATTGTGAGACCACTGACACGTTTGTAAATTAGTAGACTTGGCCCCCTGAATGCAGCACATCAGTATCGTACTTTTTTATTTTTTATTTTGAGCTTGGGAAATCCTGAAATGACTTCTCCCGCTCTGAGCGGAGCGGGAGGGCGTGTGAGACTTTTACTGACTAAAACCCACCCGCGTGTTCCTTCAGTTGCCTGTTGCCAAGGGTCCCGGTATCCCTTTCGGACTTTCCCGCAACCCTGGCAGGCATAGGTCCTAACGGACCCCGCCAAATCAGTTCCATACTAGAGATACGTAAATAGCACCCAGCACCCACAGTGTGTTTGAGTTCTAAAATGCGACGGAATATAAAAATGAAGGAAACGGATAATCACCTCGTTTGGCAAACGGATTGTTGATACATCCTTCTAAGTGCAGTTTGGTATCATTGAAAGGAGGATAATCCTGCTTATCCTTTCGAAGGGACTTACGTCCCATCAACTTGTTCTAGTAGTTGTATTGGATATTGGAACAGATCGCAAAGAACTGCTTTTTTGTTGATAATATCGAAAATCCCTTCCAATCTGATCTACAAAATTTCCCCGCAGAAAAAAAAGAAAGATGGCTGAAGTTTAACACGTTCAAGAGTACGATCAAGGATGCCCTGATCAAGTTGAACGAGCTGGTGGATGAGTCTGACCCTGACACCGACCTGCCGAACATCGTGCACGCTTTCCAGACTGCTGAGAGGATCCGAATTGACCATCCTGATGACGACTGGTTCCATCTAACGGGACTCGTCCATGACTTGGGAAAGGTATTTCATGATATTTTAAAGTTGTAGATTCTTTGAGCGATTGATCTGCAGGCCGTACCGGATTTAAAGTTAGCGCCACCCCTGGGCACTGTAAAAAATGCCGCCCTCATTCCGAAATTTTGCAAGAAATTATTTTGTTCAAAAATGCAAAAACAATATTAATAAGTATGTAAGTAGCTACTTTCTTACATATGTAAAGGTTTTAAATTTTAGGTGTATTTACTAAGTTGTTAATTTTCGATAATGCGAAGAAGATTTTTGTTCTCGCCCTCCGAATTTTGCCGCCCTTGGAAAACCGCCTTGGGCACTAACCCCGAGTGCCCCTAAATCCAGCGCTGGTGCTGGCTGAAGTATCGATACCATCGCTTGTGGAGTCTCTATGACAGAAATAAACAATATTCGTAAACTGAAGAGCGAAACAACGCTTTCGAAGCGATTGTCACTTGTCTAGGTTTTCTGCACCCTGCGTAAATACACGTTCAATCAGAATTGGAATCGGTTGGACACAAATGTCTTCTTCATAAGTTCTGTTACGTTGGAGCAGTTTTTTTTTGAACTTATGAAGCATTGGATTAGACATTTGTTTCAAGCCGATTCCGGTTCTAATTTAACTCGTGTTACGCAATTAGGGTGCTGATAGTCTTTGAAAATGTGTTATATACGCAAGTAGATAGCTGGTCTACACATTTGTGCCAAATTTCTTCCAAATCCGTTGAGCCGTATTAGCGTGAAAGCGTTACAAACAAACAAACTCACGTTCTCATTTATAATATTAGTAAGATTAAATTACATCGTTTCAATCAATGATATTATATTAACAGATATGTTATACACTCACAAAACAACCGAAAAAAGTGTTCCGCGCAGCAGCGGCACACATACCCACGTTTCATTCATTTTACATTTCACTACAAGTAAAAACTTTACAATTGGAATGTTTTCGAGTCTTCACGATTGCGCGCTTATAACATATCTGTTAATATAATATCATTGGTTTCAATGGATAGGTATACGTACCTAAAAAAAAAGGCCTTTGTAAAAATTAATCATGTCAAATGAAAAACAGACAAACTAGAAAAAATAATAACGACCATTTGCAACGCAATTAAAACACATAATAATAACATGATCATAATACCTACCCAGATATAAAAGTGAGTACATAACCATAAACATGGCTAATCTACCCGTTATTGATAAACTCTTTAACGATTCCGACCTTCTAATGGTGGACCCATTGATACCGGCGCCCCTAGCTGGAATTTTTACGATCACATGACCAATACTTTAGTTAAAATTAATTAAAACCTGTGGAAAATATTCTATTGTTATTCAAAGTAATGTAGAAAATAAGAGCAGATACCTACTACATGTAATAACAGCGTTAATAACATGACATAATCACACGTTGATTATCTTTATGATGAGGTTTAATTGTTTATAAAATATATTATACTCCTGTGTAGCTACTAGCTACAGTTTCGTAGGAACCTAACATACTTTGAAAAGCCAAGAAGCTTATCAGAAAACTTAAGCTAATTCGAGGAGAGATGAGCTATGAAAAGTATTCTGGCAGTCATTATAAACCTCTGTCTCCATAAGCCTCGATAGAATGCATATGATTTTGGAAATTGATTTGCGAATTTGAAAGTAAGAGATGCCACAATAGTAACGTAGTCTGTGACATTATATCCCTTGGTTATTTCCATCCTAAACTAAAGAATTGTCTTTGAACAGGTGATGGCATTTTACGGCGAGCCTCAATGGTGCGTGGTGGGTGACACGTTCCCCGTGGGCTGCAAGTGGGGCAAGTCCATCGTCTATGGAGATGACAGCTTCAAGGACAACCCTGATACTTATAACCCAAAGTACAAGTAAGTGGGAGACTGTTTGCTACCAACCTACTCTATCAGCGCCTTGATAAAGGAATAATATCAAACGGCTAAATTAATAATGCTGTCGAGTACGGGTACCGTTACCATTTCAAAATTTGAATAGTCCTCCCAAATAGCGTCCGGCTTTTTGGGAGGACTATTCAAATTTTGAAAACATTGGCAAAAATTGTCCAGACATTTTTGTTCCAATGCGAAAAACGACACGTTACGTTACCCGTGGGCTGCAAGTAGGCAGACTTCATCGTGTAAGTAGGGACCCGAGAGCTTCAAGGACAACCCTGACACTTACAACCCTAAATACAAGTCAATATATACAAATAAATACATTAATCTTGTCTGCATTATCTTGTTGTTTTTTAAATAAATGTGGATCATAATTTTTATACCATCTTCATTAATGAATTGAATTAGTCTGCTTTTTAAATTCCAAGATCTGGCAGTGTGTGTCGGATGTTCCGACAGCCGACTAATTTCATTTACAAAATCCATTTCAAGATACAACAATGTCGTATATATATACTATCAACCGATTAAATTTTGCTAAACGCAATATCCAAGCTCGTTCTTTTGAGACTGACTTGACCTCACAGCTTTTTTTTCCAATCACTTTCTACACCGCTGCACCGTCTCCAAGACAATAAATACGTTCTACTTGTCCTCAGTACCGAGTACGGAATGTACGAGCCTAACTGCGGTCTGGACAAGCTGCACATCTCCTGGAGCCACGACGAGTACATGTACCAGTTTCTCAAGCACAACAAGAGCAAGATCCCCGAAAAGGGACTGTATATGATCAGGTAACTGCAGCTCTAATACACATTATAGATAGGTTTACTGACACAACGCGTAAAACTATTGTTTCATTTCACTATAGATGATAAAACCATGGTGAAGAAATACGGAACAACTTCAGCACTCGTAGCATGCATGACCACCATTAGAAACGACGGAAGAATAGACAAAATGACAGATAACAATCACAATCTGTCATTTTGTCTATTCTTTCGTCGACAAAACCCGTTTCTATGGTGGTCATACTACGCGTGCAGCAACGAAATGCTATACGATGTACCTAAAAGAAATATCTCCAGAAAACAATATTCAGTATCTTGATCAAACCGTAGAATCACAGAGTACATTATACTAAGATTGAAGTTGACCGGGATACAGATTTGTGACCATTGCTAAATCTAGATTATTGTCCACAGATACCACTCCTTATACCCATGGCACGCGGGCGGCGACTATCGCCATCTGACCAACGAGAAGGACGAACAAATCCTGCAGTGGGTGCTCGAGTTCAAGTAAGTTATAAGTACATTATTTTTACATTAACTACCAGTACTACCACTGGCTGGATTACTTAGACCGTTGGTCAAGTTCTTGCTAACCTAATTTTCCAAATCTGAACTGGCCGAGGTCCGTCGAAGAGTTATAACTTCCGTGATTTCAGAAAAATGCAACTTGTGAATTCACTTTAAGCCTATCGTACTACAAACTGGCGCGATATCGCGGGCGCGACAGGCAGCGCAACCCTTGTCGCCCTTCTTTGTGGGAGCCTTTATTTATTATTTATTTATTTAACTATTTATGTACACACATAATAAACAGACAAGAAGCAAAGGACAGAAAAAAACGTACAAAGGTGATGCTTATTTCTAAAGAAATCTCTTCCAGCACACCTGCGATAGGAAAGTAGATAAGAGATGTAGACACCGTGTGTAAAATTCAAGAGAAAGTAAAATACATAAAATCAACACAATTCACTTAATAAACTACAACAAATAATATGATCATACACTTACATACAAATATAAATACTACATACATAATATAAACTACCTACTTCATAAATAATAATAGTCCTCCAGACCGTATTTTCGGCCACGGCGGCCAATTTCAACGGAGACTAGCCATCGGCGCGGGAGATATTATAGTGCACAAGTGTTTGCGCAGACACAAGTGCACTCTCTCTTCCCTCACTCTCATAGTCCGATGGGACGGCAATCCGACACGACCGGAGAGAGATAAGGCGTAGGACCAACGGCTTAACGTGCTTTCCGAGGCACGGGGGTATCACACCGCCAACTTCCAAACTTCGGGCTGTTGCTACGAAATTCCTAATGGAAAAATCCAATAACACTTTGCCCGACCCAGGAATCGAACCCAGGACCCCACGCTCTGCAGTCGCGCTTGCGACCACGAGACCAACGGGGCAGTCACTTCATAAATATATGTATATCGAAATAAATACATACACAACTATGACGTAGTGGAAAGATAGTGTTCTTTCACTCTTCTTTTAAACACTGCAACAGTTTGGCAGTCCCTAATGTCAGGCGGAAGGGAATTCCATAACCGCACCGCGTGCACAGTGAAGGAGTAGGAGTAGAAGTCAGTGGAATGGGGAGGGGACTTAAGGAGATTTCTATGATGCGACCTGCAAGGCGCATCAGAAGGACGGGCGTAGGAAAAACGCTCCCGCAGATAGGACGGAGTTTTAGGATTGTGAAGGAGGTTAAAAAGTAGACAATATCCGAGAGTTCCTGCGAAGTCGAATAGGGAGCCACTTGAGTAGGTTGCGATAGTAAGAAACGTGATCATACTTTTTAAGGTTAAAAACAAAACGAATGCAGATATTTTGCAAACGCTCAAGTTTATTTAAAAGCTCCTCGGTGGCATCCAAATAACAGGCGTCGGCGTAGTATATAATGGGCTGAATGAGAGTTTGGGCAAGGGAGATATTGGTGTTCAAGGGCAAGAAGCACTTGAGGCATTTCAACGAATGGAACGTGAAGTGCACTTTTCGACTGACTTGAGCAACATGGGCAGTCCACGACAAGTAGGAGTCCATGGTCACCCCAAGGTTTTTAACCGTGTTTGCGTACACAATCTGAACTCCATTCAGATAGCCAGATATTCAGATATTCAGCCTTTAGTGTTCGTCTTCTTATAATAAATCTTCTCCCCCAGCAAATACGACTTATACACGAAGAGCACGGAAGTCCCCGACATCGAGGCTCTGTGGCCCTACTACGAGAAGCTGATCGAGAAGTACATCCCCGGAGTGTGCGAGTTTTGATCACCTGACCATGTCCTGCCTAACGGAAGCCGAAGAATTGTATGACGTCTGTTGTTATTGTAAATTGACTACCAACATAAATTGTCCTTTGTTCAAACCACAAGTTCACAACTATCATTATTTGACAGTTGTATTTAATTAATGACTGCACTTTTTAGTTTACAAAAGTAAGTAGCTCTTTCACGCTTACCTTCCTATTTCGTGAAAAGTATACAGATTTACAGATTCCCATTGCTGTAAATTGTTTGAGTCCACACAGAATTGTTTTGGTTATGTTCTTGGTGTCATGGTTTGGTCTTCCAAACAAACACTACTGTTATCTATAGAAGCACTGATATACGGATGTCACAACAATCTTATATTATTGTATTTACATACTTCATATTATTTTTAATTAAAACAAAATGGAAATGCATGTGATTCTTTACTTTCCTGCCTACTACTTCAAAGTCTTTTTACCCGACTACGGCGAAGAAAAAAGGAGGGTTATGATTTTGACCGGTATGTATGTATGTATGTATGTATGTATGTATGTATGTATGTATGTTCATCTGTTCCCTCCTATCTTCCAAACCACTTATCACAATTTGACAAATGAGGTATCGTTAGAAGCGTCGTGATTGTCCGCTGGTTATAGGCTATGTGAAGTCACATTAAATTAAAAACGGCGCCCACTAGAGGATATAAAGTGAGGAACTTAAAAAAAAAATGGTTTAATCGTACCATGTTGGGTATCAAATGAAAGGGCTTAATGAGCACATTTCAAAAATATATATATATTATAACGCCAAAAGAATTTAAAAAAAAATCAAGTAATCAATCAAAATCATAACCCTCTTTTTTTCTTCGCCGTAGTCGGGTAAAAACTAAAACCCAACTACGACTTAAAAGGTATAAACAAGACACCACAGACAGACAAATTAAAAATCCGGAGTCACACGTAATCTGTTCGATTTATGCTAACACGTGTGACTACGGATTTTTAATTTGTCTGTTTGTGGTGTCTTGTTTATACCTTTTAAGTCGTAGTTGGGTTTTAGTTTTTATTACTTGATTTTTTACTTACTTCATCACATTCAAACTCACTGCTGGTCAAGGCAAGACTTCCATGCTGCCTGTCTAACCAACCCTGTCTAGTAAAGTGCGTAACGTTACTTGTGCAAGAAGAATTCGATTTTATTAGATACTTAGTATGTGCAAGAACATCTTTTCCAGTGCAGTGCACTTCGATTCAACGAAGAGTTTCTATAGTTTTCTTTTCAGTAAGATGACAATACAACTCTAATAGTCGCTCGTCTTTTAGGTAGGCATTTTAATTAAAAAGTAAGTATCCAATTTCTGAATAGGGTTCTGTATCTGTACCTACAGTATCAAGAATCCTAATAAAATTTAAAAATCTTCGATAGGTACTACACGATTTTTCTCTGGAGACCAAGCGCATTCTATTTTTATGATTTAATGGAAAACTTCCTTATTTATTCTTCGACTATAATAAAAAGGTCAAGGAGTCTCTTCGCCTGACCTTGATACAATTGAATATTATGTGCGTCATATCAAGTCACATGGTCAACAGTTTAGATTTAAATTCAACGGCAAAAGATAAGAATTTTACCTACTCCTCCCACCGTAGGCTGGTATGGCGAGATATGAAGGTAATTACACCTTGGCAAAAAAGAGTATGATGCAGTGACAGATGAGGAGCTCGTGGCTAAGTAATAACAGCCGCTCGGGCCGATCCATCAGGTTAAGCTACGCTTGCCGGGGTTGGTCCGTGGATGGGTGACCATTTTCACATATCGAGACTCCTCCGTGCCTCGGAAAGCACGTTAAGCCGTTGGTCCCGGCTGTCATTTGTGGATCTTTGACAGTCGTTACGAGTCGTCAGAAGCACGAAAGTCTGACAACTAGTCTAACCAAGGGGTATCGTATTACCCAGTTACTGGGTTGTGGAGGTCAGTTAGGCAGTCGCTCCATGTTAAATACTGGTATTCAGCTGCATCCGGTTAGACTGGAAGCCGACCCCAACATAGTTGGGAAAAGGCTAGGCAGATGATGATGCGGTGACAGATGAAACTAAATATTTTACTTAGGTAATGCAGACCTATGATGTCGGCACTACTTTGCCGACAAGTGCTAGAAGGTTTTTGAGTCAGTACAAGCAGCGTTTTTAACTATTTGTTTAAATTATTTTACTCATTTCCCATTTGAAGTGACATATATGCGGTAGTGGCGCCCTCATATTTTCCAAACTCTTTTTTGCCAAGCTGTATGTACAATCTTTACTATAGACTCAACTTGACCCAAGGCTAAAGTGCCTGAGGATCTTAGTTTATCCAAACAAAATATTAAAGTTTATCTTTTCAATTCCATTCACTTTATCGGTCTAGGTTGCCATGGAGTACTACAGAAATAGCACACACCCACCTTTCTTAGTCCCAGACACAGTATAAATAATAAAGTAGCAGTATTATGTCTCGGCAGTGACTTTTAAACCGCTCGGCAGATAGGCCTTCTGCGTCCGTGCGTAACTACCGCGCACTCGAGACTGTTGCATACTGATATATACTGAGATTTCTATGAAGACATAATACTGTTACTTATTTATACTGTGTCCCAGGTCGCATTTAGCGGTGGTGGGCGGCACCAACTACTTACACGTGTACAGCCAGAAGATACCTACTTAGGTAACGTTGACCTCAATACTTAATGCGTTTTAAATTCAAAACGCAGTATCTAAACATACAAAAAGATCTCTCTGTCAGTATTAATCAGCCAAGTGCCGGAAATAAACCAACAATGCTTGTGTTAGTAAAACACTATCGTCTTCAACCATACTATATAACTATTCATCTATTCCAGTTCCATTGAAGACTTGAATAGGTGTATATGACAATGATAATGTAAGATGACGATCAATGTATACTGTATGCTAAAATCGTGTCGTCGAGCCGTTGACACGTGTATGGCACACTGAGGCGCTAGAGAATCTATATTTGAACTAAGGTCTTGTTCTGAATCAACCGCCTATTGTAACTGACTTCAAAAAACGGAGGGTTACTCTTTGTTACACGTGTCAGCACCTATGGTTGCAAATTGATCCTCAGAAACCGCTGGACCTATTTCAATGGACATCGATATCTTCAAACTGCATTGTCTAAAAAGTAAATCATGAATCTGCTGGGCAGTTTCTAGCGCCACTTTTTCTTCCCAGCTAAAGAACTGAGGTGATAAAGGGCGGGCGGTTTGGGGAACTGTCATAAGTAATTCTGACGTTCAAAAAGTGCTGATTCGCAGCCTAATTTAAATAATTGATTCAGGCGTGACTTTGCGGAAATCCATTATAAAACACCGAGTGTTGGTCTGCGTCTAGCCCTCTTTGTGGCAACACGTCGTGTTCTGGTTTGCGACTGGTCAATCGTCATCTTGAGGATGCCTCGTTGAGAGGTGCAACACGTGCCGATTTCTTACAGGGTTTTTCATGACTCTTGAAGAATAGTGAAGCGGAATAGGTTACTAAATATGTCTTCGTCTAGTGTATGTTTTTTTAATGACTTTTGACTTTGATTTTTTTATAAGTAGGTACAATCTGATCGTCGTTTTCGGGTGCATCCCATCTAACAAAGCCGATCAGATTGACAATGCTTACGGACTGAGTGAAAAAGATTAATCCCTCACCACCCCGTTACTCATAAAACTACAAACTTTTTCAGCTTTCATGAGCTCATCAAGTTTAACTAAACGGATCCCCAAACATAAAAATCTCAAAAACATTAAACAATTTATCATCAACAATTAATTATTGCGTTACGTCATTGGTAAGTAATATTTTCGCGAGTTTTTTATCACACTACGCTAAACAGCGATAGCAGTGATAACCTGACTTAACTCTTGACCCCATCTGTTATCAATTATCATTTAAGTTGTGCACAGACTGTTCGGATCCCATTACTGTTCGGACGGAGAATAGCCACAGTAACGCCTAACCATGAAGCCAAAACCAGTGAGTGATTTTTATTTGTATCTAATCTAACTACTATTATAAACGCGAAAGTTTATAAGTATGGATGGATGGATGTTTGTTACTCTTTCACGCAAAAACTACTGAACCGATTTGGATGAAATGTGGCACAAAGATAGTTTATAACCTGGATTAACACATAGGATACTTTTTATCCTGATATTCCCACGGGATCGAGACATATGCGGGTGAAACCGCGGGGCGCTACTAGTTTACAATAATTAGACTAGCAAACAATCATGCTAAGGGCTGATTTTATCAAAGTCAGATATCTATTCCGTGGAATAAAATTGTCGTCTGACAGTTTTTGTACGGAAAACATTGTCAAAAATTCTAAATTTATTCGCAGGATAAGACTTATACTCGGTATAAAAGTTTGGTGAAATTCGCCCTAAACCGACTAAAGAAAGAAAGAGATCTAATTTAGCTCTAAAGTCTAAAAGCGCACTTGATGCTTCTGTTGTTCTTATTTATTTGAGGCTCTATATTTTGTCAGTCAGTTTTTCTCAGCATGATGAAGAAATTAAAATAAAAAACTTGCAAAATAAATTCTGATTGTCTTATCTATGATATTTTAGATATAGATGGATTTCTGGATAGTCCTATTGATAGACTATAGCGTATTATATCTTAAGATTGTGACCTCCAAACCGTCTGCCAAGGTTGGTGATGGGATGATGCAAAACTTTTCCAGATAGCACGGCATATTAAAAAGGAAGAATGATGCAAACGTTTTATCTTTTAAACCTTGTTTTAATTACGTGAGCCATGTAGACACTTTCTCTGTTTCTCCGAAAAAATTGTTTATTGGCCAACAAGAGCCGGGGCCTGCCTCCACCGCTTACAGTAGTATTATTTTAATCTTACTTCGTGGCGGAAAGAGATGGAGCTATACGCCCTGTAGAGCATCATCTCTTTCCTTCACTGAAGTAATCTATACTAATCTATACTAATATTATAAAACTGAAGAATTTGTTTGTTTGTTTGAACGCGCTAATCTCAGGAACTACTGGTTGGAATTGAAAAAAAATCTTTTTGTGTTGGATAGTCCAATTATCGAGGAAGGTTAGAGGCTATATAACATCATGCTACGACCAATAGGAGCAGAGCATAAATGAAAAATGTTGCAAAAACGGGAACAAATATTCCTTTTTGAGAGCTTCCGTTGCGTGCGCTGCGTAAACGGTTAAAGTTACGCAAATATCATGTATGATGGAATTGTTCCTCTTTAAAAGTTCTAAAAAAAAGTCCGCGCAGCATATGTCTATCTTTTAAGTTTGACGCACTATAACCTTTTTTTATGGTAATCAAAGTTGTTCGAAATTAATGCATTGTTTGCGAAGGAGTTTTATCAAAATAATATTAATTCTTATTCAAATAAATAGTTTTAACATCAAGGGTATTTATGAAGCAGTAAAATTATTTTTATTTCATTCGAATCGGACATTTAATTTCGAAGTTATCACGAGTAATGCAATACGCGAACCGTTCGACGCCGGCGCCACACCGCGCCGCCCGACGTTCCCTACTCTAGAGAGGAGAGGATGGGCACACGGGTAGATCATGACCTGGAATAGGACATAAGATAAGTTTTATCCCTATATATTCCCACCGGATCGAGACCTACGCGGGTGAAACCCCGGGGCACAGCTAGTATTAAAATAATAGGTACCACTGTAAGCGGTGGTGGTAGGCCCCCTGCACTGTCAGTTAAGTCAGAGCCAAGAAACATAATATACCCACCTACGGACAGACAGCTATGTCACGTTTGTCTTATCTGCAAACCTGTTCAATAATCTAATGATGCAGCTAATTAGTAAGTATAAATACAAAACGTGTTCAAAAGAACACGAAGAAGCAGATACGATCTGAAAATAGATTACTTCGACAACCTAATGTATTGTACACAATACCTACTATTACGCAGGTTTATTGCTTAAGAAAATTGCCTACTTTTATTTGAATCTTCGAAAATATTGACGAAAGATCTTTTAACCGTTCAAAACAGTTCGCGATCAAAATATCTTGGTTCAGCACACTAACACACGAACAATCACAATTTTTTTTCATTTTGACAGTTCATCAACATTCATTCAGCATTTCAGCGTTACTTACGTTGTTAAGAAGACATGTTTTTGAACATTCGAAGCAATGTATTAGCAATATCCTTCAAAATTATTCAGATTATGATTGATCGTGAGTAACACAATTAGGATGCTGAACATTTAAGTTAAGTTTATTTATTATTTATTTAAATCACAATTATAACACCTTAACAGAATCATCCAAAGCGATGTTATAAGTACACTGATGAACATGGATGATTTATGAAACATTGAACATAGCACCACACTTTTGGCAGTTTTGTTTGCAACTACCTACTGGTTGCCCAATCACGGTAATCGATAGGGCAAAAATTTTGACGAGCTCTACGAACATAAATATATAATAGGGAAAAGCTGATTTTTTTTCGCGACTTCAGGATTGATCCCATAATGAAAGTTGTTCATAATGACGAGAACAATGACCCCTTAACCGATTTCGTGTATGAATTTACAAAATCTGTTGAAAAAATGGCCCATGTATCAACAGCCTATTTCACCAACACTGAAACGCCAAGGGAAGCGAGTCATTACAGAATCGTGGGCGATCACGCGACGGATAACATCTTAGTCTGTTACCTATTGCCATGTCAGAACAACACGTGTATAGTCGTCTGGTACAATCCTTTTTGACTGTTCCTCTTCAAAGTATAATGAAGCCTGAGCCCTTGCAGGATTCCCCCGTCTCCATCATCGACCCTTCACTCCTGCTTCGGCCGGAGAAAGTCTACGATGGCAAACCAGTGGAAGCCTTCAGGAATTACGATATCGATGAGAACGATCCGATCAAGGAACGCGTGCGCAGAACTTACTACGAGATGCATACTAAACAGACCTTCGATTTTGTTAAAGGTAAGCGGCAATTTTTTATAAGATGTAGGTACACCCCTTTGCAAAAAAAACGGGCGGTTTTAATTTTTGTACATTATTAGTAATCATTTAGTTGTAAAGAGGTTTTAATAGCCAAACTATGTTACTGGCACTTAATAAAGAGTCTGGGTAAGAAAAAAAGTTAATTCCAAATTCGAAACTTTTGTTTAAAAACAATAATAATCCCGTTTTCCGTTTGTGACTTTTACTAACGTTTTGCAGGTTTCCGGTTAGAAGGTTATCCTGGCAACTAAAACTAACTTCTCGTTATTTTTAGTCGAATAATTTATGTTTGTCGCATAATCCAGCCTTATTGTGACTTAAAAGTGATATCTTTGCGTCGATAGTAATGGCAGAAAAAGCAATAAGAGCTAGAAAAATTGTAGCGCTGCTGGAAGAGGGGTGTAGCCAAAACACTATATTCTTATTGATTATAACAAATGACTAGTCATTTATGCTAATGACATAGTAAACATATTAATATTATCCATAAAAAGCCAATGACTGTTAAGGTGCCCATTTTTTTTGCAAAGGGGTGTACCTATATGCGGTTAGGAACATTTCTTTCTCATAAGAATTAAAAACTTACGCACTTAGGTAGGTACACGAGAAACTTGAATAACGATGAGCTCAGGCACTGAACACCAAAGTATTATCACATATCAATTAATAGTTTGTCAATTCAAAAAAATCTAATAATATGGAAAAACAAAACAGAACAATGAAAAATAAAAATAGTTGCGACGGAATAAGAACCGCCATGCTCAATAAGCTCATGTTAATGCTGAGCGAAGATGATGTTTTTATTATATTTATCAATTTTATTTTAGGTTTCTGTTTTTATATCTTCATTTAAAGTTATAAGGAACAAAAACAATGCAGCATTTGAGTACATTCGCAAAAAATTATAAAACTAAATCAATTAACTGATATCACTCATAAGCTCATAATATTTCTTTGGTGTCCCTCAAAGAGAATTAAAGCCCTATATAGTCAGGCTATATAGTCATTGGTATCCCCTGAATAAACGTCCTTCCTTCTAGGACGAATGGACGATTGGCTGAAGTTCAACCACTTCAAGATGACAGTAAAGGATGCCCTGATCAAGTTGAATGACCTGGTGGACGAATCAGATCCTGACACTGACTTACCGAACATTGTGCACGCCTTCCAGACTGCTGAGAGGATCCGGGAAGACCATCCTGATCAGGACTGGTTCCATCTTATTGGACTCATGCATGATCTTGGAAAGGTAAAGATCTTGTTGATTTGACTGGTTATTAGAGTTATTAATGCACACATATAGTTGGAATGACATTTCTTAGGTTTAGGTACATTATGAAAACACGTTGTGATGCTTATGCGAGCCATAATCATTCAAGTAATTTGATCTAACATGCTGGTTCAAATAGTTTTAAACAGATTGGCATGAATATGCGTGGGAAAATTTGATCAAAATGCGTTGTCAAATGGAATGCAGAAATATGAATTTCCGTATTTCTATTTGATCAAACGGTTTGAACCAGCCTGTTTGATCAAATTACTTGAATTTGGCCCGCATTTCATGCACTAACGCGGCGGACTGCATCCTCATTCCCGACCGCAACGGTACCTAAACAAAATAGCATTGGTCTGGCGATTTTTTTTTTTTAGGCGCTTTTAATTTCAGATATTTTTCCTTATTTAATTTTCTTCCGTTCAATGAAAATTTAATGAAATCGTCATTCACTATGCACTTACCTACATGAACTTAGAGAGTTGTACCTATTGCTGATTCTAATGTTTATAATTCTGTAAATCCATATTTGTTACGGCCGCAAATCATATTAAGATCAACATACAAGCATACAACCTGATATTGACCTGCAAATTGCAAAAAATGTAAGAAAATTTGAATTTCGCGGGCTACCTTAGCGCATCCAGTGCTTTGAATTAGTTTCACAACATGGATATATCTAAACTCATGTCATATGATGTATTTGACCAGGTGATGGCTTTCTACGGCGAGCCTCAATGGTGCGTGGTGGGTGACACGTTCCCCGTGGGCTGCAAGTGGGGTCAGTCCATCGTCTATGGAGATGACAGCTTCAAGGACAACCCTGACACTTATAACCCAAAGTACAAGTAAGTGGGAGACTGTTTGCTACCAACCTACTCTTTCTGCGCCTTGATAGAGGAATATGATATATCAAACGGCTAAGCTAATAATGCTCTCGAGTAAAGTTACCATTTCGAAATTTGAATAGTTCTCATAAAAAGCCGGAGATTGGCAAAAATAATCCGGAGATTTTTCTTGCAATTTTTTTTTCATTTTCTTTCAGTAGGTAGTCATTTTTTATTTTGAAAATAAATCTAGAGGATGTCTTTTCTTTTAAGGTGAACTATCTCACGTTTCAACCATCTGTAGAGACCGTACCGTAGCTTTCGACACGGCATTCATTCAGAGTTGTTTCGTCTTTCCAGCACTGAATGCGGCATCTACAAGCCTAAATGTGGCGTGGAGAACCTTACGATCTCGTGGGGACATGACGAGTACCTCTACAGGGTGCTCAAACACAATAAGGCCAAGTTCCCTCAGGAGGGACTCTTCATGATCAGGTATGGAATTTACTATACGAACTTTTTGTTGGTGATAACAATTAATAAGGATGATACATATTATCAAGTCTGGACGGAAGATCAAGTCAGGAGGAGCTCGTGGCTAAGTAATAACAGCCGCACGGGCTGATCCATCAGGTTAAGCTACGCTTGCCAGGGTTGGTACGTGTATGGGTGACCATCTTTACATATCGAGACTCCTCCGTGACTCGGAAAGCACGTTAAGCCGTTGGTCCCGGCTGTCATTCGAACATCTTTGACAGTCGTTACGGGTCGTCAGAAGCCCGAAAGTCTGACAACCAGTCTTACCAAGGGGTATCGTATTACCGAGTTACTGGGTTGTGGTAGTCAGATAGGCAGTCGTTCCATGTAAAATACTGGTATTTAGCTGCATCCGGTTAGACTGGAAGCCGACCCCAACATAGTTGGGAAAAGGCTAGGTAGATTGATACATATCAACTCTGAACCTCTCTGTATGATTGTCGGAATCGATATTACTGGCATAAATAGTTTACTTC
The DNA here is from genome assembly GCA_947363905.1 of Lithophane semibrunnea. NCBI lineage: Eukaryota > Metazoa > Arthropoda > Insecta > Lepidoptera > Noctuidae > Lithophane > Lithophane semibrunnea. Next base: position 6,825,590 of record OX376206.1, on the reverse strand, counting down.
ATCATCCTTATCTACAGTCCGACTCCACCCACAAGTTTTTTATTACTATGCCAGTCTCCATACTCCTTGAGCAGGCCCTAGTCTCAACCATCCAGGCTCCGGGCATCAGACCTTCAATGGCACCAATGAAGTTCGCTCATCTAGCTTTCCTTTTAGAATAACCGCTAAAGTTCAAAATTATTTCAGTTTTCTTATTCAATTTGTGAATGTGAAGGATAGACAAGAAACTATACTCCGTCAGAAGCTGCACTGCACCCTAATTGCGTAATGCACAATCAATCACAAACTGAATCATTTTGAAAGAGATTGCTAATCCATTTCTTCATAAGTTCGAAAAAAAAATCTGCTCAACGTAATTAACGCAATAAATGTTGTTGAACTGTCAAATGAAACAGATTAGTCCGCCTTTGTACAGCAGTTTTTACTTGTGCATAAAGTTTAATTAATAAATAAATAAATTAGTCTTAATCATTTACCAACAATGTGTTAAGCAATTAGTTATCTGGTTATTTTTTACACGATTGTTACAATACTTACAATGTTTAGGTACACAATACATATCACGATGTTTATTATCTTAAACTATTAGTTTTCAATTAATTTATGTAAGTAAGAACGTCATTTTATGAGATAAACTTTGTAACAACAAATAGATAATCTGATGTGATATTTACCTACTTCCTAATGCTCAATATGTCAATACTTACGTTTCTTATCTAAACTGTAATGTTCCGCGAAGTTATTTAGTGACATTTCAATGATAAATGCTTTATCTTACGTAGCTGTCGCGCCTGTAATCCTCATAAAAGGTAGGCAGAGGTGACACACTATCTTTAGGTAATCAACTTACGCCCTCTTCCCATGGGAGTAGGCAGAAACCACATAACGGTCACACCTGCTACGATCCTTACATAATTCTATGAATATACTCCGTTTGCTTCGTTAACGTACGTTCATATATCTGTTCTGTGTGTGTGCGCACCCTAGTTATACAGATGAAGCTTTCTACACGTCCACTATCTTCAAGATTTGTTTAGTAATGGTTTCGCCAAAGAAGATGATCTCCTAACTTCACAAGCAGTCTAATCCCAAACCACGAAATCCATAGTTACGTCCGAAGTTACGGGCCTTCTTTACTCTGTAATGTATCTTACGGATCGATTATTTCGGAGCCCAAAATCACAACACGATTTGACAGTTGTCCCAAAAATTGAATGTGTCACTTGTTTTGACGGATAAATTACTTTCGGACGGGCCTATAACGGCGTTGGTTGCATGCAAAACGTTTCAGCAGTGTATGATTTTTTAGTAATTGAGTGTTTTTTTTTTGTCCATCAGATACCACTCTATGTACCCGTGGCACGCGGGCGGTGACTACAAGCACCTGATGAAGGAAGGCGACGAGAAGATCATGCAACACGTGCTGGAGTTCAAGTAAGTTCAAATAATGTCTGAAATGTTGTTACGAACCTAGAAAACTAGAAAAAACCGGACAAAGCGAGTTGAACTCGCGTGGTGAGGGTTCCGTACGATAAATATATAGTGTGATTCTTTATAATGTGCACATATCGAAATGAGGGAATCTATGCTTAATTTTATCGACGGCAAAAATACTAAATTAAATCGTTTTTTTTTTTGGAATTTTTATAAATTGGCTCTGACAGACGTACTGACAGACAGCCAGACACCACTCGAGTGATCCTATAAGGGTTCCGCATTTCATTCGGACGTACGGAAACCTAAAACTCAATAATATTGCAACGAGAGCGGTACGCCTTTTGTTATACCCCGCCAGATCTTCTCTTCCAACAGAACTGAAATGAAACCTTTTTAACAGACTTCTTTGTATGCCAGCTATGAGGGCCACTGGGCTATCTAATCTTTCTAACCTCTTTACAGCAAATACGACTTATACACAAAGAGCTCCGGCGTGCCCGACATCGAGGCTCTGTGGCCCTACTACGAGAAGCTGATCGAGAAGTACATCCCAGGAGAGCTGGATTGGTAGACATATATAACCTGCACAGTACAAATGTAATTATTGGTATAAAATCCTTCACTAATTTACTTAAAACACAGATTTTTTTGAAAAAACGAGGATATAAAAATAAAATGATGTTGGTTTATCTCCATACTGTCTATTTTTGGATTGTTTTATTTGTTTATTTTAAGTAGGTATGTGGTAAAGATGTCTTTTAGCTAGTAAAACCAAAGATAAAATCATTCATATATATTATTTTTATAATCACATAAATTGGCCAATTTATTTGATAATGTTGTATGATATTGTAAATAATAATTGTTATTATTTTATATTTTGTTTTATTTTCTCCCTGATTTTTTATATATTTGTTAAGAATCGAAACCAACACAACACCTTTGCACGTGCTCTGCAAGCGCACCGATGCCGCGCTCATCACGATGCCGTGATGAGCGCGGCATCGGTATATCTACATGAGGCGCGGCGCGGCGCCGACACGGCTCGGCCCGATGACCACTCGCTTCTACGGATTCCACCACACGACAGACGATATTCCCCTCCACAGAGTACTTTTATTTCCTTTCTAACTTAATATTTTGTCAGGGACTTATATCATGTAAAAATCCTATTTCTTCTTCCTCTTTTATTGGTCCCCGCGCTAACAATATTATATCGAGTGATTCGCACCCGCGGTCATTAAACGCGGGAACGAGATGTCTCGTGTCGTGCGTTTCTGTTCTAGGGTTTTCCGTTCTAAATCCTACCCTTACATCAGTCATCATCACTCATCACAATGTTATGACAGCGACTGAGGCTAACGAGTAGTGTCAAAGTTTCTGGAACAAACTCAAATGATAGAAGTTATTTCTGAAAGATAAATAATATGTTAAAGTGTTTTTTTATGTAGATAAACTTACTTAATTAAAAGAAAAAAAAAACGAAATCAGCTATAATAAATCAGGAACTTTATTTAAAAGCTATATTTACAAAAATACAATTATCTCAAAATATGTAATAATTAAACTACTAAGCATCAACAACCGAGTCAGAAATGTAACACAGCGCATGTTACTTAAATTATATCTAAAGTTCCCCCATGTTGCACGACACAAAACGTAAATAAACATACAAACAAATTGCATGAAATAAAATCTTATTAACCTTTATGTAAAGTATTAATTAGGTATTTTATGACACTAATTAGTAACGTAGCGTACTAAATTAATTTATTTCACTGATCGAAATTCTCTAAAATTAAAGTTACTCCGAAATACCTATGTGTCTAGATTATTATATTTTTATTTACAGTTTGTGTCTGCAATATGGGACACGAGTTTACAAAGTAGTTTAAATCTAATATCAACTGATAAGTCCTCGTGGAACAAACACACACTGCATGAAACAGCCTCCAATAAATATTTACTTTTTTTTTTTAATTCAACGCAACTATAAAGTTTTATACAGCGTGTATTTGATTTCAGATTATATTAAGATGTCAACACAAAATCACTTTTAAAAAAACGAACACTACAAGTTACACAAAACATTCAGCCAAACAACAAACGTTCACAAAATCAAATACCTACTAAAATAATTTACTACAAAAATAGATCTCGATTTTTGCTCCAATTCATAAAATTGCAGAATTTTGCAGACATTTCCAATTAAGTAACTATAAAGAGTATAATCTACTCAATGTTTTGGACTAGATACAAAATTAACCCATAGAAAATCAATTAAACAAAATCAAAATCACAATGTTTAGGTTACCTACCCATGTAGAAAAGCAAGTTAAATAAATCATCAACCAATAGCGAGTCAGTACGCGTACAACACTTAAATTCTTAAAGGCGATGCTAATAGCTGAATTTTCCCACCCGTATGTTAAAAAAAACATTTAAAGTTTTTGGCGTTACATTTAGGTTACATATTTTTTTGAGTATGTAGTATTCACTAATGTAGGTAATAAATGTAATAATAGACATTGAGGCCATTTCTATAGAAATGTGACTACTTTAAAAAAACATGCATTTCTCTTTCTATCAGTTGAAATACGAAAGAGACCTACGATATTTTGAACTGTCAAAATATTGTGAAAATGTCAAAAGACTTTGGACAGATTTTTTAAACGATTCCCATAACGTTTTTGGTCTTGAAAAACCTACTTGTCCTCTGTTTTTTTTTGTTTTTTCCTACTATAAAACGACAAAAATATTTTTAATAAGTAAATAAACTTCCTACTCGGCATTACATAGGTACATATCAATTCCATAAATGCATTTCCGCTCTACGCGCAAAGGCGAACCTTATTCTTATACCTAATGTTTAAAGCCTAGCCATATGCATATACGTATAAATACACAATCATGTTTACATTGAAAGGCCATAACATCGTATCTTAGAATATTATTAGATAAGAAATACATTGAATGCAAAAAGGAAGGGGACGAGATCTCTTGAGATGGAATATCATTATTTTAATTTTATGAACTACTTTTGTTTGGATCTTGGATTAACTAATCATATACGTGAGTCAGAGGATTGTAATATGGGCACTGACAGGCCTTTTTAATAATATTGAGCCATTAATAAGCACTCTTTACATTTAAGAATTAACACTGGTGCATAATTTTTTTTTTTGACCGATTTTTTTACGTCTCGGTTAAAATGTCGCCCTACTTGATTGACGCACTCAAGCTTTCGTTTCGTAAGAAAGCGGTGGACAGTAACACATTATCGGCTGTCCAAATACAGAGCGTTTTTTGACACCATAATGTCAAATATTGGTGACAGATTTTCATGACGGCCGTAATAATATTACGGAAACGGTTTCCTTAGAAACCGTAGCTTAACAGACACCAGCGCCATTTTGTCTTAACGTAAACTTCACTAAACTACCCTACTTTTAGTTATATTCAAACAAGCATTCTTTATTTTAAATAGCGCATTTATGACAAATATTTATGTTTGCTTTTCGACTATTCAAAATAAAAAAAATCTTTTTGATTTTCACAACATCGATAGTTAGAAAAATGCTAAATTATACATGGTGCACAGTTGTACTAACAAAATTGTTTTACAAAAAATATCAACCTGTATAATTTAATTAGGGTTATCATAGACGAGTTTAGTAAAGTTACTTTAACATCACTAATAAAAGGCGAATATCATAAGTTATTTTAGTTTTACAGACTAAATTAATGGTCGTATCCCTTAGTAAGATGTTATCCCTCCTAACAATCTAGCGAATCAGTCTTTATTTTGGAAAGACGGCTCAAACAACCCGAAAGGCCGAAACAAGGCAATTTTAGTTTTTTTATCACTCACTTTTAGCTTAGCATGGAACGTTTGAACAATATTGAACCTTATTTCAAAGGCAATACAAAACTTTAAAGGAAGCCTATTCATCAACTATCCATAAAAATGGATTAATAATTGTAAGATACTCAACTAAGAACTGTATATAACTCCAAATAAGGTTCAATTTCGAAAAACACTATCACATTCATGCTAACTCTTTTCCTAATTAAGTTTCTCTTTACTATTCTTTCTAAGCCTAAGCAATATCTTTGTTCCCAATCTAAAGTTTCAGCAATCCAAAAATATGATACTTTTCAGGAATGTAATACAACCTATATTTCGAAGGAGTAAGTAATTTCTTGAGATTTGACTATTTTATAACATGTAGCGAAAGATTATAGTCTCATTACTTGCATTGTTCTAGTTTTGTTTTAATATTTTAATTTAACAATACTTTTTTTTTTCAAAAGCTACTATTACGATAAGGCTTTATAGTTATTGGAAGAAGTACCTAATTATAAACATTTTCGTTATGGAATATCTGAAAAGAATAATTTTATGCTATAATGTGGTATTGTATACTATCCGTTACGTTTTAATTGAATGGATTATTAGATTTAATTTTGCAGGGTAATGAATGTATCCCATAGAAGCAAAATTATTACATTGGCCCACGGTCTACATGGTCCTTATACACTAGCGCCATCTATGGCCCATATAACATTCAAATACTACGAGATTTCTAAAGAGGATGTAATGTAATTTGTTCTGTATCACTTGGTTTTAAGGTTGAAATTGGTTTACGTTTCAAAGTGTTTGTAAATGCTGGTGACATATGCCATAACTTGCTGCCAGTCCGGTCTCTCTTGTTGGATCATGTCTTGAATGTTCTGTTGACAAAGAAATATTAAATGTATTAACTTCGGATCAAGAAGCATAGGCAAAGGTATTCTTTTACACGACCCTAGAAAGTCAGGTGGTTCAGGTGGAAATTCCTTATTCATGGCCTTATTAGTAACAAAATAGAACTAATACTAACCAGCGTGGTAGGTATACCGACGGACTCTGCAGCTGCGAAGGCAACGGAAAAGTTAGTCCGCTTGTCGTGCGGCGAGAGCGACGCGTACGAGATGCGACTGTCTCCCAGGTACGAGTGCAGGAGAGCGCAGATCGCCATACCGTCATTCCACGATGAACTGGAGAGAGAAAAACATTATGATAACATAACATCACGCTTCTAATCCCAGAAGGGCTAGGAGGCAGAGGTACACCCACATTTCACCAGTTATACTTAAGTCCCATCTAATAGGGGCAAGCTTATTGCTATCAACCGAGAAACTGAGAAATTCCTCATGGAAAAACCCAATAACATTTAGCCCGACCCGGGAAACGAACCCAGGACCTCATGCTCAGCAGTAGCGCTTGCGATCACTAGACCAACGAAGCAGATGTTAGTAATACATTAATGATTCGTTTTTGGTCGGCAGTGCATGTGGGCCTTTAATCCCTGTTCAGTTTGTACGAGGAAGGCAAGTCATACGCTTGGAAGTGGTTTACGCACTGACGTTTTATTTCGAAATTCAAAGACAACAGAACGGGGCATATGTCATCCTGACAGTTGTGTCATAATTATATCAACCAATCACAGCTATGGCTGCGTTCACACATTATAACTTAAGAACAATTCCTTTTACTAGATTGGCTTTAAATCCTCTTCTTATACCGAAGTGAAAATAAATACAGGGTGACGGGTGTTAGGGTAAACACCGTTATCCTTGAAACCAGTGGTTTGGTTTCATTTTTAGAACGTAAAGTCAATGGAACATTACAACGTTTTTTTTTTTAAAGAAAATATCCTTTTTACCACAACAGTTTTAACAGTTCACCATACGCGCTAGACGCTAGAGCAACGAACTTACGGCTCAACACGGGCGGGGGGCGCGAGACGTGACCTGACCCGCCGCGAGCGCGACGCCTATTTTGTATTTATTAATGTGATGTGTAGGTAGGTAGGAGGGGCGGCGACCTCGGGCGCATATCCATGAATTTGCGGACGGTGTCGGATATAAACTTTTAAAAATATTTTAATGATTTTTATTTTTTTATTTAAGACAACTACCCATGGTTTGAGTGACAACGGTGTTTACCATTACACCCTGTATAAGTGCCAGCTTGAAGGTGGCTGTAAGTGCAATACAATAGCAGTTAAAAAAATATCGAGAGTTCCTTGAATTCAGAATCACATTTTGCATTTCAATGCCTGCATAAAAATCAGGCAACAATGTATCGAATTATTTCTAACCAAGGTATTCCAAGGGTGGATCAAATAAACACTTACCTAAAGTTAGTAATATCAATATTGTTGTATCCCAGGGTCTTCTGTTGGCACCACTTGAGCAGCGCGTTGCGTTTCGACCCACCGTTCTTCACTTGTAACGCGTTTAACGGATCCTTTCTTTCACCTGTGATTTGTTAGAAATCTTCAATAAATTCATTTGAGTTCTAAGAATTTGGAGAGTTATCTAGCTGCCCTGCAGGCTTTTTCTCGTCAACTTTTAAATTGATTGAATCGAATTTGATGAACAAACTCGATTTGATTAAATTTCGAAGATGCCGCGGGTAAACCAGATGGTGTTTTCTCAGTGAATGTTAATGAACATTGTGTATTTATGTTTGTTTTTACAACATTTATCATGCAGACACATAGAAGCTAAGCTTATCCAAGTACTTACCTGCTGTTGAATTCTCACTCTAAATGAGACGAGGTTCGCCTTTTAAAGTATTTTAACTCCACATCTCGATATCATGATGTGTGATCGGGTTATTCGGTTTATCCACCGTAAGTTGGATTCTCGGAAATGTATGTCCGAGAATCAATCTTTCACGGGCTGTGGTAATGTATGTATCAAATTGCTTTGTTTTCTATGTACAATACAGCACCACACAGCATGCGCTGCTGTTGCGTTAGCAGTCTTACGATAAATTAGAACTCAGTATCGATCGAAATTCAGCTTTGCCACCAATCTCACTGTTTAGTGTAGTTTATCTACTTTGTGTTGTGACTTGTTTCTCGTCTCACAAGTTCATACGCACATGACACAAGCACCATTTGGACGTGGCCAGCGAAAACTTTCGTAAACGATCATATGTAAGTCTGGCTGCTGATTTACATATTTTTACTTATACTTTAGCAAGATATGAGAGTATGAGATATTTGCGAGTAAATGATTTGAATAAAACCTAGCTGCTTTGAGTAGTTTTGTGAATTGAAGTCCAAGTTTACGAAAAATTCCGATGCTTATCTTTTTTTGTATTAGCGGCTAAGTTCTTTAGCTGGCTACTCATCTACAATTCCTTTACCAAACACACAAACAGACTCACATATATCTCCGTAGCTGTTCCGGCGCACGAAGGACTCGATGGCCTTCTGCTGCAGCGTCAGCGCGCGCTGCTCGTCGGGGATGTTGGCCTGCGCCGCGGCAGCCTCTGCCCCGCCCCGTTAGGCACAACGTCAAACAAGCGCACGCCAGACGGATTTGTGATAATTTTCAGCGATAAGAGTAGTCAATGTTTCAAAGGTTTAAAATATAGTGTAGCTGTAGCGATATCTATGCCACCACATACAAACTACAACTGATGTATCCTACATCGCGCAAACAAAGTTTACAGCGCCAATGTTTTATAAGGTTGTTATTTTACCGTCTAAAGTTTGCAATGGATGTATCACTAAGGTAGTCTAAATGCCCCCAGGCATTCACAACAAGTCTTTGTTATAGTGACGTAGTTACGAGACGAAATAATCTGATCACTTTTTCTCTACTCTATTTTTATTCGGGTAACTTTTTTAACTATTTGTTTTTATCACAAAACCGTCGATGGTGGTACATGAGCGAAATATCGACACAGTCAGCCAGTGTGAATATTTCTGAGTAGACACAAACAATGCAGAGTGGTACCGTTCCCAATGAGTGAACTTATAGACCTGTCCGTAAGACCCGACTCCATTAGAATGTAGGAAAAAGGTTGGCGGGAATATATACCGACTCCATTTTGATTTGGAGTGACGGTTGATTAAAATAAGTATAAATAATTATTTTAATTTCCTTTGTCTAGCTCAATAGTAAAGAAATTGCTGATTTGACAATACCTAAGGGTCATGAAATAAAGTAGAAATAAAAAAGAAAGGAAAAAAATTATTTTGCGAACGACGAACGAATCGACGTCGAGGTAACAAAAAGATAAGAAAAACCCAAAAGTAAAATTAAAGATACCAGAAAAACATAGTTTACCTATTGAATTAGACAAAGGAAAAATTCCCAATAAAAAATAAAACCCCATTTAAAAAAAACTTAATATACAGGGTGTTGTAAAATAAAAGTCTATTGGCATGCATCATGTAATGAACTAAGAGTTTAATAAATAAATTAGTAACGTCGCACACAACACATATCGTTAATTGGTCGTTAATTAGGCAAGGGTTGGGCTATGCGCCGCGTTCATGCTGCCATGCTGGAAAAAATAAGCGACTTTCATGCGATTATATGTAGCCGGGGTCGGGATTCACATTTAAAATTGAATTAGGATTCTTAAATAACCTATTGTTTTGCTATTTTATAGTTTAGGGTATTGAAAAATATGTTTTTTTTAATGAAAGTAAAATAACCCACTTCTAAAATAATAATTAAAAAAAAAATATAACGTGCTGGTTTTCTACTCATTCATTGCCTTACTACATAAATAAATATCATACCTTTTTGTATTTGTAAATAAATGTATTTATAAAATAAATTGGTTACTTTCATGCATACAACTATTACCCTCAAATTATACAAGTTTTATCATCTGCCTACACAATTACTGCCACTACTACTGGATAAGGTGACAGTGAAAGCGCATCTAATTTGAATTTATAAGCGTCAATTAAGGGTGTCTGTTTTGCTTATTAACATATTTTGCTAATTCATAATTACGCCTCATTTACAGGATGCAAGTTTCTCGTCTATGGCATACAATGAAATTGAACAAAAAATAACTTGCAATTTCTAAACACTGTTTCAACGGCGCAACTTTTATATTTGCTTCAACTTATGGTATGCCACGGGCAATTATATCGTACCGTGTAAATCAGGCATTACAAAAACAATCACCTCATCCACATATCTTATAACTACATAAAAATATCCAATTCTAAAGAAACTTCCAGTGAGACACTCACCGTTGGCGATAGGTGAAGGGCGGGCGCCTCTCGCTGCGGGCGGTTTAGTGGAGAAGGTGGTTCCGCCCATACCGTTGGTGGGCGCCGTGGAATCCGCCATACCGTTCTTAATTGTTGTTGAAGTTGTTGTTACGCCGACTGTAGTTTGCTAAAAGAAGGAAAAAAATAATATAAGTACCTGCAGGGTGTATAGACAAGCCTGCCAGGGTTGCGGGTTAGTCCGAAAGGGATACCGGGACCTTGGCAACAGGCAACTGGAACACGGGTGGGTTTTAGTCAGTAAAAGTCTGACACGCCCTTCCGCTCCACCCAGAGCGGGAGAAGTCATTGGATGATTTCCCACCATAAAAAAAAGGGGTGTACAGACTAGAGAGTAAGAATATATGGCAGCCATATATCTGCACTTTCTTGTTCAGGTGGTTGGTTTTGTGATCATTCCGTATCTATAGTGCATTTGACAGCTTGCAGTCCATTACAGTTTTCAGTAACTGCTGGGGCTTGTGCCTCGTGTATAAAGATGGATCCCATCCATATTTTTGTAGAATGAACTACTTTTCTTTCTCTTTTTTCATAGTCTACAATTTTTTTTTCTTATCCGTTACGTAAGTCCTCGGGCCCTTACCTGAGGCCACTCTCCTACCGGAGTGGTTGCAGGTGACTGCTTAGCTGCCTTCGCTGCGTTTTCTATGCTTTCAATTAGAGATTTGACTGATAGACGGGAGTCTTGACGGCTTACCCCTGAAACAAAATAATGCACTAATATAGAAGACTTCTAAAGATTTATCTAGGTATTTTAAGAGATTACTCCAATCGCCAACATTTTAACATCCATGGTGATTAAAGGTAGGCTTGAAGGATTTTAAGACTGTTTATTGTGCAGATCTACGATCTGTATGATTAAGTGAAAATCAACAAGATGATACATTATGCTGAACATCATAGGAAATGGATTATATCAAGTATTCTTATATTTACCAAAGTACGTTTAACCAGTCTTGGCAGAGCACTGGCTGGCCATACGATAACTAGCGTGAACTCGCGACTTGAGGAGAATGTTCTGCTATTTCAATTGTTTATTTTGTATACAATAGGTACATAATAATTGTAAGGGGTGGTTAATTGTTACCTTTAGTTCTCCTGTGCGAGGCAGCGGTGGCCATGATGTCTTGTAGCGATGCACTGGTGAGCAGTGGAGGTGGTGGCGGCGTTTCCTCCGTTCGGGGTGGTATGGCTGGAGATGATAATGAGGTCATTGACTGTGTTATAGTTGAAGAAGTGGTGTTGGAAGGACTAAAGTGAGTAGTTATACTTTATAGAAAATGTTTAAGACTAAAAATGAGTTCGACCTGTCGATATTTACGACTTGTCAAGGAAGATTATAGGGCTTTTAAGTTGATCAGTTTTTAGGGATTAAGAACTGCTATATAAATATAGCTTTGATCGTTTAGATTGGGCTCTTGTTCTTTGCAACAGACTATCCACAATTGAACAAAGAACAAGGCTGTATATTCGAGTTACCTAATAATATTAATTTGGAAGGGGACACATATAATAAAGGCCCATGTTTATCTGGTATACTATAATTATGAAATAATCTAGTAATCCAACACCAGACTAATCCCAGTGCTATCTATAAAAACTGAAGCGAAAAACCATGCTTGATATTTTGACGAATAACTTTAAGATAATAATGTTTCATCATGCTATTTTTTTTCACCTTACACCTTGAGATGCACGCATTCTAATTCGTTTATAGGTTCATGTTTGAATTTTTATTCCAAAATAAGTGAAATGACTCTCACAGAAGCACAAGTTAAACTTCTGAACGCTTTCAAATCATTTTTGACTATGCATATTTGTGACCCTAACCAATTATTTCTACCTGACCACTGATTCCTGCTTAGGGTTTTAGCAGCATAACCCAGCACCATCCTAAAAAACCTTCTGTATGACTTACATTTGAAATAACCCAGCGTTCAGTAGCTTAACAATAAAAACAAATGGAACACAAACCACCACCGTGTCACCGCCACCGAATGAGACAACAACACACGACACTATAATGTTTCCATACATTGATACAGTTATTTACATGTAATTCACACTCGAACGTTTAGGTTTCCGGTCACAAAAGCGCTGACTTACGTAGAGGTCTTCGAGGCGGGGGGTCTTTCAGTGACCTTAACGGGTGCGACAACCGTTTGTGCTCCAAAGTCCTCCAATATGGCTTCTCTCTTGGTAAGGAACCTGTATTCGTATCTATACTTGGAGAAGTCGGATGTTGTAGCGAAAATTTTCTAGGCGCAACCTCTGTTCGTACATCTGGATCTGGTTTCTTTTCTAAACTTTGGACTATATCTACAATAGATCCAGTAGGTTTCTTTGGTAGATCTTCGTTCGCGCTCGGAGCTTTTGATAACGATATTATTGATTTGGTAATGCTGGCCATCTCTTTCGCCGCACTTGTGCTCTCTACGAAATCTAACGATTTCGATTTTGTAAACCTATCGTTCGTCTTAGGTCTCTTGATTCGTCTCGGTACTTTTAGCAGATCTTCCCTAGGTATTGCAGCCAATTCATCATTCAAGGATAAGTTTTTATTTGATATCTTTTCGTCATCGGCTATATTTTTATCTTTAGTTATTACTTCGGATATCACAGGTCCTATTTCTTCATAAACATTTTCGTCTTCTTTACTACTTTCCACTGGCTTAGGTTTAGAAGACTGTGTTGAATTTATGACGAACGGTACGCTTGCTACGGGCTGATAATATTTGTTGTTTATCAACCACTGCGGGGTCTTCAGCTTTCCAACAGTTGTGTTTACTTCTGATGGTTTTGGTGAAGCTTTTGGCACAACGCTGACAGCTTTTGGTGGCTCTAAAGGCTTTATTGGAGTCTTTGAAAAATTGTTTGCAGATTTCGATATTTCTAAAGGCGGAGGTGAAGGTAAAGGCTTAGCTATATTTTTACTGGGCGATGGGGTTTTCCTTTCTGGTAAGTTTTCGTTAGACCCGAAGGTTTTCCATGATAGAAAAGGCAGTTGCTTTGCTTTAACATTTTTTTGATAAAGGCCTTTCCTTTTGGTATTGTCCTCGAGGTTCTTTACTTTAGTTACTTTGCTATCATTTTTGTTATCTTTATCAACTTGATCGATATCACTGTAGTATACAGTACCTTTGTTGGCTTCGTGTTGTTGTTCTACTGGTACCTCTTGAGTTGCAAGAGGTTTAAAAAACACTGGCTGTATCAATACGGGACTTATAATTATGGGAGATGTCGGTGCAATATTGCCGTTACCTAGTTGTATGGGAGCCAAGAAAGTTCTAAAAGTATTTACAGCCCTATTTTTATTAACATTAGGATTACTTTGCACTGAATCTGTCTTTGGTATATCATCACCTAAGTCCGTGGTATTTATTGTAAGATGATAGCTAACATTGTCATCTATAGGAACTGGTGTTTTAGGTTCAGGAGGAACAGTATCATTTAAAGGTTCTATAAAAAGATTGCTACTTTCTTCTTTTGAACTGGGTATATTTACCTTAGTGGTAACTAAACTGTTATTTTCTTTGGCATCTATAACTTTTGGTTTTGAATCGCGCCGAGGCTCAGGCTCTGGTATTTTAGGAATACTAGGTGATGAAATCTTTCTTGATTTATTTATGTTATCTATTTCGTCTTTATTAATAGGAACAGGTTCAGAAGTAATTTCGTCATCATTTTCTTTTAATACCTTTGTGCAAGGAGAACCCCTTTTAGTTCTGTCATTACCAATAATTCGGTCTATTGCAGCTTTGAATGTGACTTTCAGTTCCTCATTTACCATTTTCAGTTGTTTCTCAACGTTATCATCAATAGGAACATCTCTCCGTATTTGGTTTTTAGACGGCATCAAATCGATTACTGGGGCTTTCTTAATATCATCAGGGTATGGAAAAGGGAGCACTTTTTCGGCCTTTACAACAGGTATATCTTTATTAACGTTATTGTTGTTGGCTTCAAATATAGCATTTACTTTGTTATTATTTTTCTCAATAGGTGACAGAAAGACATTGTCAGAACCTTCCGTGAAAAGAGATGTTTCACTTTGAGTGTTAATAGTTAGAAAATCTACACTGGTGGCTTCATTTAAAGCTTCTTTATATTCTTCGTTAGTGTTTAAATTATCCATACTGTAAGACTTTGGTTTTCCATTGTATGTTCCAGACATATTTGTACTAAATATAGTGCGTGCTCTTGGTATCGGCGCGAAACTAGAATCTGATTTAATAAGCCTAAAACTATGGTTCAGGTCGATTAGGTTCTTCGGCAACTCGGGTACGCCTGACGGACTTTCATTCCTTTCATCGTAAAGGTCGATAGCATTTTGTCTTTTCAACTCCTTAGTTTCGAAAGGAGGTAAGACAGTTTCGGCTAACACTCTACGAGGATAGTCTTCCTCTGACGGTTTAGAACTATCGTCATCATTCGTTTCGTCTGTTGTGACGTTGTCGATTTCTAGTTTGAATTCATCTGTTAACAGATCTTTCAAGTCATTCTTCGGTTCTGGGGCGCTAGACCTAAAGAATGCTTGTTCTATCAAGCTTGCTTCCTTCGCTGGAGGATCAGTAACACTGTGCACTCTAGACAGATATCTAGTTCTTATACTCTTGAATACGTCTTTAGATGGACTTAAATCGTCGCTTGTCTGAGAGTCACAATTATCAGATTCTTTTGAGTCTATTTTATTATCATCTGAATACACGCTATCCATAGATTCCGATCTGTCAACACCTGTGTTGGTACATCAAATTGAGATTAGACATATTTTAACATACATTTGATGGTCGATCACTGTTAGTTTATGAATGTCTACGTAGTTAAGCATATTACACAGAATTAGCGCATGGTAATGCATGTTAATTCTGCTGAAATTATTGAACAGATTAAAATGTTTAAACATCATTTTTATTTTCATTGATTTAATTACATGCAAAATGAACAATGAAGCTACTAAAAATATTTTGTCATTAACTTTTATTTTGTACAAAAATGTTGAATTACCTGAAAAATAACTTTCATAATTTTATTTTAATAAACCTTCTTTAATTTGCGTTTCCTTTTGAGCAAGATACAAAGCAAAGACTAGACATAAAAAATGTTAACAAACTCCGAAACTACTTTCAAATCTACCTGTCATTCACATGCAAAGCTCTCACTTGCGTGTTTTATAGTGGAAACACTTTTTTGTTTTAATTTTGCCAATCATTATAATTACAGTCTTGGTGCATCAAATTAAAATGTAAAAAATGAATAAAAACTTTATAATACGGTGCTCGCAAAGAGTAAAATAATTGAAAATCCAAAGAGAATACAACAAATTGAGCCTTGAGAACAGGAAACGAGGATTATTCACAAGAAAAGAAGACAAAAAATCAAATCAAACTTTTTACATTAGACACGAGAAGTGACTATCTACAAATGCCAATACTTTGTATACATAGACGATACCTACTAATTCCGTAACAAGAGTTGTAAAAATCACCAAACTCAGTGTATCATACAAAGCCAATTCATAATTTTGTCAAACGCATCCACATTAAAGCCTGCAAGTTCTCTCCCTTATTCTT
The DNA here is from genome assembly GCA_947363905.1 of Lithophane semibrunnea. Classification (NCBI taxonomy): domain Eukaryota; kingdom Metazoa; phylum Arthropoda; class Insecta; order Lepidoptera; family Noctuidae; genus Lithophane; species Lithophane semibrunnea. Next base: position 6,809,482 of record OX376206.1, on the reverse strand, counting down.
CCACTTACCCTTGATTGAGTGCATCTGGTCCTCCAAGAGTCGTATTCTGTCCCTTGCGACCTTGTTCTCGGAGACCAGCCGCTCCAACTCCCTTTGAGCTTCAGTTTTGAAGTCGTTGGCGACCCGCACTGTCATTAGGAGGTCACTTTGGAACTGCTTCCATTCGGCTTCCTGTTTGGAAAGTTTGTTGAATATTTTGTTAACATGGATTTCATGGTAACGAATAAAGAAAAAAGCTTATAAAAGGGAGCAATTTCCTCTGTACCATGCATTAGTTGGCTGACGATTTACGAAGCATATTTTTACAAAACTGATTATATTAATATTATTATTGGGATCTTGTTCTTATGAAATTCCACACAAACCAAAAACGAACTCGGCTCGATTTTTAATGGCATTGAATAATAAATCTTGTTGTCATTACTATAAAGTGTTTTGTTGGACGAACATAGACAGACATAAAACAGATCCTTGGAAGTCAACAATTACGCTCACGCGGTCTGGTTTGCACTTTAATACACTGTTAATAAGATTTACTATTCAATGTCATAAAACCTCCACGCTGAACCTTATAATTGGACTTACGTCTCTCTCCCTATCTCTGGTGAGTTGTGCATGTCTTGCTCGCGCGTCTTGTAACTGTCGCTCCAAGTCTGATACTCTCGCGAGCGCTTCGCCCGCTCGACTCATTAGAGCTAACTTTTCGTCTGTTGCTACTTGCACCTGGAAAGATCATTAAAAAAAAAATTGGAAACGGTCGGTCAGTTCACACAGCGTCATGACGATTCGTTAACTTACTACAATAAGACATCATCATCGATTAATAACGAATCATCAAAATTAAAAGCAAATGGTATGAAACTGATATGGAAAATAAATAATGTTCCTAACGCCGAAAAATAATTGAGCGCGCCTAACTACAGCGCGAGGGGCACGCCTTCTAATTAGGCGGAGAAATGATAGCATGCGCAGGCGCACACGTACAACGTATAAATATCGCGATCGCATGTGTCCACAATTTGCCGTATAACAATAAATTACATTACAAGTAACAAGTTGAAACAATAATATAATTATAAAGTTTTTAAAAATGGCCGCCCTTGAGGTACCCCGGAGTTTCCTACTGAACCTGTACGTACCTGAATCTGTAACTCTTCCGCGTTGTCCTGCAACGTCTTCATCTCTCCCTGCATCGCTGTTTTCTCCTGACGCAGCTGTTCTATCTGGAACTCCAGCTCTGATATCGTTGACTTTGCGTTGTTTCTTGATACCTGCAATATATTTTTTTTGTATATTAGAAAGTGTTATTTGAATGACTTTCTTTGTTTTAGTGAGGGTTAAAAAAATCTTTTAAGTTAGCCAATTTTATGTGATTCTGTCTGTATTTTCATGAAAAAATCACAACAGCTAGCAAAAGGTTTGATACTCAATCAGAATCTCTTAATTAATCTTCCAGAAAATATAGCACGTTTTTGTAATATTTTAGAATTCGGAAAAAGGGCACCTGTATTTTACTCGATTTTTATAAGAGCGTTTCTTTATTTATTTTTCTTGTTACCTACCATAGCATCATCATGCATCTTCCTGGCATCAGAATGCGCTCTATCCAGTTGTCGCTGCGCATGCGCCAGTCTCTCGGCCAGCGCGAGCGCGCGCGCAGTGGCCGCGTCGGCGTCGCGCCGCGCGGCCGCGGCCGCGGCTTCCGCTTCCGCTGCGCCTTCTACCACGCCATCTCGCTCTTCTAACTGGATATGGAGATAGTTTTTGGATTCATTTTTTGCAGATATGATGCAGAGGAATGAGAAAAATATCGTAAATTTATGAATGTCGATGGCTATAAGAAAAGGGGAAGACCAAAAGCTATAAAAGGGTGATTATATAGTGAGATGAAGACTAATAAAGAAGTATGGAAGAATGAAATGTAAATCGATCCCATAAAACCTGAGATTAGGGCAAGATAATGGTGATAATAATTTGTGCACATGTTTCTGATTAATTTTCGGTACGTAATGCGCACGGGTCGAGGTCAAGGTCTAGCAACGCTTTCCATAGACGAACCATACATTTTATACTAAGACCCTTCCGTGCCTTAGAAGTCGTTGGTCCCGGCTGTCATTCAAAGATCTTTAAGTCGTTACAGAGAAGCCGTTGGTCCCGGCTGTCATTCAAAGATCTTTAAGTCGTTACAGGTAGCCGTAATCCCGAACGTCTAACAATCAGTCTTACAAGGGGTAGGTATCCTGTTACTCAGTAACTAGATTGTGAGGAGGACAGATAGACAGGCGCTTCAGGTAAAACACTGGTATTCAGCTACATCGGGTTAGACTGGAAGCCGACACCAACATTGTTGGGAAAAGGAAGGGCAGATGAAGTTTAATCTTACCTTAGCTTTAGCAGCATCAAGTAAATCAGTGAGTGTGGCAATCTGATGCTGCCTCGAAGCGGCGAGCTCTTGAGCGGTGTCCGTCTCGTGTTCGCATCGCGTTCGCTCTGATTCCGCGCGCTCCACATTCGCCTCCAATACCCTGTGGGTATAAAAAATCATAAAAATATATTAAGGTACTACAAGGGTGATATTTCAGCGCTTCAATGACGTTGACAGGGGCGCTGTTGGTTAAAAAATTCTGAAATTGTTTTGAAAAATGTATAAAAATAGAATGGCGGCGTTAGTTCTGATTTTGGACGCGCGCCAAAAGATCCTTGTGCAGCTGTATTACATCAATAAGAGGCCCCTTATGCAAGATTTGTTTAGACTGTCACCTACTGTGTATAAAATCTGAAATAGGATGACACCCTGTCGTCACAGACGAAGCAAAATATGTAAAGGACATTGATCTTAATTTGACCGTGACGGCTGTTCCGCGCGTGAAGAATGCGCGCCGGCAGTGTTGACGAATGAGCCGCGCACATACTTAAGGCGCGGAAAAGCGGTCTCATCAATCGACTTCTAAATAATGAGATTTGTAATGGTCGTGATCCCAGTATAGGCACATCTCAATATAGGTTTATAAATCTTTACCAATGAGGAATGCACCTAATATCTTCAAAAACGCTGTACACACGGCTACACATCAAGCTATACATTTCCAGTTTATGCTGGTCCGCATTGTATACGATTTCCGTACAATACGAGGTCAGCTTACACTGGAAATGTATAGCTTGATGTGTAGCCGTGTGTACATCCCACATAGCAATAATTGAGATCGTAGCTTTTATCTAAATAACCTAAAATATTGAAATCAACTAATTGATCCTCGATATACAAATTTAAATGATTGTATCGGTTTATAATGACAATAATGATTTAATTTGACGTGTTCAGCAGCATAATCGTTAATCTAATCAATATAAATAACACGTTGTGGATGGCAATATTCATTTTCCCAGGAAACACACGAAAAAACAAATTCGAAACGAAAAGGCCGTTTAATTGTTCCACGTGTAAGTTTACGGCCGCAAATATTGCACAAAAAGTTTGTTTTTTAATAGCATTGTCTCGGTCATTCATAACTGTCTCTGTCCCCCGGGTACTGTGGATAAAATTGGGTCTTACCGTATCCTCTCCGCGAGGTTTTCATTTTCTTTGGTCTTCTCTTCGAGTGCAGTCTTGGTTTGGTTCAGCTCGGCCTCCAGTTGTTCCTGTTTTGTCAACAGGTGCCTGCGCTCTTCTTGAGATAGCTGTAATGGTGACAGAATGTATTAAAAATAGAATAATTAAACTTTAAAGTTCACGTCACCAGTTGGCGCCACTTTGACAAGAGGTCTTCCATTTCGACAATGAATATAGAATACATATTGACGTTCATCATTCGTTTCATTCATTCGTTCATCATTCCGTTACGACTAAAGAAAATATTGGCGCTTTGACATTTTTGACAGGTGCCCGGACCTGACGTCTCAGTGCTGCCACCTAGTGAACGTCATTTCAGAAAACCCTAATTACTGTGACTGGATGGAAAGTCCTTATGAGTAATTTTAAGAAATTTTGCCGAAACCACGAAGGCTCGGGTTAAATGAAAAAGCTCATGCTGTGGTAAAAAGATCTAAGTCGCATTTACTATTTTGTAACTAGAACTTGTTGACAAAATATACTGCGAATACAAAGTATACTGGGAATACAAAGGAAGACTTTTACTTACAATTTGAGATAGAGATATACAGATAGATACAGTTCACGTCAAATAACTTTGCCGCTCTGAAGTATGGCATGAATTCGCAGTAGACAATCTAACTTATAAAACTGTAGTGCGCATGCCAGCGCGCATGCGCAGCCTGACTTCAGAGCGCCAAAGTTATTTGACGCAAACTGTACACATCAGAAAATGGATAAACATAAATTAAAAATATAAAAAGTTATTTACTTATTTCCTCACCTTGAGAACAGCAAACAGCTGTTGGTCGGCGTCACCAGACACCAGTGTCTCTGGTTCAACACCTTCACGCAGTAGGAGCTCTTGTAATGTGTCCACCTGAAGACAGAACATAAATAACTTTAAAACACAGAAATCTATTTAAGCAAGTTTTGTATCTGTGATAAAAGTGCGAAAGAAGCACAGAACTGGACGAAGTTGCGGTGCTTGGGGGAGGCCTGTGTCCAGCAGTGGATGTCTTTCGGCTGAAATGATGATGAAGATATTGAACCTAACGGCAGTCATTGTGCCGATAAGTCCACTGGCTAGCAGTCATCCATTAAAAATTAAAAACATCAAAGACACGCACACACATGAAGAGCATCTCGCAATGCCCAAGAACTAATGAATGAAGAACGATTGAAGAGGTTCCTTTCCCTGGAACTCTGACCGCCGCCGCTAAGTTAGAAACCGTTCTCGTTCTTGAATAACCACTACAGATTGCGTAGCATAACCACAATAGAAACGCGTTTTGTCGACGGAAGAATAGACAAAATGACAGATGCACAATCACAATCTGCCATTTTGTCTATACTTCCGTCGAAAAAACTTGGAGGGTAATTCCCGTAACTTTTAAGCTCGTTCGCATTCGCATCTCATTCGCAATCTGTCAAAAATACAATCAATTTTCCAACATTTTTGACAAGATTGACAGATTGCGACTTGAATGTGAACGTTTTTAAGAGAATTGGCCTTCTGGTCTATGGTGGTCATGCTACGCGTGCCGCTGTGACGCTAGTTACCTTAGTGCGGCTGTCTTCCAGTTTCTCAGTCTGTCGACACAGCGACTCCAGTAACACCTGTTTCTCGTCGGCTAGCCGCTCATTGTCCGCGTGGGCATCTGCTAGTTGTGTCTGTAGGTCTGCTAACTCTGCTAGAGTGGCTTGCAGTTCTTCGCTTGTACTGGAATAGAAAGCCGATATGATTTAGCAAGTTACTTCGAAACTATGGACGATAAAAAATAGGCCCGACAGAAGTGTAAACTTAAAACTGGTATTAGCGCCATCTATATTCTATAGCCCAGCACTACGCGAATCCATTAGTTTACCCGTACTTAAGTCGCTCAACGCGCCTAAAGAAGTTTTCACTTGAAATATATTTTCAACAATTGAGATGGTATAATAATAGCAGCCGGCGCTCTTTCACTAAAAAGAAGAGGCCACTTCTCACATTGAGAAGGACAAGCATTAGTCATATGCTGCTTGCTATACTATACTTCATTTGAAATAAGATTAGACATTTAAACCAACCTTTTTACAGTCCGTTCAACCGATTTTGACTTCTATATTGTAGGCATAAGGATGGCATTAAAAACAAAAAAGGTTACGCAATACCAACTGTCTACTGCAGTTGCCATTTGTCATGCCACCAACGCATTAGAAGTCAAAATCGGTTGAACGGACTGAATAAAAGGTTTATTTAAATATCAAATCTTATTTCAAATGGAGTATCGGTCTCTGCATTTATATAACAACAACAACGATGTATAAACACATTTTGAAAGTCACATCTGAACCAAAACTTGGTTACCCATAAAAAAAACTGTCCTTTCATAAACGACTCTAGACATCTATGAATCAAATCAAATCAAATCATTTATTTGCCCTAATATGGGTACATGAGGTGATACATACAACCAACTTCTTTAACCATATCCTACCTAAACAGGTGTGCAGACAGACATCTATTAAAATAAAAATATTTCATACATTATTCAATTTAACTATTACAAATATATGAAGGTATGCACTTATGCCGTATACCCCGCTCCCACGGTATCTCCATCAATATTTACCTGTAGTGGTGCTCCTCCATCTGCAGGATGCGGTCCTGCAGACACGCGACCGACACCTCGCTGAGAGACGATGACGAGTGCTTGTCCCATTCCGGAGTGCTCGGCTCACCGCTGTCACCCTCACCCTGTGAGCAAAGGACACGAATTTCCTTTTTTATCTCTATAATCTTACTATTTTTTTGTATTTGCGTGTGTTGTCCCACTGCAGGACAAATCTTTCGAAGAACATATTGCGTTAAATGTTATTTAGGACCAAGTTGTGCTCGAAAAACCGAGTAATTTTTCAGTCACGCCGTTTTTTGCTGTAAACAATGCATCTTGTGGCAGACACCGAACATTGTGACTAACAAACTTTCAACGACACACTAGGGGGCCAAGCTGAGTTTTTGTCAATTTTGACATACAAAATCTCTCAAAAACTCACTATGGCGAGACATTGCAATGTTTGTTAATTAGTAGTTAGGCATCGGTATTAAATTACTTGATTGGCAGTTACGGCACTGATGCAGCAGTTCTGGCATAAACTGACAGGGCATAGCGACAGATGACCTGTATTTTGGAGAAAAAATCAAATACTCAAAAACTGTCTTGGTGATGATAACTTACGTTAGCAAGTGCTATAGATGCGGGTGCAGAGGAGTGCATGCGACGCGGCGCGGGCGCAAGCAACAGTTGTCGCTTCTCGCTGTCGGAGAGCGGGGAGTGCGCGACGCCGCGCAGCCGCGCGCGCAACGCACCGTTCTCGTCAGCCAGCCGCTCTAGTGCTGCCTCCCGTTCTGCGTCCATGTTCTGGAATGAAGAAAAATATACTTAAAGTTAGTTGGACTTCTATTTACTGGTCGTTTATATCATTTTACGAATAAAATCCTGTGTCGTGAACTTTTTTCGACAGGGTATTTTTAAATTAACGGGCGAAACTAAACATACCGGACGAGTATAAGTATCTAATAGCAATAAATCAAAATACCGTTAACTATCTCGTCTGTGTTTCACCAATTAATTTTAAGAGGCCCTAGAAATATTTTCTTTCAAATTAATTGAATCTTGAGGCCTTTGGATTGCCAGCAGTAATGCTTCCGTATTATTTTAACAGCATCTTAAAAAGTTCATAAACTGATATACAGTATGTTAACTAACAAAGGGCGTTCCCGCTAACCTGCAATAGTATAGCGTCTATACATGCTAAAAAAAATATTACCATTAAAAAAAAATGTTTTTTTTTTGGTTTTTGTATAGTAAAATATTCACAAAAAATATTAAATTGTTACGGAAAATAAACTCTCTGTACACGCCCACTGGTTACACTTGTTTTTCTACGTTGAAATACAAGTGTGCGTGTACAGAGTGTTTCTTTTACGTTTAAATTTAATCGTTTTGCGAACATTTCACAACACAAATCAAAAAAGATTTTTTTTTTTAGTTGTAATATTTTTTTTTGCATGTATACACGCTATACTATTGCAGGTTAACGGGAACGCCCTTTTTTAGTTAACATACTGTATATGTAAGTGGGAAGGTTTTTATAGAACTCCGACAAATATACCAGTCTTCTAAAATTTAGCAAACAAAGTACCTACTTAAATAATTCATGACACTACACTGCGATGATCACTCTACTAGCCAAGCATATTATTCTAAATTACCGTCTCATCATACAAACCTTCATCCGATCCAGCTCTCCTCGCAGCCGGTCGGCCTCTGTGACCTTCTCCAGCAACTCCTCGACTCTCGCCTGCAGCTGAGCTCGCTCCATCACTGTGGCTTCTAGCTCTCTTCTCAACGATTCGATCTCCCGGACCCCGGATGCCAACGACGCCTGAGAGCAATGCTTTAAAATCGAAGAAGACGTACGTAGTGTTAGAATAGTAATAAAATAACACAAGAGAGTTTATGAAGCTTTACCTCCCTATGGTTGTAAGTTACTTGGACGTCCAGGTCCAAAACGACAAGGTCTATTTTGCTTTGACAATCAATGTGACAGTTATATAGCGTTAACCGTACTGATGTTTCCAATTGCTGGGAGAATATAATTATGGCAAAAATGGTAGATACGCAATGCAAAATTAGGAGATCGACTATACAAAGAAGACCTACGACTTGAATTAATCTTGGGGATAGATTTTCATACAGGTTCGTTTTAACAAACATCGTTGTTACTATTGACTGAAAATGTGCTAGGCTCTTCATTCCACACAGAATTTTTCCGTGTATAGAATTACAAATGATCCAGTTGGTAGGTACGTAGGTAAAGTTACGCGTATATGCTTGGCATTTTATTATTGAAATTAAAAACTCCATATTTAAAGGTGTTCGAATTTAATGATAGAGCTCATAAAAATCCAATGTAAAGTATGATGCTGTTGCAAGCGTCATTAAAATCACAGAACTTGGTACTTTAAAATTAATCTTCGTTAATTTTATTTATTTTTATGAAAGTGTGTCAATTTACAACGATCTCAAATATTTTTATACTCGATGTAATCAGAGCGTTAGACTGACTTTTGACACGCTTCAATATCATACTACAAATAAAATATATTTCTTTATTTCTTTTCTTTATATGTTCTACTGTTGTTTGTACTTCCTATAAATTTAATTCAAAACAACTGACTGCATAAAGATTGGTTATAAAAGTACAGTTACTGACCTCAGATGGTACTCTAGGCCTGAGCTCCACTTCCTGGAACCCGGGCATGTGATCGGCATTCAGAGTCACGGGCAGACTGACGCACTCCTGCGAGCCGCGGCCGTCTACGGACCCCAGCTCCTCAGCACTGCTGTACGTTTGCACTCCAATCTGCCCATCTTCATACTCCAGACCTTCCCTCAACTCAGGGTCTTCTAAAACAGCATTGTTATTCCCCAAGTCCTTTTTCTTATGAGCTTTATGTAACTTCTCCTTTGACCCAAAGATTTTCAGGGCCTTGTCGCGCGCTGGTGCAACTTTGTGGTGCTTCGAGTCGAGACTCGATACTGACGGAGCCCCCTTCAGAGTCCCCGACTCCTGCTTCCCCTGACTTGGCCCTCTACGGAACAATGATTTGAACTTCATCATCTTGAATTATTTATATATCATTTTTCGTTTTCGTTTCACTGATCGGAGTTCGGTTTCATTTCGTTTGTTTCACTTTGTATTTAGTTGTATATTTCTGTTGTGGTTGGAATTAATTTAGTGCATTGTATTTGACAATACTTTGACGTCTTTTAGATTCACTATAACGTTATCTTACTACAGAACATAGAAACAATGCTTTGTTTATAAATACACATAAGTTATCACTCCCTAAAGGTTTAACTTCGTAACGGAAATCACTCGACACGTTTTTAGACTACGAGACCGCGAACAAAAAATCCGATGCTCCCGCGCATCGCTGCAGACGACCGCGACAGATGTCCATATCTTTACAGGAAACTCACTACTCAAGCTCGATAAAGAAGGAGACTGAGACAACATACAACAACACACCTTATCTGAAATACGCGTATCAGATAAAATATGGTAATTAATCAAAGGTAATAAAGATAGCCCCGTATGCAGAGGTAACGCGCTCGGTTCACGGAACACTGACATAATTTTCTTATCGATTGGCTTTGAAGCGACAGATTTATCAACCCATTTAAATACAGATAAAGAGATAATAATGAAAAGATTATGTGTGTCTATAAAGTATTGCGTTTCCGATTTCCATACAGATTTGGCAATGAAATAAATACATAGACCGTATCAGCTGGTAATCATCCCACGCTAGTAGTAACATCAAGGACAAATACGTTTGAGAGAAAAAAGGCTTTAGTAGATTACTTGACAGTCAAAAACAATTCATATATTATGTAGTACAAGAATAAAATTTTCTATCACGTCGAGGATGCAGTGCAGAACATCAGCGGACATTCCCATAATCAAGATTTCCACAACAACACAGATGCAATTGATCGATTTAATGGATAAAATGACAATACAATGAAAATGGGAGCTATGGTGACATGAATACGCAGTGTATGGCTAACTCAACTAATCTTAATTGCATGGCACGCACAGTATTAATTAGCAGATACCTTGTCAATGTATTATACATGATGTGGAGTAAATAATAGTATGGCATGCATCCATTATTGTAGAATAATATGCAGCTTATTTAGTTAATGGAACTGATTTCAAAGCATGCTTTCATTGTGATAACGAAAGGTCCAAATCTGATGGTAAAACAGAACTGAATAAATCCAGAACTTTGTAACAATAAAATCCCAATGCCAGCCATAGAAATAATTCAACAGGGAGAAGATTCAATAACGGACCCCAAAAATACATAAACCAAAAGCAAACTAATATTATTTAAATACAAAATATAATTCATCCAAAACGATGTCACCGAAGATGATTAATGCAAGAATAATGTTTTTATGATTCACCCTTTCAAATCAATAATATAACATCCAACAAGGAATCAGAACCCTACTTCATATTTGGAATTCGAACTCTTCCATGCGTATACACATCGGGCATGGAAAAAGGACTACGATTCTCCATAAAATTCCCCGACATTTAAAACACAATTACCCTATAGGTGGCCCTTACTTATCCGATAATCCAAGTTATTCGGAGCAGGACATGCACCGCGTCCCCCTATATGCAAATAGATAGGGGACCGGGCGAAGGGCACTCTTTGTTTCATGTCTCTACTGCAACAGGGACATTCAATTGCTTTTATTTGAAATCGTCACGTTTATTGTCCTTTTGTTATTCTATTCAGGGATTTTTAATGCAAAGTTTGTCTGTGAATTGTTGAATGTATTTTATTTTATTTTATTTTATTTATTTAGGAAAATAAACATGTATGGAAGGGTTTGGTTAACAACTTGTTCTGCTTTCTTATTTTTTGCAGCCATTGTAATTTTTATTTCGCCTTTGTCTATTCCATTTATATGTTGGTACTTTTTGATCTACTTCTTTGGTTTCTTATTTACCGATCCTATTTTGCACAAAAAATGTTCTACAACAAGCTTGTCGCATAAACATAATCAAGGCTCTAGTCGGAACTACCGTTTCGGCTTTAATTTCCCACAATAGCATGTCTGGTTAGTCCCTCATAATCATAGTAATTGTTATGGCTACACAAAACCACACCCATAGTCCAAACAGCGAAGCTTATGCCGAGCCCAGTGTCAATTTACTTCGAGTAATTCAATTGAAACATGCTATACTGTAGTTACATGTATGTAAATGTATGGCTGATTTGTATGTGGACGGTGCGCGCTAGCGGACGCCAACTAACCGATTTAGGAATGGTACTGCACTTAAAGTGGGTAATGCTCGCTATAAGTTAGGAACGTGTGCCAATGAAGGATTGTACAGAACTATACCTACTTGACGATGAATAGCAAAATAAGGGAGTATAACCGTTAATTCTGAAGTTGGGATAACAATATTATATGAACGGAATAATGAATACTAACTTCGTGATTTAGCATTTTGTTTTAAAAGCAGACCAAGTAAACTTCGATCAAAACCAAAAACATTTCTAGGATTATGTTCGCATTGAAGAATTACGAATGAATTCCTTCCTATTTCCTACATGTAAATAAACCACGTCGCTTTCTCAAACATCGAACTAGTTATGTAGACTTATGTAGTACACATAATATGTGTAGGTCTCGATTAACTTATTCATACATAACACAGGAATGAAGTAGAATTCACGTCCTATGCAATAAGAGGTCGACGCTCTGCGGCATCAGATTTCCGAGCTAGAGAGATAAGAACTAGATATTTTCTATACGTCTCAACGGATAGCAAGTTATGCAACTAATATAATTATGTAATACTGCTCGGTAAATATAAATCATGACTCATTAAAACTTGAGAACTCATTTAAATGAAATTGGAGCAATTAATGACGTGTAACGCAACAGAAGGATCATTCAATAAGGTTTTACAAACAACGCTCTTATATAATAATACTTTTTTGAAAAGGAACATCAGTAAGCGTTAAGATTTTTGATAATAAATTCAAAATTAAATAACATCCGTCGGAATTCACCAAATCAGACAGAAAAACAACTTAATTCTGAGTATTCACAGGTATAAATTGATGATTTCCACAAGGAACAGTGCTGGGCCCTATGACGATAACCTTATATGTAGATCGTAAATGGTCAATAGCTGCACCAACACGATTGACAAGTAATTTAAACCTTCCGATTTACATTCCACTGGCAAGGTGTTGAAAAGAATGCGCTTTCTCTACCTCTAGCGAATATTAAATCGGCTATAGATCGATCACTCTAACTGCCTTATTAGGCGCTGTCTCCACTAGGCGTCAACGCAAGATTTATTGGGCTATTGGCGTCTTTTATGAATATAAATTGCTTCCACAATGAAGACTTTTTAGTGGTCCGCAGGCGAATAATTGTCAAGTTCGTCTATCGCATTTGTACCTATTATTGCCGAATACGTCTCTGTGGCCCAACTTCCGATTATTCGAATAATTGTTGCTATAACTTAAGTAGGCATTCTATCTAGCTTTTTGCTTATGACTGCTAAGTTACTGTCTGTTACTGCTTGTTTATCTAACTTCGGATCACTAAGTGCATGTCCAACACGCAATTGATTGGTTATATATGTAAATATCTAAATAGCTTAAATGCGAGAAAGTTAAACAAATGTATTTAGCCGTTTGCTTGCATGTTTGTATGGACTATTGACTGTGGTCACGTTGTATCAGCGATAAAGCGTGCAAGTACGTAACGATTTATGTAGTAACTGTCGTCACGGTCTTTCCCCTGTTGCTATTGCTAGAAGACTTACACTGTGTTTCCTTTATTTCATTTAAACACTTATAAATTATATTTTTAAATATTAGAATATAAAAATATAAAAAATTGTAGCCCAACGGTATCGAGAACAGGGTCCAACCTACGGCGCGCGGCGGTCAGGGCTCCAGAGAGAGGAATGTATTATTAATTTCATTAAAATTTGTGAGAAATTATAATCTCTATACAAATAAATTTTAATGCAGTAGCAGGAGTTTAGTTTATGTGCTTTTTTCAAGTGCCTGCTTATTCGCTTGGCTGAATAACGAAAGCCAAACTCCAGGTTTGAATAAAACATTCATTATAAATGAGTGAATGTAAACCTCAATTAAAAGGCCTCAAGGTTGGCAAAAAGTGGACTTGCTTTACAACAACATCTATATTTGGAGACGATTCTCAGAAAGACGAAATTGAAAATAATTGCAATTCCCTCCATTGAGAGGCTGGATTAACGGTTTGAGTAATATATCGCGATGTTTTCGCAACGGGCAGACAAAATAGATACAGAGATATTATTGATATTACGGCATGTTTGGTTTAATGAAGCTCGTATGAATCGTAAAAAGATTGAGGAGTAAGTAAGTATCTAATGCAATTATTCGGGAAAGGAGTAATTCTAATTTCCCATGACGAAGAACTTATTCTAAAATAAATAACGTTTAAAACTGCCTCTGATAGTGATAGAGCTTGATTATTTGTAGAAAACATGAAGGACGAATAGTTGAAATAGTTACAAGTTGAGGACGAACTGTCACCAGTTTTAGTACCAATGATAAACAAATGCTAGTAGAAATAGACAAAATGGGCAACCCTTTAAAATAAATTGATTTGGCCGACATTCTACAGGCAGTTTACATTAAATCACGGTGCAATTCCCGACTAAAGTAGAATATGGGAAACATGAACTTAGTAAGGAAATAATAAGTTTGTCATAAAACATAAGCACGGCACTTAATCATTCATTTTAAACGTTTAAAAATATATTTACCAATTTTGAAAGCTTAACCCAGATTTTATCGCTGACAAAAAAGGTTAACTCTACAAAAAAGATCGGACCATTCGTCAAACATTTTTTTTAAAAGGCTGTGTCCCAAAACGCGCTAAAAGATACAAGTTTTTTTTATAAATGTCTATTGGACACTGAGCAGCATTCCTTGCGCCTAGGATGGCGGCCTGGCGGGTTAACGACCAGCCATGGCCGCGGTGGCCTAGGGAGGTCGCCACGCCAATATGGAAGCAGCCAATACCAATACAGTCAATTATAATCGTTTCGAATAGATTCTTGTGTCACACTTTTAATGTTCCACTAGTTTGTAAAGATGTAGATTTTATTTAAGCCTTTTATGTCATAGCTTATGAAGAAAAAGATCTATATTTTTAAAGATATCTATATAAGATTATTAAATAATTGAAATATTTTTTTGATTAATCTAATCTAACTAATATTATCAACGCGAAAGTTTGTAAGTATGGATGGATGGATGGATGGATGGATGGATGTTTGTTACTCTTTCACGCAAAAACTACTGAACGGATTTGGATGACATTTGGCAAACAGATAGTTTATAACCTGGATTAACACATACGATACTTTTTATCCCGATATTCCTACGGGATCGAGACTTACGCGGGTGAAACCGCGGGGCGCAGCTAGTTATTTATGAACGCATGTTACTAACGCCAATATTGGGTAGAAAAGGTCGTTTACTTTATAGGGAATAATAGTCTTTGAGAAAATAGTAATCCTAAGCGATGAAGGTACCTATTCTTAGTTCAGTTCCATAATTATCTTTACTGGGATCATCAGCATTAAGTTAATATTTCACGATGAATGACGTAGATATCAAAACAACCATAGTGTTAACGTTATTTACTGTACCTTTGTAGGTATAATCAAATAATTACACACCAAACAGTTGATTGAATGTAAAAGATGATAAAGATAAAGCCACAAGAACAGCTATTCTGAAGGATACAATTTATTAAGGTGCGTGAGAAACATTAATTATAAAAATATTATTGACAGAAATATCCCACGCACTCATCGTTATCAACACATATACTGGTTAAATTAATTCTTCACACTAACAATCTACTTGAACAGCAGGGTAATTGTGTAACACATTTACAGTAGCAATGGCTTTCATTTTGACAGTTCAACAACATTCTTTGCATTATTTATGTTGTTGAGCAGACAACATTTTCGAACATGAAGCAATGGATTAGCAGTATATACCTACCTATCGATAGGACATAGAGAGAGTGCAGGCTACTGGATATTATGATGAAGACTCTAATGAGATAGCTTCTTCTCAACCGGAAAAAGGCTTAGAACAGCTAAATCAATTTAGACTGCATATACACCCCTTTGCAAAAAAACGGGCACCTTAACAGTCATTGGCTTTTTTATGGATAATATTAATATTTTTACTATGTCATTAGCATAAATGACTAGTAATTTGTTATTATCAATAAGAAAATAGTTTTTTGGCTACACCCCTCTTCCAGCAGCGCTACAATTTTACTAGCTCTTATTGCTTTTTCTGCCATTAAAATTAACACAAAGATATCACTTTTAAGTCACAATAAGGCTGGATTATGCGACAAACATAAATTATTCTACTAAAAATAACAAGAAGTTAGTTTTAGTTGCCAGGATAACCTTGTAACCGCAAACCTGCAAAATGTTAGTAAAAGTCACAAACGGAAAACGGGATTATAATTGTTTTAAACACAAGATTCGAATTTGGAATTAACTTTTTTTCTTACCCAAAGTGCCAGTAATATATTTAGGCTATTAAAACCTCTTTACAACTAAATGATTACCAATAATGTACAAAAATCAAAACCGCCCGTATTTTTTGCAAAGGGGTGTATTTCTAAACACATTACAGGATATAGGTTAACCAAACAGACATGAATAAACGTCAAACACAGCAAGTGATAATGACATATTACTTGAAAGAGAAATGCAATGTGTGCACGGTGAAAGATTGACGACCGGTATCTAAACCACGACCCAGAAAGGTCGCTTTCTTGTATGAGCTAGAAGTCAGTTTAAATTTTGAATACGCTCATAAATTTTAATACATTTTTCAAACAAGTTTTATGCTTCTGAATAGATAAAATCTTAAAATAGCCGTTTTATGTAATGCATTATGAAATGTCCTAGATTGGAGGATGTTACGATGATTGATTATTGTTTTATCTAAATTTTTATCAGATTTACAATCTTTTTTATGGGAATATTCCATCGGAGAATTTTGTTTGGCATTGAGATGGGTCATGACCGGTTAGTTGACTTCAAAGTTGTTATTATACTCCTTGGTTGAACTTCTCAGAATCCAGTAGAATGAAGACTTGAAAGTTGCCAACTTTCGTCAAACAGAAAATAATAAAGCCGTCAGCTACAAAGTCAATCATGTGCTATTGAACCGAAGATCACAGTATTGCTCATTCGTCCGTAGCCGATCACAATCGTGGAACAGACTCTAGAGACGTTCCGTTAAACATTTTCGTTTCGGATAAAATTGTTGTGCTTATCAGATTCGTTTATTTGATTCATCGAAATCTATTCGGCTGTTCGGGAATACCTGAATTACAATCACTCTTTCTATTTCTTTATCTTTTGGGAATGGAAAATTAAGCTTTAAATAGCAGGTTCAGCAGAACAATAGACAAAAATTATCTCCATAACACCAACTCTTCAATGAAAGAATAAAGAAATTCTCACGATTGCAATGTAAGATACTTTCTCTTGGTAAACTCCGAAACCTGTTCGCAAGTAATAACTGCATAGCCATCATATAGCTAAGTGCTAAGGCCGACTGTTTCAGAGCAATGTAGCTCAGATGGGAGCACTTCATGTGGAGTTTCTGCTTGTTTGAGTGTGTGATAGCTTTATGAGAGGAGTTGTTTAACTGTAGCTAGCATTTATTTACTGTTGCTTTCTTCATTGATTGTAGTATACGTACATCTATCTCTTCGGCTACGTCTTCACAGTGCTAATGGTCTTCATAATGTATGCGTACAAATAACACCATGTCTAGTTTGGTACAACAAACTTTGATTTTAGTTTAGATTCAGTAAATGCACCATCTCGGAGACACGACAGTTATTTGCACATCCCTAGCAGTAACGAGTCGCATAGAGAGATATTTGTAAAGTGAGACGCTTTTAAACATTCATCAGCGCATTCTGTCGCTAGACGCAATTAATTGTTGATATAATGCAGTAAGCGCTGGGAAGGGCACGTATAGTACATAGGTCCGCAACTAACGGCAACCAGGCGCCGACACGTTCATTACTTGAATTGTTCAAAGTAACAATACGACTCAGAATAAGCGAAGCTAGGTAAACATCGCGATTCAAGCAATGAGAAAAAGTTGTGACGACTACAAGGATTATATTACTGAAGTTGAATCAAATGGCTGTGAAGAACATTACGTTGCATAAGATAACGATGCAGACGGATATTATGACGATGAGGAAACTAGTGAATTAATTACTAAACTAAGGTATAGGTGGTATTTAGTTGTAAAACTAGTTAAAAACTTAGGTTTGAATCATGAATATTTAATTTGACTTCTGAAAAATACTTATTACAAGGTCGCGGTTTGATACTGACAAACGCCATTTTACAACATTAACGGGAAGAGAAGAAAACAAGATACACATACCTAACGGTCATAATGTTTACCATGAAAAAATATGCACGAGTGAGCCTTAGGTGACCGAGCCAACAAGGCATCGAAATTCATATACGATCGAAGAAGGAACAAAGTCGAATCCTTGAGTAGCACTTGTGTAAATAGTTGGATATCGGATCCACCTTATTGGTCAGAAATGACGCGTTAGATACCTCATTGTATGAAAGTGGGAACGGCTTTGATGTACGAACAATTGTTAACACCGTCGAATGGTTTAAGAAAATTGTTTTTACTGTAAGTCATGCAGTGCAGTAGTCATTAATTGACCTACCTACGCAGATTGAAATATGGCTTATTTTTCCTGTCTGGATTTGATTTCCTTTGAATCATAAAATAGGCGTAGTAGACCTGAAAAGGTCTGGCCACAAAAATAACAATAGTTAACTGCGTTTAAGTAATTGATTTTTTATTGTTCGATACTGGGGATCTGTGATGCCTAATTTGGGAGTAGTACGAAAACATTCCTTGCCATATGGTACCACCAGCGTTGATTAATGAGTCATGTTAATTCGTCACATTTTGAGGACACGATAAAAAGTTGTGCCCAGTCTGTGAAAAATGCAAAAGACAGAAATGCTTTGTCACTAATTATATTTAAGTGCCATAAGAATATAACAAGTCATTGGACATTTGCAAAAATAATTATCGCGCTACGTGAAGGCTCTCGGTCTCAGACAAGAGTATTTTTGTTTCGATATTCACAAGGTTCTATGCATCAGTTACATAAACAAGAGACATTGTATTGTTAAGTAAATAGTTTGCTCGTGTGAATACCAACGAGTTTGCTTTCGGTTCGCGAAAGTTTGACAATTATGTTTTCATTCTCACGAATTCATATGTCAACCATATCAAAAGTTAGGAAAACTATCTCACCCTGAATTAGATTGACGATAGTTTTGCGAAAGAAGAAGTGGGGACTTGAAGATATGTGTTCAGTACAATCATACAATGCTTTCTTATCCAAATATACAGCAAAGGAACAACAAATATGAATGTGTGAACAGATAAAGCTTCATTCGTGCTGTATCTTATCGACAATAATTCGACGGCCTCGCGATAAACTTGAAACTAAACAATCGTTCCAAGATTTGGGATTTATTCATAGATTATTCAGATTCAACATCTTGAGTCAGTACAACAGTAATAAAATAAAGTATCTGAATTATCTTCAAAAGCAAATTTAGAGTAGGTAATCAAAGTTTAAGATGGAACCTGAAGAGCTGTCAATCAACTTTCAGATTGTACAATTAGATTATTTGAATATTTGCATGTTGATTGAAATGTCGGACTCTCTTTTGATTCGTTTGAGGCGCCATTTAATTTTAGTGCTTAGATTACTTCCTGGATGCAAGTTTTTCTTTATGGTAATTTGTTTAATTCCTTTCTCCTTTTTCTCTTTTTCGAACTCTTTCTTTTTTCCTTCATAACTGATTCTGGTTTTTTGGTAATTATGCCATACTGCAGCTAATTCGTTACAGATTTTCATCTTCGTTTCTTTCAAGTTGCGTATTCTCACATTTTATGTAACAATACAAATGGGCTGTTCGCCTCTTATTGCTGTTCAATTGTTCATCTTTTGTTCGAAGATCTTCGGCTAAGTCTTTATTCAGCGTAACACCAGTTGTTATTGTGAAACAACTTGTTCAAACATGTGGATATGCAGCCTTGCGCCTACGTCGCAAGTGTTTCGTCTCAGTTGGACTTGGAACACCATTAATTTGTAGGTAAGTAAGTACCTATCTACTTTATTTTAGTTATGACTTTAGTATTGTTTCGTTCAGTAGGCACTTCTGCTGTACAACAGGATAATTCTTTCATAAAATTCAAATGAATGACTCTTTTATGATAACTCTTTTGCGAAATTATAAATTTAGTTTCCTGCTTCGGTTTCGTTTTGTAAATCAAAGTAACTTGAAGTAGGAATGATGATTTTCTGATTTGTCTGATTTCATTTGTGCAGACAGGAAATGCAGACCACCTTGAGTAAGGATTTGTAAGACATGTCTACAGATAGCATGGTATGCGATCAGACCAAATTGGCGACAAGTCTTTATAAGGCTCGAATAAGTTGTACCTAATGACCACTTTTCTACTGAGTCAAAGGAGTTTGCAAAACCACAGGGAATGTCGCGTACGTCCGCTCTGTTGGGGGCCTGACATTTTAAAATGTCGGAGTCATTAACGTTGAGCCTCTAATAAAGCTAAAAGTCAAAGAAGATCATGTTCCAACTTTACTCATTAAAACAAATCGGATCAGTTAAGAAGAGGATGCTTATGGTTCAGTACATGACCTTGGAGAGACTAAAGACTCTCATTAATTTGCCGCCATACTTGTTTATCTGATAATCTCATTAAATGGAAATGGAATCTAATTTATTCTAGCTATAAATCGCACATAAAATATCTAATAGGAAGAGAAGCATTTATGTAAGATGGATGTAACACCGTTTATGTAAATGTTATCGCCTATTTACAATATTTGTTATTTACTATATAATGAGGGTAACCGCTATTGATCATTCAGAACCTATTAGTGTTCAGGTAGAAACTGGAAATACTGAAACCTAATCAGAGTTCTCAGAACTGAAGTGGAATCCTACCCACATCACTTAACCTAATTCCTTTAAGTGCCTCATTAAAATACTAATTACTCGCCGGTATGGGATGCTTTAGAAGCTGATTGTAAACCAAAACATGTTTCAAGTAAAGGACTGGAAAGACAACAATTTGGGACATTTTTGGAACAATAAAAAGAAAGCAAAAGCTGTTTCTGTAGAAGGTACAGCGTCTGTTAGTCATGTCATCAGTGGCTCAGTGGCCGATTGTTCATTACGAGAAAGCGGGAGTAATAAGACACTCGGTTGAATAAGTTCAATTTTTGTTAGCTCGGTATACAGCCGACGTAGACGACGATTGAAAAACACCAATGCACATAACTAATTCCAATCATGAATTCAACACATCACAGGAGCACAATAATAACCACCATGATCAAACTCATAAAAAGTTCGTTTTGTTTGTCACCAACACAAAAAAAGTTCGAAAAAAGCACCCGGCCAACGGGACGACATCCGCGGCCCGTAGCACCAAACAAACTTGCCTGTTGAGCTACTTGCCGTGCTCAAACAACCGTCCAACCGCTGTTCGTCCATTTCTTTCTATAACCCCAACAAATTCAAAACATGCCCTCCGCTCTGAACCTACCAACGCCAAACAATCACCCGACATTGATCATGTAACACGTCGCCGAATACATTCTACACGTGCAAAGAAAACAACTATAATATACCTTATCCCTTCTTACGCAAGCAATACGAAAGAGGAAGGGTTATGCGAGAGAGAGATGGACACAACGACAAAAAATATCTTCCATCACGTGCATGAATCAACTTGAGACGTCAAAGTATTTTGATTGAAATTTTACTTTACACCTTTACCGTAAGGTCGCGTATTGAATGGGGGTAGTCGCTAATGTTTCCAGTTGGCGCGAAAATTCAAAATGAAACTTTACTCCTCCGATCAGGTTATTATTACGTTTGTTTGTAAACTAATGAAAATGTAAACAAACTTACTTTACATGTGATGTAGGAACTCTCCGATGAGTGACCTTGACATCACTAGGTGTTGCCCAAACATCATTATTGTTGATATTCTTCGTTAGTTTCAAGTTTTTGTCGGTTTTCGGTCTCAAAGTCGGTGGTAGGATGCTATCTGGGAGCTTTGGAGCTTGTGGTTTGGCAGATTTTTTCACGATTTGTAGAATAACATTTGAGCTTTTGGTATCACTCTTTTTACCACTTTCTTTGATAGGTTTCGGTCCACCTGGGTCAGGCGTCGTGGGTTTAAGTCTGAGTGGTCGTTCAGGTTCGATGGCCTGCTTATCAATGTACTGCCCAGCAGACTTACTTCGATCTGCGGTCTTTTTTACTTTAACCTTATTATTATTTGCCGAATCAGATAAGGTTGCTAGAAAGAAAGTTTTTTTTTTAATCATTAAGTACTTTGTTTTTCTGATTAAGTTTACATAACATAATATTCTCCGTTATTACCTGTCCTCGGCCTGTTTCTAGTTACAGGCTTAGTCTCCGCGCTGCCTATTTTGATAGTTTTCTCGACGGTACTTGAACAGGCGGGCGTAACCGCCTTGCTTCGATAGCTAAAAGTAGTTTTGAAAAAATTCGCCGTAAAGTTCTTGCTACGCAATAGTTGAGACGATGTGGTGTGTGGATGTCTGTAAAAACACAAAAAGAAAAATACAAAAAGGATTTCACAGGGGACACCCGGGTTTGAACCGGGGACCTCTCGATCTGCAGTCGAATGCTCTACCACTGAGCTATATCCCCGCTGACAATGTTGATGAAAATAGCGTACGCTACAGTAGTAACAGCGCCCTCTACAAAAGAGCTTGTGTAGTTTTACTACATAATGAAATGTTGTATCAAGAGATGGCGCTACTAGTCATATGAATGAGGGAAATGTTTGCAAGCCAAACATGAGCGAGCGTTACTAGTGTGAAGAAAAATAAGATATCACACGTAGGTACAACTTACTGGAGTTTTAAGTTACTAGGCACCCCGGGCGCCTTCTGCTGCATAACCTCCTCGATCTGAAACAATATTTAGATACTTTTAATATAGGCATTTATGCTATTAATAATGTTGTCCCCCGAGTGCCATCCGGTCCCAGGCCGGTTAAAATAAAAGCTACAACAATAACAAGACAAAATTAACGAATAACACCAATACCAATAGAAGCACACGGAAGGAATTTCCCAGCTTCCTGGAAAACTATGGATTTTATCGAAAAAAAATAATAGAATGTTTGTTCCGCTCCGTTCCTTCTACCGAAATAAGCTTAAAAAAATATCATTAACACTCACACTTTTAGATTTTCTAAACATGGCTATGAAATTACGTGTAGATCGTCAAAATTACTTGCAACTACTGCATAAATTAACATTCTTATCGCTAAACACTCATTATCTATCAAGATAGTTGATTGATTGGATTACCATTATAAACTTATATTCTCTTGTCCTTTGGTAGTTCGACATCATTCTTGCTTTAATCATATAATTATTCGCAATTAATCATAAAAGCGCTTCTCTTGGAGATTAAATCGATTTTGAATGTCAAGATTTGAAAAATGTCAACGGAACATTAGAACGCATGTTGTGTATCCTGCCAGTTTCTTTATGAAGTTTGTTACAACAAAGGTTTTATTAAAAAAATTGACAGACCAAAGAAATCATGGATTGATTCTGTGAAATTGATTCTGAATAAGCACTCTAATTGGTAACATAAGATCAATCCCAATCTGTTTCATTTTGACAGTTCAACAACATACATTGCGTTATTTACGTTGCTGAACAGACAAATTTTTCGAACTTAAGCAGCATTGGAATAGTAATCGCTCTTTCAAAATGATTCAGATTATGATTGCTCATGTGTTACGCAATTAGATTAAAGGCTAGGAACTTAAAGCCGTAAACGAAGCAAAAGGAGTATGTATTTAGGTAAGGATCGTAGCAGCAGGTGGCACCTGTAGTTTCACCCTATACCGCCATGGGAAGAAGACGTTAGCTTGGTATGTTTAACTTGTTTAAGGTACTATTCCATAGCCCATTCCGTAGCCGACCGCAGGCGGCAGCCGCAGACGTGACGTCGACGTGTCGCCGCGACACAACTGATTCCTATGAATTTCTATGAAATACCTTCCATAGCTAGCGACACGGTCGGTTTCATAGAAATATATAGAAACCAGCCGTATCGCGGCGACACTTTCGCCTGCTGCTGCCTACCTGCTACGGACTTGTACGGTGTACCTTTATTTGTATGGCTATGAACAGGAAGGAATGTAGGGATTGAAGTGAACACTAGAATGTTGGCTACTATTACCTAGTAGTGATATTTTATGAAGAAAAAGATATACGGCCCAGTATTATAGTTGTTAATTGAGGGCAGGGTAGGGCATCATCCTGATGATGTTATAGCAGTGTCATGTAAAATTAGAAGAGGAGATTGGTAGTCCTCCAAGAAATCCGGTCAATGAATACAATGCAATGTACCTTCATTTTAGAAATGAGGTCTCATTTCTTTTGGCAATTTACTTACCTGATTTAAAG
Source organism: Lithophane semibrunnea (assembly GCA_947363905.1). Classification (NCBI taxonomy): domain Eukaryota; kingdom Metazoa; phylum Arthropoda; class Insecta; order Lepidoptera; family Noctuidae; genus Lithophane; species Lithophane semibrunnea. The sequence goes on along the minus strand of OX376206.1, from coordinate 6,785,635 downwards.
AGGGTGGATTTCTGAGATGGGGTCAGTACCTAAGGGCAGGTACCTTAACCGTTGCAGCTACAGGAACACGGTCTTAGGAGACAGTGGTTAACTTTTGATCTGCATTCACAGATTTTGGAATAAATGTAGTTTTCACAAAAATATCGATTCTGTTTCTTAAAAGGGTCAAAAAAATCTACTAGACCAACTGTGGTTTGAGTACCTACTAGAAAAGTCTGAAATCGCAAATCACTTTTTCCTTATATTTATTGTAATATATTAAACTGGCGCCCAACGAGCTTTCAGCTGACAGAGTCGTTCTAATTTGGATTTCTGGCTCCTTCATTTCTCTGGCACAACATTCCAACTCAGAACACATAACGTGGCAAAATTATACGATTCCAAGACTCAATGACTAAATATTATTCCATTTATTCCCACGGCCGACCTTACTGCTGCCGACACCCATGTTCGTATAATCGTATCGACAATTAACCTGTCCACTGAACAGATAAACACCTACTTATTAAATGACACCACAATTTGAGGTGTGCGCGAATTGCAAATTCGGTGTGGTGTAATTTTATTGTAATTAGATGCAAATTAGGATTTATATTTAGTGTTTTTGTATTGGCATTTCGGCAACAGGGTCTCAATACCTAGTTCTTAAACATTTAAGATGTTATCCTGTACTATTAAATGAGCAATATTTCTATATACCTATCCTATCAACTGTTGAACCGCCCATATGTGCGTTATATTTGTAATCACGTTCTCGAAAACGGCTCTAACGATTTGCAATAAGTTGTTTACGGGGGCGAAAAATCGATCTAGCTAGGTCCCAAATCTGGGAAAATTCGTTTTCTCTATTTTTAAAGCGTGGGGCATGTGATGCAAAGTTGGAATACCAGAATGATATGATTGCCTATTTACACCCGGGCAGAGCTCGATCGACTAGGTCGACTACTTAATTTTAATCACGTTCGTAATTTAATTCAGGACAACTTTTAATTGATTTTTCTCTCTTGGCTACTTCAGCACTTATGTTATAATATCATTTAATACTTGGCACTTCTTTCCAGGGCTGGATGTTCTTTAATGGATCCTTAGCACTTGAGCCCTATCAACTTCAATATTCGCTCTCGTCTCTGTAGAATTTCCGATTCTATCAAAATAACAAAACAATTAACTATGAAGAAAATTATATCCGCAATCAACATTTTTTGAACATTTTAAAAACAATCCTCCTCTACAGCTATGAACTTTTCAGGCCTATGACTCGACTACCTTTACATATAGTACAGCCCCACTTCTTGCTTTCCTTTACTTTCATCGTATTTCTGTCCGTACTCGCCGTTCTACACAATTTCCATGTTATATTCGCATTTCCAGGAACGTAATAGCTTCGAGTGCTACTGTTGTTACTTCGCGGTTGGATGCTACCGTCCGCAGTGTCCGTTGTCTTGATATCATCGGTAAATCGTCTCTCGCCTGATACACTTAGGACGAGACAAGGTTGTTTATTTTTAATTTTGCTGCACTTTACTATCTTTTATTTACTAGTTTTCGTTGTAGTAATTCATTCTTAAGAAAATTCAAGCATATCGTAAAGACTAAAATATTATAGCCCTATATTTTGGACGTAGCATATCGCGTGGACCTTGGATCTTTTTGTAAAATAAATGTAGCCAAAGTTACTCTGACAATGAAAGTCCAATCAAAATCGGTCCAGGCGTTTTGGAAATTAGCCGGAGCAAACAAAGAGACAATAATTGTTTTTTTGTCTAAAGTACCTTACCTATGTATTGTACTTGTACTATTGTAAACAAAACAATAATTGTATACTTTCATATGCATTTAGTAAAAGCTGTAATTCTGGCATAACAAACAGGGCAGTTAAATTTTATTTATTTGTTTAAGTATGTATAGAACACTTTGTTTGCTATTTATGTATGATAAAATAAATAAACATGGTTGGCTTATGTTTAAAAGTTTCAAAGTCGTCGGCATCAACCAGTCAGTGACTTGCACCAACCAGACTGCAGCCCACACTACACCCTTCTGTTTTGCACAAAAACGTCCACCAGTCGTTGAACCCTTTCACAATGATATCATGTCAAGATCGATTAAAATATTAAACCTGTACAGTTCACGTGGGATTTTTAGTTGATGGACAACTGAAAGGTAAGTAGGCGCTGCGGGCCAGATGGGCAGACGCCCTGAAGGGCAGAATGGATGCGATGCGAGCTGCCATCATACATCCTGTAATACTCTCTGTCTTAAGCCGGCGCCAGACATAGTCACATATTTGATCAAACATATTCGATAGACTTTGCACACACATATGAACACTTGTTTGCAGAGACCGGCCAGACATAGTTATATATTTGATCAAACACTTTGATAGACTTTGCTCACACATTTCACCACAGGCTAGGGGTGAGGCGTACCTATATATATCGTAAGACGTACCAGATAAAAATAACAGATATTAAAAAATAACAACTATCAATTTGTTCCTAACAATATAAAATACCCGTTACTAATTAATTAATAACAGACTCTCAAGACTGTTACCGCGGCTGTTACTGTTAAACATTATAACAATCCCCACACAAACTGTTACCACAGCTGTTACATACACACAGACACAAAGGAAGGAATATAGCAAAGTTATCAATTTCTCTCTCGTTCTCATTAAAGAATGGAAGATATTCAACTGAGATTTAAATACGTATTTATCGTCCGTACAAAAATAACAGGCTGTTGTAACAGATATTGCTGTTGTAACAGATATTTGGAACTATTTTTTTTTGTAACAGTAACAGTGATACTGATAACAGATATCGTGTTTAACCTATTACAAAGAGTATTAAACCACTTGAGAGCTGATAGACCGATTTCGTCTAGGCACACGACTCACCACTGCGGGCCGGGGACGAAGACATTACAGTAGGAGTGAGGCGTATTTATCGTCACAAATAGAAATCACAGATATTAAAAAATAGCAGATAGCAGTTGCTCCTAACGATAAAAAATATCTGTTACTTAAAATCACAGATCCTCAAGACTGTTACTGTTAAAACTTCGGTTACGATTTTCGACTTTTAACGAAAAGAAATAAAGAAGATATTCGATTGAGTTAATACGTATTTATCATCCGTACAAAAATAACAGGCTGTTTTTTTATAACAGATAGATACGATTTTCGACTTTAAATCAAAAGAAATAAAGATGATATTCGATTGAGATACGTATTTATCATCCATACAAAAATCACAGGCTGCGATTTAATAACAGATATTTGGATCTGTTATTTTTTTGTCACAGTCACAGTGATCACAGATATCGTGTTTCACCTGTTACAACCCATCTCTACATTACAGCGGTTGTGATTGGCCGATGCAACAATGTCAGGACGAAAGTCCCAAACATAGTGAGGCACAAGTCAGTTTTGCAACAATAATATCGATATATGTATATATCGATGTCTGTACATTTCTTCAGCACCAGATCCTGTCCTTGTAGACTACTTTACTTTTTTTATACATTCCCTTTAATTACTGGGTCAATAAAATGTTTCTCTTCTTTTTTAATTCCTCGATAGTGCAATGCACTGAGAATTTATCATTTATCCTGATCCAGGCGTCATTTACCAAATTCCTATTTTTATATTGTTTTTTACTTTTAGGGTTCCATAAATACATGGTTCTCCTTCAAGCAACTCAATAAATTCTAGGGCACTCGTTGCTCCATTCTATCTTGCGATTGAGCAAAGCGTCCGTTCCGGTCAGTTATTTACGAGGCACTGGGCTTGCAGACTACGCACACATTTGAAATTCGAACGCGCTACGCACACATTTGAACTTTAAACGCTTTGATGTGCGCTCGAAAAACCGACTCCGAATGGAAAAGTTGATATAAATGATCAAACTTTGATGAAATACCCAAACACCACTGCCACACATGTGTCAAACATGTGATCAAATATTGTTGCTAAGTCTGGCGCCGGCATTTATATGTGCACACCATGTGCACACCATATGGCAAAGTTGAAATATGTGATCAAACTTTGATGAAATACCCAAACACCCCTGCCACACATGTGTTCATACATGTGATCAAACATGTGATCAAATATTGTTGCTATGTCTGGCGTCGGCATTATAAATTAGTAGCGACCCACTGTTTTGGACTTGACAAAACATCGAGTTTTCTTAGTTAAATGTAACTTGAATACTAACGTATTATACACATAAACCTTCCGGAGTAAATTCTGTAAACGACGGTGAAAACCTCATCAATATGCAAACAAGAAAACTGACTTTAATTTATGTATAGATTATCAAAGAAAATTCAATGAACTTTTAGGTTTAGGAATCAATCTTGATAATTAGCCTTGAAATGGAATCCTAATGAACATGCAATTATATTAACATCAATTTTTGTATTATCGGTCATTCAGGGGTCTAACCGTAGAAATGATAATAGCACTGATTACCTATCTACACTGCTATAGTTGCAAACAAACAATCCTGGGCAAAATAGCCAATTTCATGTAACAGTAATAGGATATAATATTATGACTGTTTCTCATCTGTAGGTATTACCTCTGCGAGAAGTAACATTATCAAGGTTTAACCTTGCTCTAAAACACTATCTTATCTCTAATGATATAAGTTTACGCAGATTCTCCTGTAGATTCTTTAAATTTGATGTTAGAATATTCTCCTTCATTTTCTATCGCCTCAATAAACTCTTTGTACATTATTATAGTCGTTTTTCTATATAGTCCGGCAGAGGAGAGGAATAGCTCCTTCATTAATCTATACTTATATAAATATCTTATTTATTAATATATTATATTATACAGAGGTAAATTGGGTTTGTATGTAGGGGCTAATCTTCGGAACAAATGATCCGAAAATTCTTTCACTAATGGAAAGTTACAGGATTGCTAGTGTCATGGGATATTCACCATCTATTAATACAAGAAATTTCACGCGAACGAAGTCGCGGGCAGAAGTTATAGTAATTGATAAAAATAATCTGGAAAAGGTGAAATTAGTTCCCAAGCTCATTTGGACACATTAGGAATAGATACGGCACCCAAATTACAAAATGTAGGTACTCTAGCAATACTCTGTAGTACTCTGCATATGAAAAGCAGTTAACTGCATTACATATAGAAGTTGAGAGGAAAACAACGTTGGTTACATGTAGGTCTGTATAAATAGTTAAAGTAAACAAGTAAACAACATAATAAAATGTTTTGAAACATTACAAAATAGTAAGTAATCGTGTTTTGTATGTTTTCATCGAGCAATACAGTCGTTATTGAACTGCATCCGGCGACGAGCTAACCATGACGTAAACAACCAAACTTAGGTGCTGTAAACTTGGTACCTACCTATTATATAATAAAAACTTGATCATTTAACGCAGAATTAAAGAGGAAAAAATGACGGCAATAAATTTAGGATTTTATTATATTAAATTTTGATTACGTAGCTCAAACCATAAGCAGAAATGGACGTAGTCAATCATAAGATTATGCATCTAAATAAAAAATTAACGTAAGTATAAACAAATGCAAAATAATCCATGAAATCAATTTGTAAGCGCAAGCATGCAAGCATGTAAGCGAATAATATTCACGTAAATGTCAGGTATATTGTGTGAATCGTTAGATGGTGAAATAATGATGTTATTTCAAGGGTGTGACTACAATTCCAAAATCACGGCTTTATTTATCACGATCCCTTTATATGTATATAGATTTTCAGACGCGATCAAAAAGCCCTTCATTTATAACAGCTGTATTGGATTTAGAAGATACATAGGTTACATTTCTCAACTCTAAAATGGCCACATTAGCAATTCCTCTGAAAGCAATTCATTTCCTGAATTCCCAGCTGTCATTAACAATTCCTCTAATTTCACACAAAAGCAAATCATAATTTGTGGACCATTTTACGAATCTCCATAGAAAACTGTCAAGCAGATTAATTATTTCGTAATATGAATTGCACGCAGCGCAGATTAAATTACGAAGTGTCAGTTTGTGATATTTTACGATGATTCATAATATTTTCCTATTCTGCCAAAGTGGTCGTTTTAAGCCACCAGATTTCTTTTTAGAATAAAATAAAAAATAAAAATGTTTATTTCAATAACTTAAAAATACTTTTACTTCTTCGTGAAAGGATGAATTTCCGTCACTGTTCAAGGAAAAGGCGATTATTTGAGGAAAAAAACCTTGCTTTAGTTTTTGTTCTCAATTATAACTGTACATAAAGATTTGCCAAACGTTTTCCGAAGGACACAAGACAGTTACGTACCTACAAAATTATTCGGTGGTGACAAACCCGCTGCCAATAAACATACATACAAGCATAATTTTGCAATTAAGAATATTAATAAAGATTAGTTTATTGGAGCTGTAGTGGAAGCAGAATCTGAATAATTTATTCTAATCAGAACATTTGTCTACAATCTACAGTCATATAAAATAACTCCCTCAGAGTTACTTGACTTAGCTTGGGATAAAATCAAATATTAAACTTGTCTCAACATGGAATTTGAGTTTTCTTCTTTGGTTGTACCTCTTGCTTTGTTATTTTTGGAGACAATTTTTAGAACTCCTTTAAATACATGGATAATGCAACTTCCGAAATTGGAAAATCTATGCTCAGGGGCAATAGGGCTATGAGCACATATCGACTGCATACAAATTCGATATAATCAAACAAGTCCAAGTAGACTGGTGTGAGTGAAAGTCCTGGTTTCCCAAGCTTTTCCTTTCGCGCACTCTCTCAAACTTATAATATATACCCTAGTTTGCTTATGTTCATGTTAATTTCTTGCTTCCTCGACTTCAACTTCTTTAGGTTTTACAAAGAAAGTTAAAACCTGCTTTTACATACACTCCATTTTATCGTAACTGCTTAGTCTCATAACCCCCTGCATCTACTCACCTTGGCCTAATTTTAATAACAGCACTTACAGCACAGTCCCCCACATCCAACCGGTCCAACGATGACGTCACCAACCACCTGAGCGGAAGGATATGCCAATCAAACCGATACCGCAGTAATGAAGTCATGAATGTCACAGTAAGATGTCGCGACTCGCGATCGATATCTAGAACAGTGCTGCAACGTGCGCCTACGCAACCATTGCAGCAAGGACCAACCGGCGGAGTTGCATTTTTGAAGTTAATTCATGTATGTTCAAACCGTTTGATGCATTAGTGGGACTAGTTTTTTAGGCAAGGGTATACTTATGGGTAATGTTAACCTGGTTCTGAAGCCAGCCAGAACCTTACCGTTCATTAGATTCATATTCAAGATTATATGAAAGTTGATATGACAATAAAGGAAGTAAACACTGAGATGTCGGCTGACAGAGACGAATGGATGAAAAAGAACTAATAATACGGGCCAACTAAAATGATAGTAAAGTGTACCAATATAAATATTGAAACCAGTATTCAATGAACCTATGTTCAGCTTCATTATAAAGCAATCGAGTGAAGTGATTAAATTCTTTTATCAAAATGAAAAGGATATATAAGCTGATATTGATATACTCGTATGTAAAAACCACAAAATTAATACAATATTTAAATTTTAGTTTCCGATCGGATACAATCACGATAAGGGTCCTTCTAGTCGTACTTTCATAAAAATCAATGGCACGAGCTGACCAAAGACCTTAAATTATAAACATATATATATCAATATATATGCCAATGCTGCCACTTGTTCAACTAGTCTTAATGTCTAATCCATCGATAGCATGCGCAGGCGCTCGATTGACAAACAATCCATTAAATGATAACATCGATCTCGGAGATAGCTTCGGTAGTATGGTGCATTCAGCCTCTGTGGTCTGACTATCTAAATTAGTATTTAAGGACTGAACTGTCAAAATGAAACAGATTAGTCTACGAAAATAAGTTACGCAATTAGATAGCTGTTCTATACAGTTTCGTCAAACCAACATTATTTTCGTTGACTCACAAGGATTATAAATTTTAGATTTAAGACGATATTGGAGACACTATTGTCATTATGGCGCTGATTTATTTCAATAACATACAACTTGAAAGTTCTAGCTAATCCAAATTGATAATTGCACCACTCATAAAATAATAGATGGATGATTCAACTGATAAACCGTTGTAGGTTGAGGGGACAGACACTTGACTAGTTAAACTAATAAAAGTTATAACGATACTCGAGTTTGCTTTGTTAAACTTTGTCGTTGATTTTCTCGATAGCCGCGTACTCGCGTAGACAAGCTTTTCTCTACGATCGATTTTCTTTCGGAGCAACCGCTGTGCTCTAAGAATGAGTTTAGTTCGAAATGAATATGTATGGAATGGTTTCTGTAAAGGCTTGCTTATGCCAAAATGTTATGAACTTGAATTGAACCATGCGTTGTTGATTCAATTGGGAAATGAAAATACAGAAGACATGCTGCGCCAACGACAAATCAATTAGGATATGGGCCGATTCAGAATGACAACAATGGTAAAAGACAGTTCTATCTATCTTGCTTATAGGAAGACCTCTTGGACTCATTAGGATGAATATCATTAATCTATTTCGTTACTCGTGATGTGATCAGGTATAGACAGAATCCTTTGCAATAAAATAAGCTGAAAACTAGACTTATAGTGGTTTAAAATCTAAATCCTCAATGTCCAGTTTCCACATAATGGCACGGTGCATGATCTCGCACATAATGGCTATGCAAAAGCTGAATGTAATTCCAAACTCAATCACGCCGTATCAGATGAACGTATAGATGCAAAATCTGTTCACAATAGTTGAGTCTTTTTGCCACATGGACTACAATAATATTCGAGCATAAACTCTGAATTAGCGAATATAATTATGTATGTATAGTATTTCATTCTTTCAAACTGAAAACATCGAAGAAAAGGATGAAACAGATAGCGATATTATTGCAGAAATGAAGGAAAGTAAAACAAATAATGAAAAATTCCACCTTCAACAAGAACGTTAGTCTGTTATCAATCGTTATCATTACCTACAATGATTGTAAGATACACGTACGGCGTACCCTACCACTCGTGTCTGTGTACCTAAGTACACGGACACAGCGAGTCACTAAACTTTATACAGGCTAGATTTAGACGTACCTACACTTAAATCTATGTTTATCCGCGGGGCTCTGACTGGACTAGTCAATAACATCTTGCATGGGATAGGATAATTACATGTTTTAGAATAAATTCAAATATGTAACACATAGCTTACTTTGAATCCAATTTATCAGATATGATAGTTGTAGTTTGGTAAGACTCTTTGCTAGATTAGTTTTTCAGGAAAATTTATAACCCTAAAGGTTTTGGAGATTCGACAGAAGTCAAAAATGGTATTACCCGAATACGCGAGATGTATTGAAAACTAATGTTCGAATAGTTTCCGACTTGGATCCTACCAATACGATCAATGAAGGGTCCACAAAAATGGATACACCTGAAGATACGCCATCTTTGCTATCAAACTATACGACCTGGTTAAGACTACAGTCGTCGGTAAAACTGACTCAAGCTGTGAAGTAACCGAAGGAAGCCAAAGCGGTAACAGCACTAATTGAGTTGTCACTACACTAACCACGTTTAGCATTAACTGTCGAGCCAAAGATGACATAAATATTTATTTAAAGACTACTAACTTTATGAGAAGTCACGTACCGGCACGCTGTGAAGCGATTAGGCGCCAGTTACTAAATAACGGAAGAGACTCTAGAAAATTTATGGTAAATGAAGACCGTAGACGTTTCTATCCATGACAGGTAAATGCTTTATCATGTGGACACTGATGTGGACCTTGATGACTGCCTCGTTGGTCTAGTGGTAGCGCTGCTGCTGAGCATGTGGTCCTGCGTTCAATTCCCAGGTCGAGCAAAGTGTCATTGGGTTTTTCCATCTGGAATTTCTCAGTAGCAGCCTGGAGTCTGGATCTGTGCCCGGTCGATCGTGGCAATATGCTCACCCCGTATTACATGCGACTCAAACATAACTGGTGTTTGGGTGGATTATAGGTACACCTCTGCCGTACCCTTTGGGGAATATAGGCGTGATGTTATGTGTAAAACCTAGTTGATAATTATATGAGTTGGAAATTAAAATGTAAGCCAAAATTGACCAAACTACAAGAGCTAACAAACACGTCAAATTATGACGGCCATTTTTCCTTTTAACACTTTTTCGCCCACCTTTGGATATGTAAGTAGGTCTCGATATGACCCGTTTAATAAGTCTAAGTAATTGACCTCCGTGGTCGGATCTTTTAAATTAATGTTTTTATGTCAACCTGCTTTAATTTCTGCTCTAATATGTCCCACGTTCTTAATTATACCGCTTCTAAAATATTTTAATGACTTTATAATAACGTTTATGGAGTAAAACCGGATCCCGCGTATTTCTTAAATTGTGGCATTCATTAATCTCAACGCTGTTTTACGCGTTTCAACGAATCCATCACTCCCATAAAAGTATGTGTTAAGTTGTTAACATTGTGCGAAAATGTTGCAAATGGTGAGATTTGAATGAAATTGGGATAATTTATTGACATCCAAAAAGCACGTTGTGTTTTGATACCACCTAAACTTTTTTTGTTTGTGAGTTCATTGTGGATGTTAAATTCATGTTTCCAAAAATTAATTTACATTTGGGTATTTTCCCCGCAGTGTCATTCAAAGTGTCACTGGTGTCAGGTAGAAGACCTACTATATAGGTAAACGAAATGATTGTGAAGAAACAAAACCAACCTGTTAGTGCCGGTGATGGCACTTCAATCCAAAACAACACAAATCACAACACTATGAACAAAACGATTTTACAGATTAAATTCAAACAATTAAAAAGAATCGAAAACCGTTATCGAAACACACAACACCGTTAGAACCTAAACGAGACACGTGCGTCTATTATCGCAGATGCACACAGACTAAATTAAATGCTAGTGATAAGCCACGACTGTTTTTTTTTTTCTTTATTTGAATCTAGAGTAAACAATTTCCTGTCATTTGTCACGTGTTTTATTTTTCTAATCAGCATGGATTCGCGTGTTCGCTATAATGTTGTGTTGCTCACTAAATGTGAGAGACCGAACCCAGAATTGCGTCAAAGCTGTGGGTGTCGTGATAACACCGAATTCGCGGTATTTTCTTGTATTTGCATTATTTTTGTTAGGTTGATTTTGACCGGCATGCTGTTAGATGTGACATTTATAATGCTAATTAGTGTCCTGACAATGTGTTGTGAATAATAATTAGACAAGTTTGGAAGAATAGAGACTTCATTATGCATCATTGACTAATTATTGAAATTATGCTGCATATGCATATAGAGTATAAATTTTCTTGCTCGAAAAAAATATTTCATGCCTTTTTTGGATAGTCAAAGTCAACTATCATCAAAATTAGTAAAGTTTGTTTAAAAAACACAGCAAGACACAAACACTCACTTTCAATGAATAAGCAAGTAGAATTTAAATAGATAAAATAAACAGTTTCATTGAAAAAACGAAATAAACCTTCAAATTACTCGTAGTCTGCTAAACTTCCATTGATAAATTCAAGCCATGAATGACAACACAAGGAAAATAGATTCAAGCACTTATCAACAGACCTAGAATTGCATCTTTGTAGAGGTAAACTAAACATTATGGCATTTTTTTCTACTAACAATTTTTTAATTTACCGCCATATGGCGAGGTGAATGTGTAAGAAAAACCCACCCACATGCATTCATCAATAGTATGTTTATTTGCGCAATGCCATCAGGTATCAGCAATCAGGATAACAATGTGTGTGTGTCGTAATTCGCCCACGAGCACACCTCGGCACTCCTCGGCAGTACTCGGCATTGTCAGCCCAATGTGGCCATCAGGCTGAATCGGATCCGGCTCAGAAACCCGCCAAATATACGGCCCTTTCACCATTTGGGCCTATTGATACGTCTACAGTTAATGTAGGAGGCATTCGTCTTGGATAGGTACTTTGTAACGTCGATATAATTATGAGGGTTAGGTACAGTCAGCAGAGAGAACGTAATCTTTTTGTAAAAGTGGTCCCTCTACCAAAAGTGAACTATGTACCACTGGTGGAGGAGCCACCGCTTCGACGAGAAGCTAATTTCATATATGACATGTAGAAGAAAAGGTGCTTTGTATCTTAAGTAGGTAGCTGAGAAAGTTAAACAGAAAAAAACAAAGAATCTGAAGCTGTTTAAAGTAAGCAGGTGAGGAATTCTGGAATACTTAGTTATAATTTCTTCCTAATCTATGTCAGAAACGTTCCTCGATCTAAAATTTATTATATCATCATAGCTAAGGAGCAATGAAACTCCACTATCAACTACACAGGATATAATAAATTATTTAGTGATAGTTGACTATCGTAAATTGAATGATTTACAAGTTTACAACTGTCAACCGGCACAGTTGCTTTATATTGTAGGGCGAATGAAATAAAATAAAGTTTTTTTATCACTGAATGTTATAATCATTTACCGATACAAAATATAGTAATACTTAAAAGTTAAAATATAGTAATATTCGAGTGACACCGAGACGAGACAGTACAAAAATCGTGCCGTTTGCGGGCGTGATGCGAGCCGGACTGCCGGGCGCGGAGCGGGTGCGGACGACCGCGAGGCGCGGGGCGCGGGGCGCGGGAGGCGCGGGCGCGTGTATGCGTGTGTGTTTGCATGTTACATGCTTAATCTTCCTACATACTCCCCCTTTTGACCAACCGAGTGCCCCCACAGGTGGTCAAACATCAAATATGACACGTTGCTTACGCGGCCTACCACGGGAACGTTTAGGAGCAACAGGCTGCGGAACCTCAGGGCATTCACCATCTCGAGAATGATACCTCCTTAAGTCGCAAATGTGATATTTACCGATGACTTCATCCGGTGAACCAGGGAACGTTAAAAGGTAAGTAGTTGGACTAACCTTCTGAACCAGGTAAGGGCCATCTCTCTTAGGCATGAGCTTGGAGCTGACACCCTTAGCAGCATTACTGAGGACGTGCGACTTCATCAGGACAAGATCACCGACAGCCAGTTCGTCAGCCTTTCGAGTCTTGTCTTTCGCAGCCTTACGAAGGTCCTGCTGATGTTCAATGCACTCCTTGCTGTTGCTGAGTGTCTCCGCAAGCTTCAGCAGATACGGCGTAATCTGTGGAACATAGTTTTCAGCCTCTATGACAGCACGAAGATCGCTCTGTACTGCAATAGGTGAGCGGAGTTCACGAGCAAATGTTAAGTAAGCTGGAGTCTGTTGAGTTGCCTTAGTCAGTGATGTGTTCAACGCAAAGCGGATGAATGGCAATACTTCTGGCCACTGCTGATGGTGTCCTTCTACCAAGATTGCCAACTGAGTCTTGAGGTCGCGATTTTTACGCTCCACTGGGTTGGCCTCTGGATGGTAGAGAGGAACGAGACTCTGCTTCACACCAAGCGTGAACATTGCATGTTGCATGACATCGGCTACAAATTGCACACCGTTATCGGAAATGAGACGTCGAGGAACACCGAAGCGTAAGAAAACCTCCTCAATTAGTACCTTTGCGCATGCTTCAGCTGTGGCTTCGGAGAGGGCGAACAGCTCAACCCATTTGCTGGCTGTGTCTTCAACGATCAACACCCATCTCTCTTCATTAGCTCCTTTGGGAAGCGGCCCAAAGAGATCGACAGCCAAGACTTCAAAACGCTGAGCAGGAACTGGAGTCTGTAACAGTCCCGCTGGTTTCTCGTTGGAAGCTTTGTAGCGCTGGCATTCGATGCAGGTCTTCAAGTACTCTGCTATGTAACGTCGCATACCGGGAAAATAAAATCTCTGACTTATACGGTGCAGGGTCCTGTCTAAACCGCCGTGACCTGAAGTAGCAGAGTCGTGACATTCAACCAGTACCTGTTTTCGTCGGTTTTCAGGAATGACGAGCTGCGGTTCTTCTGTCTCTGCCTCAGTGTATCGGTATAGTACACCTCTACACTTATGATATCCTCTCTCCGTCCAACGGGTAAGTTCTAATTCGTCCTTGCCTTCCAGAGCCTTGAGGATCTTCGCCACTTCGGGGTCTGCGAGCTGGTCTTCACGAAGAGTAGCAGCATCCCAGTGCGGCGGGTCGACAAGCACCGTGCTGACTCCACAGGAATCGCGAGCCTCCTCCTCACACGGCGGACGACTGAGCGAATCAGCAACGACATTCGTTTTCCCAGGAGTGTAGTCGACTTGCAGATCAAAGGACTGGAGTTTCATAGCCCATCGTACGAGACGACCGGCAGGCGACTTCAAGGTGAGTAGCCACTTCAGGGGCTGGTGGTCGCTGCCGACACGTACAGGATGGCCATCGATGTACCCACGATACTTCTCGACTGCCCAGACAACTGCCAACGCCTCGCGCTCGGTGGTAGAGTAGTTCCGCTCCGCCGAGGTAAGCAGGCGACTGGCGTACGCGATGGGTTTCTCTTCGCGCGGCGACTTCCCCTGGAGTAGAGCCGCACCCAGTGCGTAATTGCTGGCATCAGTCCTGAGAATGAATGGCACATTATAGTCTGGCTGAATAAGAATCGGAGGTGAGGTAAGTAATCCTTTTAGTTCTGTAAATGCCTTAGTCTGTTCTTCACCCCACAACCAGGACTGATCCTTGCGCGTCAGCATAGTCAGTGGTTGCGCAACTTGGGAGAAGTTCGGCATAAATTTCCGGAACCACGAGCAACTCTGCAGAAAGGATTTTAGATGCTTTACATTAGCTGGTTCTTTCATATCTAATATCGCAGCAACCTTATCAGGGTCCGGGGTCACTCCTTCAGAGGTGATAATATGCCCCAGGTACTTCACACTCTCTCGAGCAAATGTGCACTTATCGCGATTTGCGTGCAGGTTAAAGACACGTAAGCGGTCAAATACCGCATGTAAATCCTGAATATGCTGGTGAAATGATCCGGATATCAATATCAAATCATCAATGTACCCGAGGAGAGTCACCCCCTTAAGCGATGATGCAGATCGAAATCGGTCTATCAAACGTTGAAAGGTTGCGGGCGCATTCCTCAGACCAAACGGCATGCGCGTAAATTTATGAAGCCCAAACGGAGAAACAAAGGCAGTCTTATCCTGGTCTTCAGGTCTTACTCTGACCTGCCAGTAACCAGATCGAAGGTCAATAGTGCTCATAAAACAGCTCTTACCAGTGTACTGCAGGAGGTCATCGATCACCGGAAGCGGGTACGAGTCACTCTTAGTGACGGCGTTCAACTTGCGATAGTCCACGCAGAACCGGTAAGTACCATCCTTCTTCGGTACCAGAAGAGCTGGTGCTGCCCACGGAGATTCACACTCCGTGATGATACCTTCGCGCAGCATCTTCTCTATCTCCGCCTCCATGATGGCTTTCTTAGCGGGCGTGAGTCGATACGGCGGCACTGCAATCGGCGGGTGATCACCGCAATCGATGCGATGCTCAGCAAACGATGTCGGTTCTCCCCCTTCTGCGAAGATATCTCCATACTCCTGAAGCAGCTGAGCGAGACAATTCTTCTCTGAAATTGACAGCATCGAACCCTCATTATTACGTAAGACATCCGCGGAAGCGCACCCTACGACGTCACGTGAGGTCTCACACCGCAAGGGGTGAATGACCTGAGGCCGATCAGCTGTGAACCAAGTATTGTTCGACATATTTATAACAATACCGACTTTACGTAAGAAATCAATACCGAGCAACGTGTCATTATTTACTGAATCCGGAAAAATAACAAAAGTGATGGGTACTGCCGACCCCCTAAATAATACGTCAACATCCACAAGTAAAACTTTAAGGTCCCGCACTATACCGTCGGCTAATTTTACGGTCATAAAACAACTACGAAACGAATAGTTTTGTTTAAGAAGTAGTGCATAAAGTTTCGAACCGGCTACACTACGTTTGGCAGCCGTATCAACTAACCCCGTACCACGATAACCGCCTATCTCAATATCGAGTATCGGGCGACCGTCGGTACATAAGTTCGACGCGGACAGGTTACCTATTCGACTCGGCAATGCATCACATTCGCTAACACACTTACAATTACATAAATAATCAGATTGAGACACGTTACATAAATTGTTTACAACAGATTTGTGTGAAACAACATTACGGCTATCAGTATTATGAAAATTCTTATCAGAGTCTAACATGTTAATATCTAGTACAGAAAATGATTCCTTAGTACTATTTACGGAACATTTAGGGCAATTAGATCGTATTACACCGTTAGCTCCACAACCATAACACTTCACTGAACCTTTATCGGTTTTATCACTTTTATCTTTAATATTTTTACAGGAGTCTCGAGTGTGTCCGACTTTACGGCAATAAACACAATATAGTCGTTTACCTTTTTCAGACGAATTGTTATTGTTTACCACAGTCGGCGGGGGCGAAGCACTACTCGTAGCGCTCGACGAACCAGTAGGTATGTCCCCCGGTGAACACGTCGCGGAGGCTGCCGGGGCGCGCGCGAGCGGCGCGGGTGGCGCGGGCGGCGCAGGCCGGGGCTGCGGTGACGGCGCGTGCGGCGCATGCGCGCAAGCGGCGCGGCCGCGCGCGTCGTTCGACACTTCGGACAGCGACTCCTCGATGTTTCGCGCCTTCTCAACCAACGTATCTAGGTTGGAGACGGTTTCACGGGTTAAACGTTTCCTTATACGTCTATGTAGTAACCCGTAAATCATGTCGACTTCCATATCATTTTCCACGATGTATGGAAGTTTGGCGATATGCGCGCGGAGGCGAGCAACGAAGACCTCCGTGCGTTCTTCTTCTGTTTGTTCCGCGGCAAATATATCGCGGAATAGCTTGTGTGGTGGTCGGGATACACCGTACATAGCGCGTAACCTTTGCAGCGCGTCTTCCCATGACGTCACTGATGATTTAACACCACGGAACCACACAGCAGCCTCCCCTTCCAGGAGCATGGGTAGACCGCGAAGCGCATGTTCGTCACTGATCGATGTACATTCCTTGTATATCACGATAGAGTCGACGAATGCTTCGAAGGCCTCTGAGTCCTGGCGTGATCCATTAAATCTCGCCGTACAGCGCGCGAAGTTTCCGTGTTTCGTTGGTGCACGCGATGGAGACGGTGATGCTGCGACGTTGACGGACGACGTAGCCAGCAGGCTCTGAACCAGTTGTCGGTTCGATTCCGCTTGAGCCTTGGCGAACGCCTCCAGAAACGACGTAAGCGTCCCTTCCGATAGCGGCGCGGGCGTCGGGGACGCCGGCGCGCCACTCATGGTGTCGTCATCGTTACCTCTACTTTTGCGGCGAGGCATTATTACACAATTATAGTCAGCTTAACACGAGGAAACACTATTTATAACGTTACGATGTGCACTGAGTTCGTAGCGTCCACTGAGAAAACCGTTACTTTGTAAGTATGAATTTGAGTTCGCGTCGCGTCGGTTACGTACGCGTGCCGCGTTGGAGCGCCAGTTTGTAGGGCGAATGAAATAAAATAAAGTTTTTTTATCACTGAATGTTATAATCATTTACCGATACAAAATATAGTAATACTTAAAAGTTAAAATATAGTAATATTCGAGTGACACCGAGACGAGACAGTACAAAAATCGTGCCGTTTGCGGGCGTGATGCGAGCCGGACTGCCGGGCGCGGAGCGGGTGCGGACGACCGCGAGGCGCGGGGCGCGGGGCGCGGGAGGCGCGGGCGCGTGTATGCGTGTGTGTTTGCATGTTACATGCTTAATCTTCCTACAATATTTAATTTTATTTTATTCTCTTTTCATTAAACTTGTTAAACACACTTGACACTATTATAAAACACCTCATGAATAACTAATTCTAATTTCAACACTATTACCAATTTCACTTTTTACACCTTCATATGCATTTCTGTGAAAACCCGAGCATTATTGCTATCAAGTTGAGACAATTATTTATTACTTTTATAAATTCGCAGAGACGAAAATGTCTAGTGTGAAAATCTACACGAACGTTAAATTCAGAAACTCGGTCAATGTCGTTGATAAAATTCACTGTGCCGATCTAGCATAAGTGCCCCTATAGACAAGCCATTATGGCAGCCAATGAAACGATACCTATCTTCTACTTTTAAATGAATGAGGTAATAACTTTGATTTCACACAAGTTGAGTAATAATGAGGGAGATGTCTTGAGTATGGGGTCGGATGAATGTGGTAATGGTAAGGTTAGGTTAAGGAATACCAGCACCCTAATTACGTAGGTAACACTTTCAATCGCAGTCTATACGATGGATTTTGGAGGATATTGCTAATCCATTGCTGAAAGATTCAATGATTCGTCTGTTCGACAACGTAAATCACGCAATGAATGTTGTTGAACCGTCAAAATGAAAGGCATTGCCAATGTTAGTGTGTTACGCAGCTACCCCGCAAACAGCCGATGTATGGATTGTGTGAAAGATGAAATGGCTATAAAGGGGGTAGCTAAATACTGAAATGATAGATGAATTAAGCATTTAGAAAAAGATTCCCCGACCTTATGCATATACCCTGTATATTACGTATTAATGTAAGAAAGTAGGAGGATATAGATGATAGTTCAATAATTATATTGCAGAAATGTAGTGTTATGTTCCTCTTTTACTTTCATACTGTCTTTAATTGCAGACAACCAACGCAGCTGTAAATAATTGCAGCTACATAGCCAGTCCCGCATAATAGACACCAGATTTTACCATTCACTGGAGCACATCTAAGTGAACTAACCAGTAGATATGCTGCCAACTTGCCAGCAACAGTAAACATCCGCTATCCAAGCCTAAAGTGGCTTAGCAGATGAACTATGTCGTGCAAACGCACAGTTACGCTGCAATAACCGTAGTCCAGAATATAAGAAATTTACATACACGACATGATAAAACGCAGAACAGTTAAATCATAAAAATTAAAGCGTGCAGTAAAACTCGTGTAATGCCACACTAATTTACACCAGATTTGACGACGTTCATTGTAATTTGTACTTTAGTCTTAGATAGATAAAGTTAGGTTTTGAGTGCAGATGGCTGGCTTGAGCAAACATCATAATGATTGAACGAATCAATTAATCATAACATTAGCAGAATAATAACGACGTATAGTGTAATGTATACCGCGTGGGAAGATTAGCGTTGTGTTTACCATGCGATCAGTGATTGTGAAGTATTAAGTCATTTGTTTTTATTAATTTCATTCTATGAATTTAATGCAAGATGCGTAAATGCGTCACGATATGTTTGAGACTACCCTGCGATTTCGTCCACCGCGTCTGTCGCATCCTACCCGCCTGCACTATTACTGAGTTAGTTTTCGCTAAGCGTTCTTTCTGATTTTTTTTCGTTTTACTCGGGTCCTAATGGGCATAGTGTGATTATAAAATAGCCTTTTTAATTTTTCAAATTTATTCGACTGCTAGCGGGGGCAGAAACACGCTGACGAAGAAGCTATTCAAATATAAAACAATAAATACTGAACTTTATGGTGACACTACTGTCTGGTGACAGCTAAATAGCAATATCGTTACAAAACAAGTTCAAGGGCAACCAGGCTGTTAATAAGATATTAGTGAAGGAGTAATTAGTAAGCAAAAACTTGACAAATTAACCAACGGAATAAAACTTAGCATAAAATGATGGATTGTATGGTATTCAATAATATACATGTGGGACAGGCCTACAGTCGACGAGCAGGCGACAGCTATCAAAGATTTTCTCGCTCAAGCAAGAAACGGGTGGAACGTGGTGACGGGGCATAAAATCTTTTGTAAGATTGTGAATTTTTCAAAAGATTGTAGGTCCTGTCACCCGCCGGCGGTAGGACAGTTGATTATGTTGGTATATTAGCCGTTTTTTGTTTTGTAAGTAGGACATAGGATAATGACGATGTTAACGTAGATTTATTGTCTAATCGCGAGACTGCAAAAATTAGATTTTGGTACATTCGTGAATGTAGTGTATTGTATTAGGAAATACTTAGGTACATAATAGGACACATATTGATGTTGGCTATCTCAAAAGTCAAAAAGATATACATAGAAAACCACAAAGCAACAAATAAGGATGTGATACGGACTCTTTCCCAATTTCTTGCACTGTTCACATGTACAGGAAATTGATCATAAAGTTTAAGTTAACTTTTTATGGAACCCCATCAAAATGAATCGCTTTGGCTATTTTATTTGCCTTACGCGTCATGTCACTATATTCTAAATATAGTCAAAAGCTATTATAAAGTTATGTATAAATCACAGAGGTATAAATAGACATACAAGACAATTCATTCATCGATCTGCAGAATACAAAAAAGTTCAACCCACAAAGTTTCCATATATCTGTGCTAATAAGTGGTGACGTACACTCCTTTAACCAGTAGGTATCATCAGTCACATACATTCAGATAAAATATTTTAATGATTTTAATAACAAATGACTATTGTCAAGACATCAAGGTAAAGTTACAAAAGGCAAAAGTAATAAAATAATGAAGGTATCACTCACTATGAACTAAATTGAATGACTAACTACTATACAAAAACTAAAGGACATTTTGCTTGAAAAACCAAATGTTGCCACTCTTTTCTTCGGTCCTGGTATCAAAGAATTCCATATTGTTAACACTTTAATGAAGACATTCAAATACAGACGATCAAAAGAAGAAGAATAGAGATCGAAGACATATCAATAAAAGCATAGAATATTTATCATTTTTGTCAATAACTGTACATAAAAAACTACAAATTAATTTATTTAAGTTTAGATTTGTGGGTGGTTTATGTTAAAAAAAATGCATTTTCTATGACAACTGCTGCTCTTAATAAGGCACAAATAGTATGTAGGAACATTAGCAATAATAGATTTTAGGAAACCTTTTAATACGATTGTTGTACAACCTTGGTATGAAAATGTGACTTAAGGAGTTCGATATAAAGTCAAAACTTCTTTTAGGACTGCGACCTATCCCAACAATTAGTCGTGTCCGACTTTTTAGATACCACTCTAAAATGTAATCGATGTAGAAACGATGTACCTACTTCAGGGTAGCATACTAGGGCCGCAGCCGCCGTCCTGAATAATTAAATCTAATTTTAACTTTATTTAAACACCGTATGACAAGTTAGTATTCAATATCGTCTAACGAATATCCTAAGTTTTACACCTCTTCGAACAATTCAATTAGCATTCATTTGTTACAGTAGTTTTATTCTTATTACACCGAGTAAGTATGCATTACTAGTTGTCACATGTAATTCAGCATAATTTCAGTTGGACAAAACAAGTGTTTTAGCAAGCTGTATTATATATAGTATTTTCTAGTTCCGTAATTACGTATACAATTGACAGTAGCATAGTAAACAAACGATAAAGTAGCTACTCGCAGGGTTCGGCGGGGAATGTCGGAAAGGTGTGAGGCGGTGCGTCGGCGGAACATTCGGGTCAGCGAGGCACGTGGGCTTCGTACCAGTCAGCTGGTGTATTCTGTACATTGTGATTTGATATATACAAAATGTATCAGGGTTTGTTTTGTATGAAATAAAAGATAGATGAATGATGAAAAGAGGATGAATGAACGTGACCGAAGAAGAAGATTCGTATTTTGAAACAAAAGAATCCCTATGAAGATCTATTTCATTCATCTGACTATAGCGTCAGGTGTCAGTAATTTTTAAAGATATAGGGGAATTTTTATATTGTTAGAATTCTAACAAGCGCTCTTAGAATATTTTCAAGACTTGACATAGTAAAATTTCCATTCTAGAAAATGTATAGTATACGTCTATTATACTATCATTGTAAGAACTTGATTTATCATACCATATTTATCGGCAATAAATCTTTGACTTGGATTTGGCAGGCAGGAAATCAGATAAGTCTATCGGTATATTATTATTATATTATATTATTATTATGTGTCAACGGTGTATCTAAAGTAATCCAATCCAATATAACTTGTATGTACACACGGCTACACATCAAGCTATACATTTCCAGTTGGTGCTGATCTCGCATTTTAAAGGATTTCCGTACAATGCGAGGTCAGCTTATACTGGAAATGTATAGCTTGATGAGTAGCCGTGTGTACTTCAGAAAACTATAAAAATAAACCCGTCTTGTATAATTATCGACACAAAATCTGCATCGTTGCTACTCATCAGAATACCGCACCTCCTTTAGCATACAGCACAACTGTGAATTGTGATTGCAGACAATCCACATGAGTCAACTGCACGTCCTTGAGCCACGGGTATTATGCCACTAATTCTTGTTTTACTATCGAAGTGAGGTCGTTATAAAAATAAATATGAGGGCGTATTCCCACGGACTTTTTGAGGGAACCGTTTTTACCCCTGGATTCTGTTAGATTAATAAAGATAAAGCGCTGACCAAAATTGGGCCAAGATCATGGTACAATTTCTTTTTTCCATACCCCTTCGTGCAAGACCGCTCCGTGCCTCAGAAAGCTTGTGTTACCAGTAACGGGGGTTTGGAGGCCAGATAGGCAGTCGCTCCATGTAAAATACTGGTAGTCAGCTGCACCCGGTTAGACTGGAAGCCGACCCCCGACCCCTATACAGTTGGGAAAAGGCAGGCAGATGATGATGTTAATAGTACAATTTCATATTCAATATTATTCAGTAATCGGTCTACTAAGTACAAACAGCAGATGTATTTTGCTGGCATGTATGTTTAACACAACCAGAGTTTGTATGAAATTATCTGCCAGAGATAAGCAAGGATTGCCACCACCGCTTATAGCAGTATTATTTTAATCTTACTCATTGGGGGAAAGAGATGGAGCTATACGTCCTGTAGAGCTTCATCTCTTTCCTTCACTGAAGTAATATTAAAATAATACTGCGGTAAGAGCTGGTGGTACCCCTGATCATAAATCCTTGCTTATCTCTGGCAGATAATTTCATACAAATTCTGTTCCAATTTTCTCCAGGTCTCTGTACAGGGCCTGTGAGATAGATATTAGACTCCCTTGGTCAAAGTCAGCTAAAGTATTGTATTTCTAACCAACAGCTATAAGGTCCTCATTATCATCTGCCTAGCCTTTTCCCAAATATGTTGGGGTCGGCTCTTGCAGCTGAATTACCAGTATTTTACATGGAGCGAATTGCGGCCTATCTGTCCTTCACAACCCAGTGTCTGGGTAGAATTATACCCCTGGTTATGGCTATAAAGTATCGTAATAAAATAATTAATAGAACACAAGCAGACATTTAAGGGCGAGCTAAACGTTAGTCTGGAAAACGCAAGTCTTGCCGTGTACTCGCTAGTCAATAACCTTTTCCCCTAGATGGGAAACCCCGCTGTCCCTGAAATGGGAATTTCCTCAATCCTCACCCTAGGCCAGTATGGTTTTCAAGAATTTATAATTTGTATTATCGCGATGTTATTATTACATTTGTATTAAAGCTAGTAAAGCCCTTTTGGCATTGTAATGACTGTTTTCTTGTTTTTTTTAGTTTTAAGGTGTATTTTTCTGTGACAAGGCCAATAAACGCATTTTTCTTTCTTTCTTTTCTTTCTAAAGTTACGGCTACAAACAAACGACATGGTTGATTGATGGTCCTTTAGCATCTAAGCGTATGGATTGATTTTGTATGATTTAGGAAAAGAAAAATTTAACTTACTATACCTAAAATACAACGTGACGTGTTACCGACACGTGTTACCACACCGAGCGCTGGACGCAGAGTACTCTGCGTCCAGCGCTCGGTGTGGTAACACGTCGCGTTCTGGTTTGCAATTGGTCAATCGTCATCCTGAAGATGCCTCGTTGAGAGGTGAAACACGTGTCGATTTCTTACAGGGCTTTTATGACTCTTGAAGAATAGTCAAGCGGAATAGGTTACTAAATATATCAGCGTCTATTGTATTTTATAATGGATTTCCGCAAAGTCACGCCTGATACCTAGGCTCTGAATATTTGTTTCGAAGTCAGTCAGAGAGAAGGAGAACTGTCAAGCTGTAAAGCATAGGTACCTATCATGCTTTGTCGAGGTGGCTTTTTTATGCGAACTGAGTAAACACACAAAGAGATGCTCAGAGCAGTCTGTTGGGAAGACATCAAATAACTTCTCCTGCTCTGGGCGGAGCTAGAACGTGTCAGACTTTTACTGACTAAAACTTACCCGTGTTCCTTCAGTTGTTTATTGCCAAGGGCCCCGGTATTCCTTTTGGACTTTCTCGCAACCCTGGTTTAGTGCGCGTACTTGCATGGTGGATAGTTTTTTTTTCTGTGGTGGGGAGAACTGAGGGTTATGTCGAACTCCTACCGACTAAAACCCCACGGTTCCTTCCACTATCATGAGTCGGTGGCCGGGAGATACTCGTACATTCGCCGCACGCGCACTCCGGATTGGAGTGGGTAACCAAGAAATCAACCGGTAACTTTCTTTGACTGTTTCTTTTTGTGTTGTTTGTTTTAGCTCCGTTTCTTATCGTTTCATTGCTCTTCCGCTTTGCAATCGAGTGCCGCAGGAAAATGAAAATACAAAGACTAATTAAATAAACGGCGAAAATAATTATAGGTCCATCCTAGAATATAGTAGATAAGAATAGAGTATTCTGAAGAATAGCGCCGAAAAGTAGGTGTAGCCGGTGTAGCCGTTTAGTACGATAGGTAGGTTGTACCTAATGCAAAAAATAACAACTAGCATTTTTGAAAACTTGCGGTTTATTAAAAAATATAAATCCACCCAATCTCCAAATGGGAAAAAAATCATAATACCTATAGATAACTTTAAACTTACCCATGGTTATCAAATGTCTTTGGCTGCAACTTGTTTACAGTCAACACTCACTCGTTTATCACTTATTTATCACAGGGGAATCTTTGGGACAGTCACTTGCACTCACTAAAAGTTATCTTAGTTCGAACTGTTATGAAATATGAAGACACTTAAAATCCTGTGGAATGAAAAGAGTTATTTTAACTTATTTGGGCAAACTTGACCTATCAGTAACTTGTAATAGGTAATAATTAGGCAGAATAGTAACACAAACTTTGCCACATCATCCGGAATCCGAAAAACAAACGTCCTGTCAATTTTGGCGCGCTTTTTTTATTTTATCCAACCGTTAGCACAAGGTAAGAACAAAATTCGAACTGTACAAGCACATTCATTAAAATTGTAAAAGTACTATAAACATGAGAACACTTTCATTTAATTACCTTACGTGTAATTGCAATTAGAAGTACCTACATACATAGAAAAGAGAAGTGAGTTGTGTTCACTATGGTGTATCTATCTGTGAATCGCTGCCTGCACTAAACACCGTGGCAGGTAAACTGCCATGTTTTCTATTTATAGTGTGCCCACACTATATGGTAAATAGAGGATACTTCATAAGTGATTCGAAGTACCTAAGTAATGTGATGTGTTATTTTATACGAACTACAAAAATGTCTCAATACGAACATGCGGGATTTAATTGCTAAATACAGAGTTAAATTCTCCTAATAATAATCGTCTATAATCCTATATCTAACCGCTTTCCAAACACAGCCGTTAGAACGAACTAGGATTTATAAAAAATCCATGTCCTTTGGCTGAATGCTCTCATTCTCTGCGACACCCAAAAGTTAAGAACCGTCAATTACCTATTAATCTCAATAAAATCCTCCAAAGAATCTAAGTATTCATAAGTTCGGTATAGATGAATCAATAACCTGCAATCTGCAATCCAAACTACCTAATACCTAACTTATTTGCCAAAAAAAAATGCCAATACGACACTCCGTATAAATTCTATCATTATCTTTAATATTTTAAGAGGTCGATACTTTTCATGACGACGGTACACACCACTTCTTCTTCATAGCTTCACTAGCGTCCATCAGTTCCTGTAACGTGCAGCTGACAGGACACGCAGGACACAGCATTAATTGTGACACCACTTTTTTAGGTGTTTTGACGACGAAGTATCCGGTATTATTATTCGGGTTGAGTTGATTCGGGTCGAGTTGACTCGGGTCGAGTTGACTCGGGTCGAGCTGTCACTGGACCCATTTAAAACCCGATACAAAATCCCTTTCCGTAATCAAATCCTGGCTACGCCAAGGACAAGAACAGCGAATATATAGTCACCCCACAAGCCCCGGCCATACATCTAGCACTCGTAAGCTTTCCCCCACGGCATCTAAAAGTCCACTTTCCAGTAAAATTATGGTTGCTATACTGTAATGAGCGTCGCCGAAAGAAATCGAGTAAAGTCACTAGTGTATCGGACCAAAACAAAAAGTCCTTGCAAGAAATTGACTTTCGCAATGAAGTTCGCAGTTTATTTGTAAGTAGTTTTTACTTACATTACAATTCATTTGTTGTGAAATTACCATCACGACTACCTTTTTAATTTTCACAGAAAATAATAAGCTGTTCTCCAAGATATCGTTCAAAATCAAAATATTTTATTTCACATAAACCTACATTAGGCACCTTATGTAACATCAAAAGCTAGGTGCACGGTTCCAATTTTATTGATCGTTTCCTGAAGAGTCGGCAAGAAACTGCACCGTTACTCTTTTAAAAATAATTGCCTTTTACAATTATGTTTCTAAATTACTTAGGTACAGCGTTTATAGGTATGGGAGGGTCAACAAGTACCAGGTACTAAACAAAATAGAAAATGGTCAAAAATTCGAAGCATCTCTGAGTCTTCAAGGCTTACAACGTTCTCCTACCTAAAACAATGATAAAGCAGTGATAGCCTAGTGGTGTGACCGTCGGACTGCCAAGTCATAGGTCTCGAGTTCGAACCCAAGACACGCACCTCTGACTTCGGATTCATGTGCGTATTGTATTATTATCACTTAAACAACGGTGAAGGAAAACATCGTGAGAAAACCGGCATGCCTGAGAGATATTTCTCGACGACATGTGAAGCCAAGTCAGAACCTCAGAGGCCCTAACTCTGACACTAATCTAGACTTAGTGACTAACCACACGAAAAAAAGAAAGAACCTAAAAAAAAATTCTATATAACATCACGCGCCTGTTATTCCCGAAGGGTTAAGCAAAGGCGTACCTATAGTACTTACATCCACATTAACTTGAGGAACTTTCTGTAATACGGAGTTATGTCCAAGTCTCGAGTAAGTAATAGGGGGCGAGCCTGTTGCCATCAACTGGGCACAATTATTACATAATACAGTATGCAAGGGTAAACACCGTTGTCACTCAAACCATGGGTAGTTGACTTAAATATAAAAATTAATGACCCAGTAACAACAAAAAAAAACCTTATTTTCATTAAAAGATTTTAAAAAGTAAACATCCGTCACTGTCCCGATACTCATGGACACGCGTTCGAGAGAGCTGCGAAATACCTGACGGCCGTTCATGTAAAGTCCCGCGCGCCCCGCCCGCCCCCGCCAACCGCCGGCCGCGGCCGGTGCCCTTGCGTGTAGGGTGAAATATTCTTGTGGAAAAATGTAGATTTTCTTTAACAAAAAAAAGTTGTATTTTTCTATTGATTTTACGTTCTATAAATGAAACCAAACCACTGGTTTCAAGGATAACGGTGTTTACACTAACACCCTGTATAATCATTAGAAAATCGCAATACTGCTAAAGATTTGGATAAGACCTACTTTACATTTCATTGCGATTCAATACCCGTTCCAATATTCGCCAATGACGTTGACAGTTCTGGTCCAGTGGACTGTGAAAACCGGAAGCTCGTTACACAGTTACCCATTGAGTATTGAGTGTGTTTTTCTGGGATATTGTGTTGTGTAGTCTAAACTCGTGCCCAATTCATTTGTTGCTCTTTGTTGAAATTATTTTGGGAAAATGCACCTTACTTTGCTGGCTAAACCGCGGCCGGTTTAAAAACCAATTCCGTAAGTCGTCAAAATGATAAATTGAAAGCGGTTCCTACTATCTTGCCATTTGTATAAATATTATAGGACGTAGACGCGGGCAGTCCTCGTGACTTCCTATTGGGTACACTTGGCAATACTGTAGCTTCACATAAGTGAAAGAATTTTACCCCCCAAATACAAACTTTTACCTCTTCATAAAATTGGTATTTGAACGAGTCAAAAACACTCGTCTACTGCAATTTTTTGCAAAGGTGTTATGTGAAGGGAATTCAAAATGTAGTACTCGATACACAATTTTGGAGACGTTTTAACACCTCTCTAAAATGAAGATGCAAATTAACAAACACTATGTAATTAGCCCAAGGTTTTGCGACTAAATAATAAAGAAGATTAATTATTACTATCTAGAATGAATAGATAATAAATTAATGGCTGAAACATGTTAGCTATAGCTGCCACTATGTTTAATGGTTTCCGAACTTTAGGCAAATGGTTGAATGTAAATTGTGCTACACTGATGACATTGTTTTTTGTAGGCATGAATTAGTTTTGGAATCTGCGGAATTCCGCTGTGTTTGTTTGCAGGCAGGGTGTATTTATGCTATGCTGGGCAAAGGGTCAGTATCTTCCGTATCGAGGGTGTATTAAGGTGCATCGAAGGTTCAAACAAAATCAGTCAAAGCCATTGAATGCAAGACTGTAACATCTTCAGTTGGTACGTACAGGAAACAATGCAATTTTTCGGGGTCCACGACTTATTAGAACTAGGTACATTGGAAATGCCCATGAAAAAATTTGATACAGTTTTTGCTTCTGTGTAGGTACATAAACTTGACAGATCAAGATGTTGGTAGTAAAATGCAAGGCTCTTCTTCATTAGTCTTGCAGGAAAAGGCCAAAGGGGCACATTTCTATTTTCGATAGGTAAACAACGTACGACATTTCGAAAATAGATCAGTTTTACTGGGGTCAGGCGTGACCCTGCTACGATCTTTAAACTTCTTTGTTTTCGCTTCGTTGACAGTCGTACGATCATACAAAAGTCCTTCTAGGCCATCTTCCAGCGTTTCTACTCATATCTGCCTCGTCACCTTTTGTTATTCGCCTTTCATTCATCTTTTATTTTATTGAAATTGTAACTATAGTAAACGGATCGTACTGAAACCGTTTATGACGACAAAGTTCTTTTTATCTCGTTGCGGTTAACGGATTCAGCAGTTTTTCCCGTTTTTAAACCAAACCGTTTTGTCCATTTGGCTACGAAAAGAAAGCGGAGTAAGATTTGCGATTTTTTTTCACTTATTTTTTGTTGCAGTTTCAGCATCAGGTATATTCGTTTTTTTTTTTTGAATAATTTCGGTGTTTTCTCGTGCCCATCCATTATTATTATAAAAAAACTTGTACATATTAAAATGAGTTCCCTATTGAGTTCTTCCATTGCGCATTTTCCCAGAAACAGCCTGGAGTCTGGACTTATGCCCGGTTGATGTCAATAGGCTCGCCCCCTATTACCTGATGGGACCTAAACATATCTGGCGAATTATGATTATTGGTACTATGTACCTACGCTACGTCCTCAGCCGAATTAACCCTTCGGAAAAAACAGGCGTGATATGATATGTTATGTGTATTAAATTATTCTTGGATCAGTATGACAAGGAGCAGGAGAAAAATGGATTTTTACAAGTTTCCTCCTAAAAGGGAAAGGTACAAATAAACATAGGTACACGTAAAACGCTGTCCAAACGCCATGTAACGTTGAATATATCTCATCATCCTCCTGTTTTGTCTTGATGGCCCAGTTTAGGTAAAAATAAACCACATAGTTCATATAAGTCTGAGATCGCCAACCCATCTTTAGCAAGCGTTTTCAATCAAATCAACACAATCCATCTATTGTTTCTTTGGTCTTCCCATCGTACCCTTAAAACCATTCACAATCATATTAATATGTCCATCCAAATCCATGACAACTTTAGCTAAACACGCTATTGTTAACACTTATCAATAGAACACTGTTTACAAAACATATCGATTAATTAATTAACTTGACCTAATTATACTTATCAAGCTCTATTAATTAATGCATGCAGTAGGCAAATGAATGAAGAGTTAATTTTTCTAGACCTAGTATCTGCCTAGGTGCAGCTTGTGTTAGGTCAGGTCTTTCTCTTTTGTGGACGATATTCTGCGAGTGTAAGGTTTCACTCGCGTCATGCGAGCTGGACCGTGAAGAAACATGATGGATGGCATTGTCTGACAGATCTTACTAGATTCTGTAGGTATGCCGTAGGAATTAAGTAGGATACAAAGTCGTCATGCAATAGCCCGTTTGTAGTGTAGTGTTACATCTTGATTCTGGTCCTTCAGTATAGGTACATTTACGTACCTACGATTTATATCATGAACGAATGATCTTCACTCTAGCATCAACTTAGGTTAGTTAGGTCCATTTTTATATCTTTTGTGTTCATCGATGTGAGAATTTTGGCATAGGTAAGTAAGTATCTACCTACCCTGCTGAAAGATTGATCCAAGCTTTTTGGCAACAATTAATTTTTAGGCTTTGGGGATGTACCTACCCAAACCTCTTGTTAATACAAAACTTGTATCGTGTATCAGATGTGGTTATCCTAAAACTTCATTAATAAATCACCAAAAAAAAACGTTACTTGGAGTACTTGGACTGCTTCCAAGGTCCCAGTTTAATCGATTAATGGAGTAGCACTTCGCCTAATTATTCAAGAGATTATTATCTGCTAACGAATATCGTTAAAAAATAGGAACTAACTACTGCAGCAAAAACTGTTCGATAATGGCCACAAACCGCACATAACGTATTGCCGAAATATCATCCATGTAAGTATACTTAAGGTTAAAAAACTAGTAGAGCTTGTTAGGTAACATAAGGAATGCGAGTTCGCTATTTTTTTATACTAAGTATAAACATTGTTTATTTATTCGGATCCGGTTGTGAACGTGATCAAAATTTCAAAAACCAGCGACATGTGTTTATTTTTGTCAACCCTGAATGACCCTGATTCCGCCGAGTCGTTTATAATGTCATCTCCAATCGATAACTATTAACCCTATTGCTAATAATAGCAGCGATTCTGCGTATTTACAAAGTAAAATACGAGAAACCTGAGAGAGAGGTAAACAACTACATTTAAGTTTATTTCGAATACACCAATGCAGTAGCAAACACAACAAACACGATCGATAAACTAAACGCACTGCACTGCCGATAGGCTAAATTCCCGCGTTTTTTCACGTCACTACTGCGTTTTTACACGCCGGAAACGCACTTACAAAATTGTAAATGTTAATGCCACTTTTAAATAATACTACAGCAATGTTATTTCCAACATTTATAACGAAAAGTCACATTTTAACCGGATTGCAGTAAATAAACAGATGCGACACTTATTACGTTCGTCGCGTAACTGACGACGACCGGCGAGTAGGGAGTACGGCAGGACGCTAGAGCGCGCCCAAACTATAACCTAGCCGAGTTGAAATAGTAGGGTGAGCTCCCGCGCGCCGACAGACAGTGGTGTGAATAAAAATAGGGCGGGTTGGTGGCCATTCATGATAGGGGACGATGCATCTGGACCGATAGCTTCCGCATTCATCGGCCGCCGCGTAAAAACTACCTGGGGTATGAAACAGTTATTTCGAACGCGTAGCTACCATCATTATTGTGTAATATTATGATTTATATTTTTCGGTTCACAATGTTGTGCTTATTTAAGTACCTAATAAAGAAATTGAGCGAAATAGGAGTGAGGCGTATTTATCGTCACAGATAGAAATCACAGATATTAAAAAATAGCAGATAGCAATTGCTCCTAACGATAAAAAATATTAAAATCACAGATCCTCAAGACTGTTACCGCGGCTGTTACTGTTAAAACTTCGGATACGATTTTCGATTTTAACCAAAAGAAATAAAGAACATATTCAATTGAGTTAGTACGTATTTATCATCCGTACAAAAATAACAGGCTGTTATTTTATAACAGATAGATACGATTTTAGACTTTAAATCAAAAGACATAAAGATGATATTCGACTGAGATACGTATTTATCACAAGCTGTGATTAAAAACCGATATTTGGATCAGTAATTTTTTGTCACAGATATCGTGTTTCACCTGTTACAACCCATCTCTAAGCGAAAATGGCAACGGAATTTTTCTTACTTCACAAATTTTCAGAAACGCACGTTTTTAACCGACTTCAAAAAAGGAGGAGGTTATCAATTCGTCTGTTTTTTATGTTTGTTACCTCAGAACTTTCGACTGGGTGAAGCGATTTTGATGATTCTTTTTTTTATTTGAAAGCTGGTGCTTCCCGTGTGGTCCCTTAAAATTTTTACTAACTTTGCTTGCGTAGTTTTTGAGTTAGCTAAAAAGCTGAGCTGACTAAAAAGTGAAAAATAAAAACTTTTTACAAAAACATAAAAACAAACGACTTCAAAAAAAAAACAGTAAAAAAGGGAAAAATTACTTCAATTTCCGAAGTCGCTGGCAAAAAACGAAAATTGAAAAGTATAGTAAAGAAAAAATTAACGTTATATTTTAGCAAGATTCAATGTTCTGTACATTGAATCTTGCTACGATACACGTTGGAGCGAAAACCGCGAAAATACGCGCTCCTTGTGTGGAATGAAGTTCGGCAGTTACACGCGCTAAATTCCGCTGCGTTTTCCGTTTTTAAACAAACTAAGTGACTTATTGTTATTTTTGGGGCCTTATTAATTTTTAAGTAAAACCATAGTATAAATAATTTCAAATAATTAAGTCTAAGTTCATATTTCCGGGGTATAAGATAACAAAAATGCAACTATCTATTTCATACAAACTTTATTTAAATCAAAAAATAAAATCTACAATAATCCTTTTACTTTCAATTATGTATAGTAATAAAATTTGTTTTAGCATCTCAATCTATATCGTTAGCGATTGCCATAACCCCAGTGGTCAGGTTAAGGCCCTTAGTTCTCCAAGGCATTCATACCCTCCATGTTACAAAATTGTTACCAATTTTTTTCTCAACTTGACATTCTGTCTCTTACAGGTCTTCAAAATAAACTCAATAACGAAACTATACATTTTCCTTGATTTCATGATATAAGCGACAGACTGCCAATCTTTAAAATCTTTACACAATTAGCTTAACAAATTATATTAAATCCTCTTTTACAGCTAAATTACAATGCATAAATTTTTATTTTCAATAAAAATACATATTTCAATATATGAAAGAACACTTTTACCTATGTATTTGTTAAGTCGGTAACAAATGAGGCACTATTACTTTTTCATTTATTATATTAATATGTACATAACTTGGACTCTTTAACTTAACATTACATCTTCAGTCCATTCTTAGGTACATCTATTCAAATCATCTTATGTTGCTGTTAAAAAAAATATTTTCATAATATTTTACAGTGTCAACAAAGTTGCATTCATGCAAAACCTTTTTGGTTTTAAATAAATCAATGGTCTCATAATCACAATATTTCGATAGTTAAATTTAAAGTGGAGGTGGATAGTGTAAGATATTATTTAACAAATGGATAACTGTAAGGAGATCGATGAACGAATTAACTAACAATGGTTCATGCACCAACAACTAATCCTTAACCAAAGAATATGTTGAGTTTCACTTTTGTGTGTTTGTACAACTATTTTATGCTAATAGATATGTTCATAGAGTAAACAAAGTTACCGTCACTCGCTTGAGCTCTGTCACAATTAACTATTTCGGCACATGTAACAAACATTCAGTATGACGTCCTAAAATCAATAAAGCTTAATTAGGAAGTACATAAAACAATTCTTTTCCCAAAAGAATAACTTCTCCAAAATCTAGCTAAGTTTATATAAAAATACACATTAGCACAATCTAAACAAATAATTTTGGTGTTAACTGTACACAATGTATCTGTACATTTCCATAATATTTAGGTAGCACTCTTAATTAACGTTATATTTCGAGAAAGCACTCTTGGTACAGTTCCAATTAGGTAATATAATAAAGAATTTTTATATAATAAGTATGTATACTATCAAGTATATTAACAATTTGTCAAAATGTTTATGTGTCTAAAATCTTGTGAATTATAAATGGATATCAATCACCCTATTATAACAAATACTGCAGTGTAAAGCTTAAGTGCCACATGCTAAGATATTACTCATACTATTATCATATCATGACTCCATATATAACATCAACGGAGTCTCGGATGAGAAAGTTTTGTTCCTTAAAACCTTGATGTTAAAAAAATGTGGTCTAAAATATTTATAAAAATGTTAACATGTTGTACTCTCGCTTTATAAGGCAGACTATCTATCTGAAGTTACTACGTAGCCTCTGACTCAACGTCACAACAATGAATATCAGATTCACATTTCGCCTACGGTTAAATGCATTACGATAGAAGCTATAAATATAGAGAAAATAAATATCTACTAGGGCTAATAAAATCCTCCTGGTCCACGCGGTAAACTTACACGTTAAATATAGAATATACCTTTGTACTATTGTTTAACGTCGACGGCGGCCGCGGGCCTCCTACGACGCGGGACCCGGCCGACGTCGCGGGGCTCGGCCAACGTCGCGGGGCCCGGCCAACGTCGAGGGGCCCGGGCCGCCCCGAGCGGTCCACGGACAGAGTCACCCAACTCGACTACCTAGTGCCTAGCCGCCGTCAGCGGCGACGCCCGCGACGGCGATAAAAATAAAAAAAACAACAACAGAAAATCAACCGTATACGACGCAGTCATCTTTGGATCCGACGTCGGCGTCGGACCGAGGCGCAGGCAAGACCGCCGGCCGCGCTACTTTGCCAGTCGCCGGCGTAAACGGTTGCGGAGCGCCAGCGCCGGCGCCCACGGGCCCGTCGCGCGCTTGCCCAGCGCCCGCGCGCACCGCTCGGGCGCCAGGCGGGCCGCCTTGCTGGCGCCGCCGCCGCCCTCCGAGCCGCAGCGCGTGCGCTTGCAGGCGCCCTGGTCGCGCACCGCCCGCACGGGCTCCGCCGCGTCGTTGCGCGAGCGCAGGGCGCGCGGCCGGGCCGCGGGCGCAGGCGCGCCGGCGCATGCGGAGGGCGGCGGTGGCTCGGCCGTGGTGGAGTGCACCTCGGGCTCGTCGCGCGCGCTATCCGCGCGCCTCGTGTGCGGGCGCGGCGGCTCGGCCGGGCCGGGCGGGGGCGAGTGCGGCGGCGAGGCGGCGGGCGCGGCGCGGGCGCGCGCGCGGCCCCGGGCGGCCCCGAGGTTCTCCTTCGAGCGGTCGGGGGGCGGGCGGCGCGCCGCCGGGACCCGCCGCGCCGGGCCCGGGGCGCGCGCCGAGTTTCCCGCCCGCGCACCTGCCGCGGCCGCCGCCGCCGCCGCCGCGCCGCGCAGCTCGCGGGCGTACAGCCCAATGCTGCGTGTTATCTTCTGAGCTAGGGGTGTCGCCCCCTGTGCGCCCTGGGAGCGCGTGGAGCGTGTACCGCTACGTTTCGACTCTTCGTCGACAGGGACGGGCTCGACGGGTGCGGGTGCGACGCGACGCCCCGAGGGTTTCGCGTCTCCGGCCGCCAGCCGGTCGGTCCTCGGTGGCGGCGGGGGTGCAGGAGAGGGTACGGGCGGCGCGCGGCGAGTGAGTATGACAACGCGGTCGAGGGCAGGCGCGGGAGAGGCGGCGGGCGGGCGGGCGCGCGTGGCCTGGCGCGTGTGCGGGCGCTGCGGCGGCTCGGCCTCGTGGTGCGAGCGCAGCACGCGGTCGGGCGCGGCCGTTGGGGCGTCTCGCTTGGCGTCAGTGCGTGGACGACGCCCGCGCGGCTTTGGTGGGCCCTCTGTGGGTGAGCTCGACGAAACTTCATTGATCTGGATACCACCATCGTCGTCGGGCAAGATCGTGGGATCCGCAGCGGTCGCGGCCGGTTCGCCGGCGGCGGCGCGGGGCGGGAGAGGGGGACGGTTGGCAGTGGACGCGTCAGACTCTGCTTCGACGTCCGGCACGACTGTGGCGGGCGCAGGCGTGGTCTCGCGAGGTTCGGAGGGTTCTCGCGGCGCCGGGGAGCCGGCGATCTCTTCGTGGACAGCCGACAGTGTGTTGACGACGCGGGTACGATTGAGGAGACGAGCCATGAAGTATGATTCGGCGGGGTTGCCATAGTTGACGATGGCATCGTCGTCCGGGTCAGGCGCGTCGCGCGCGGTTTCTACCTGCGGGGGCGCGGCCGGCAGACGCGGGTCGAGTGTGGCGCAGGGCGGCAGGGGCACGTCGGGCGGCGGGGGCGGGGGCGGGGGCGCGGGCGCGGCGCGCTCGCCGTCGGAGTAGCGCGTCATGATGGTGAGTCCGTTCTGCGGCACGGGGCGCGGCTCGGGCTCGTCGGGGCGCGCGGGCGCGGGCGGCGCGGCGGGCGCAGGGCGCGCCGCACTGGAGCGCGAGCGCAGCACGGTCGCGCGCGGCGGGCCGGGCGGGTCCAGCATGAGGGTCACCACGGACGTGTTGTCGGCTCTCATTCTAGTGTTTGACCATCTATGGAAAAACGAATTGTATGTTAGGTCACGATAACTGTTTCATTGTTCAGCTTGAGCTCATATATCGATTTGGGGCCTCTGGGACATCAATATGGCACATCGAGTATAAAAAGAAATACAGCTTTTTGACGTGTGACGGTCCCATTCTAAAACAGTTTAGTACATACCTTTCCAAAGCATGATCTACTAGGCTTTTGGATGGGTTCAACCAGTCTCTTGGCTGGTTTCCATTCCCTCCGACGAGGGCGGCTTCGTTGTGCCGCTCGGTGGCCTGAACTAGACTGACGGCGCCCTCTGGCGAGATCATGTTCCACAGGCCATCAGTGCCGAAGATCAGACACCTGTAATGTACCAGAGAAAACTCAGGTTAATAAAAAAGATTAAATTACAATTTATTTTAAAAAACATTTGAGAATAGCACAATTATGAGCTATGTGCCTGGATTTGTGCTTACAAGAATCTTTTTCAGCCCAGTGAAGCATTGTGTATGAGCAACAAAAAAAACTGGCCAAGTGCGTGTCGGACCACGCACAATGAAGGGTTCCGTAGTCGGGATACATTTATACCAAAAAGAGACTTAATATTGTAGTTGAAAAACATGTTCTCATTCTTAGATGCATTCCAACTGCAAATGTAAGTGTATTTGTCATAATATTAAAAATTTCAGGCTCAATAGTTTCGGGAATGGTCCATTAGATTCGAAACAAAATGGCTGTGACAGATGGACATACAGAACCCTAAAAAGATAAGAGTTACGGAATA
Source organism: Lithophane semibrunnea (assembly GCA_947363905.1). NCBI lineage: Eukaryota > Metazoa > Arthropoda > Insecta > Lepidoptera > Noctuidae > Lithophane > Lithophane semibrunnea. Next base: position 6,748,445 of record OX376206.1, on the reverse strand, counting down.
ATATGAATCAGCCCTATATTGAACTGCTGCAATAAATACTCACCGAAATTTAGACGGGTCTATAGTCAACACACCAACATCAGGGTCAGGACTGACTATAAACTCATCATTTTGAGGATTATAACTCCAAAGGTCTCCAAGAGACCTTGCTACTGCTAAGAATGGTATCTCATCCATAGGCGTGTTCTTCTTGATTGGTCCCTTGTGTCCAAGACGCGGTCTGTTCCATACAACACGAGGTACACCAGCCTTTGAGACTACCTTGCCACCACATCTTTGGATGCGCTCTATTTCTGTTGTGGATTCTGGTTTGTGGTCTGATGTCAATGGTTTGGCAGCCCACTCCTCACAACCTATAAAATTAAAATGTTAATGTATTAAGTGAGAGTAGATTGAGCATAATATTAAAGAACAATGGCCAGTTTGCCAACAAGCTTGGGCTAGAACATTCTTATGAAACCTAACTTGTTGATACATATTTATGTCGTTTCATTCAATATATTTTTTAAAGTATGGAGAACTAAGTTACGCAAAGTGTTGTTTTGAGTTAAGGTTGATGCGCTAGGGTAGCCCGCGAAATTCAAGTTTTCTTACGTTTTTTGCAATTTGCAGGTCAGTATCAGGTTGTATGTTGATCTAAATATTATTAGCGCTCGTAACAAATATGGATTTAGAGAATTATAAACATTAAAATCAGCAATACAACTCTCTAAGCTCATGAAAGTGCCAAATGTCATGATTTCATGAAATAGTCATTCAATACACTTTCATGAGCTTAGAGAGTAGTATCCCCCTTAAGTTGTATATTTAATCTGAGATGTTATTTTAAATTGATGGATAAAAATTAAATAATAAAGAGTGAAATAATGCAAAACTATACAGATTTCATGAGGCGACGCAACGCCGAAATTACAAAATAAAAATCTTTTGTTTAGATTTACTTGTCAAGCACAGGGAGGCTATGTTAAGGAATCCATTTACGTCATTATAGTAAATTATAAGTTGTCTGAACTCTGTACATAACAGTAACGTCAAATTTAGCTAATAACATAATATATAATTTGTTGAAGTTATTTTTCGCCCTTACCTACCTAATTCCGGTAAAAAATCTGTTTTTTCCTAGTCTAAAATGGCTATTGTTCTTTCGCCATAGATTAGCCAAAAAAAATGACATAGTGTATTTTTTTTTAATCCATGTTCCATCAAATATATTAAAAAAGGGTTCCATCGCCAAAAAAAATTGAGAACCGCTGATGTAGTTTCTACTGTTCATTTTAAACCACTTACCATCTTTTTGGTAACCAAGTACAATAGCAGAATCCCCGACATGTCCAATATATATTTTTCCACGGCGTATAAAAGCTATGCTTGCAGTTGTACCCGCCGTGCTTGGTAACCCTGTTACAGTTTTTGGCCATTTTTCTGTAATAAAACAAGAATATTGTATAATATTTTTTTATTTCATGTCTGGTATACTGAGCCCAACAATAGAATGTCATTTTCAAACAATAAACATTGAATAACGTAACAGATTTTCGTGCTTGAATTTTTTGTGTTTTAGGTTATGACATAAGCTGTTTTTTTCTTCACTAAAACATCAAATATCTTTAACAATGACAAGCAGTTTACTTAGCAATTTAGAAATTTATTTTAATTAGGTGCTAATGGTTTGAGTATTTTTCAAAGCTGCTTCTAATTGAAACTATTTAGCAGGTACATTTGTTAGATTTGTCCTTAAAATAAAAATGTGAAAAGTATTTATTGTATTCTAATTAACATTCATTTGTTTGTATTGAAAGAGCAACTTGATATAACATGTGGGCTATGAACAAATGAAAGTATATAATACTAAGTTTTACCCGTGGCTTTGCCCATGTGGATGTCAGATATCTTTGTATTAATAGATTATGATATCAATTTATATGAGATGTCAGATATCGTCCCACGGGAATGTGCTACCAGGATACTTAAGAAATGCTGGGTTTCAAATACAAACTTTCATATCATCCAATAGCAATTTTTTTTAAACAAAAAAGTAGCCTTTGTCCTTTCCCACAATGCCATCTACCAAATTAAGACGAAATAAATCTGTTTAGTGGTATAGGCATGAAAAGGTAAGGAAGAAAGGGTTACTATAGAATTTATAATATTAGAGTCCTGGATTGATACTCCGTTTTCATCATCAGAATCGATTGCAGTCCACCACTGGAAAAGTGGACATAGGCATCTCCGAAATATGTATTCTTTATCACACTCAATCCAGTGTGAAAGTTGTTTGGTGGGCTGTATAAATTGGCAGAGAGTAGTAACTATGCCAGACAAGACATTGTTTTTTAACTGTCTTCAATATTGTAGTTTCCTTTTTACAAACTTCTATGACCATAGAATTAAAGATCCAAAACATGGAAATATATGTTTTATACATTAGAATCTATGACATAATATTCTAGATGCATTCACAATTATCAATATTAGATATTATGCAAAACAATCTTGCTTCTATGTATAGTTAGTATAAGTAAACAAGTCTCAGGTTTCCAAGTAAGCTATCATTGAGGTTGAGCAGTTCTATAGTTGTTCAGAGCTGCAATAATGACCTTATACATAACATTTTCGTAAGAGGAAACTTGTGCCAATATAAAAACTCAAACTGGTAAAACTGCTTTCACTTGGCAAAGTGAGTGGGATTCCCAAAAAACTTTGCAAAGGTAATTCGTTTTACTTGCTATTATCTAACAAAGCAATAGCATGGACAATAACGACAATGACCATTCGAAAAACTTCTGTAAACTCAATGTCAAACCACTCAAGAAAAAATTATGAATAACTTCAACAAGGTCAAGCTAAACATTTGGTACAGTCACTTAGAACTCGCCTTGGGCCCAGACAAAGCAGAGTTTTGGTACGATACATCGTAATTAAGTTAGTTAATAACGTGAAATTTGGTGTTTACCTAACTCTTTCCACATGTTCAAGTGGGTCAACATGTAACCATTTCTGATTGCTTTGAGTACATCCTCGTCGTTGTCCGACCAGAACTGCCTCTGCTTCACAATAGAGTCCATCAAATGCTCCTTCGCAAAAGCTGCGGCCTCGCTCCCGCCATGGCCATCATATATTCCGAAGAAAGCATACTCCAAATCCCTCTCGTCTTCAGTTTGTTGATAAGCAACGGAAAACAAGTCTTCCATATACTTTCTCCCGCCTTGGCTGCAGTGGCCAGTTACACGTAAATTGACACCAATAGACGCAGGCATTTTAAAACTACAACACTACAACTTATTTAACAAAATATTTACGATTTCATTGTAACACAAACGTTTCTTTCCTGTACATTTTGCATTTGCAATTACGCGAGTCGCGACTGACGACAGATCACGTGGACATATTGATCACTACGCGTGCCCAGTGGTTTACGAGAAGTTGCATGAGTAAGAAAGAGATAACCAATGATTTGTCGGTGTCTCGTTGCATGAAATAGACGCCATCATTCTTTCCGCCATTTTTGTACAAGCTCACGTTGACCTTCTTTTAAAAATAATTCTTTCATTATTACCAAAATATTCCACACGGAATACAAATTATTCGATAAATATATGATATCAATTTATATATTTTTAATATTAGTTCAAAACTATTATTATTCGATTCATGAAGTAAAAAGTTGATTAGCAATTCTTGTAGCACTATGAAGGAAACTTCTACGTTCAGAAATTGAAAATTAATGTGTTTCGTTTAGAAATTAACCAACTTTTTAAGGCCCTACCCTACCTCAAATTTTATCTCGCTCGCACTATACTACTCGCGGCCTGAGTGAGAGCGAGACGGCGTGAGGTGCTGGCGGCTCTCAAGCCTCGAATAGTTGAGGTAATTGTTTTTACGGTGAAAATAATGGTAATTAAACAAAATAAAAAACATAAGGCCTGCTTTATAGTTAGTTCAGTTATCACTTATCAAGTTTCATGATCTAATTTGAAGTATTTTTTTAATACCAGCGGTTTAAATTTCGGTTTAGAGGTAGCTTTGGATTTTTTCTATCGATAAATTTTTATGTAATCGTGTTTTCGCCAAACATAAGACCTTGCATCAATCATAATTATATTTATTTCAAAATTAATGCTGCAGTCGCTGCAGTATTTTCGGCATAACAGAGGATAATTTGAGGTAGGGTAGGGCCTCAAGGTGAAAGCTACAGGGTAGCCCGCGAAATTCAATTTTCTTACGTTTTTGCAATTTGCAGGTCTGTATTAGGTTGTAGTTGTATGGTCAAAAAATGATTCGCGACCGTAACAAAATATGTTTTTACAGAATTATAACCATGAAAATCCTTACATAATATTATAAATGCGAAAGTGAGTTTTTTTCGCTTAAACGGCTGAAGGGATTTGGATGACATTTGGTATTGGGATACTTTGAACCCTGGAGAAGGACATAATACTATTATTTTAAATTTATCGACATACCACGCAATGACTACCATAGTGCAATGAAGAAGGACAAACACCATAAGAAAACAAATCTTTACAACACCTCACACCTGCATGCGTAGCAAGACCACCATAGAAACTGGTTTTGTTGACAGAAGAATAGGCAACAGATAAACAATCAACAACTGTCATTTTGTCCATTCTTCCATCGACAAAACCCGTTTCTTCGGTGGTCATGCTACGCGTGCTGACCAAATTATCTCTTATCATGAAAATAAATGAAACAAAAAAATCAATTTTCACATAATTATATCATAATAGTTTACTTTGTTTCGGCTATTACCTACTAAATACTAATTATATACACAATCTATTCTTCAGCAACTTCCCATGGTTTTTCTGGCCGATGTAGATCCCAAGGATTAGGTTTCTTGTACACTTCTGGTTCTTCCAACTTGATACCTCCATTGACAACCTCTTTTATGAACCTATCGACTTTTCCACCTTCAACAGGTTTGATGTCGCAGTACATCTCAGTGATACCGCTTTCAAGACACCGTTGTGCGAAGACTTTGCCTAAGTTTATGTAAGCACAAGTGTCGGTGATGCTATATAGTTGTTTGCGTAGTGCCCACTCTGATGTTTTCGCTTGAATAACTGGGCCGTTTACAAAGTGGACTACTTGGGCGGTTACTGTGCGGTTACTTGCTGTTAGTATTAGCCTGTAAAAATAGAAAAAAGATTGTATGTTCATCAGTTTGAGATTTAAATAGTTTAGGCATTGAGATTCGGGTGATGATAAAACCTTGGGCTAAAAGTTACAGACAGAAATGATAGCTTTACATAGTAAAGAATACAAGCCTCATCAACAGTTGTTTATTGTCCCTGAATAAATAAAATAAAATAAAACAGTCACAACAATAAAAGGGAAGGCAATGCTTTTTCTTTTACTAATATTACAGCTTTAAGCCACTTTCATAAAATTTCTATCTGTTATACAAACTTGTGCCAGAATTTCCTCCCAGGCGCGTCTAAGTGGTAACCATCAGGTTTGCGAGCAATCCTTATTTTCTCTAAGTTTCGAGGGTTCCTGTTAAAGAATTCAGCTGGAGCTGTAGAACTAAGTCTAGACAAACTTGGAGCTACTAATAATCTTTTTAGGTTATTCATTTTAAGTCAAATTTTCAATGTTTATCCACTATAAATCATTTACAATAATAACCTAAATTTGCAAGAATTTATGACATCTGTCAGCTGTCCTGAGTGTCAAAAAATCGCCGATGGCAGCAACATCCGGACTTCTGCCACTAGGTTTGTCCTACTTCCGGATGGATGATTGCCATTCAAGTGGCAAGAAAGACTCGACTAAAATCCGACGTAGGTCTTTAAACCGGTATTTTGAAGAGTATTATATTAAACGTAGTAACATGGAAAATTATGAACTAGAATCTATCTAATCTATCACGAAATATATAACCGTGCGTTTGCACTGGCGAAACATTTGCGACAAAACATGTTGAAATCTCTATCTTCTGTCAATGTTCCATACAATTTTTGACAGGAACTAGAGATTTAAACATGTTTTGTTATAATGTTTCGCCAGTGCAAACGCACGGTAATAGGTACATGGTACATGAATACTGCAGCCCCTGTCGAATTGATACATACATTTCATATTTTGCTTTAATGCTGGCAAATGTTTAAACCCAATTACTGTGTTGCGGAGGTCAGATAGGCAGTCACTCCATGTAAAATACTGGTATTCAGCTGCATCCGGTTAGATTGGAATCCTACCCCACTAGAGTTGGGAAAAGACGAGATATATTGCTGCTAAATGTTTTCATTTTTGAAAGGAGAACTATGAATTAAAATTATTCTGGTAATTTTTAAGTTTCGGTAAATTCTTCTTTTTCATAGTAGATTCTTTATTTTAGTAGATTTAAATGCTTAAATGCGATTGTAACCGTAAAACCGATAAGTTGATCAATTTTTAATGTCAATGTTTTGTTGATGTAAAAGCCCATCACTAAAAATGACGTACATTCTTGTATTCACTTCATTCGCCCACCCACACGTTGAGTTTTGATAAGAAAAAGTACAGTTTGTATTTATTCTAGGCACGTTTTGTTACCATATTCACCGTCTTCGGCTATGTGGTGGTCGCCGGAATTTGTGCGCAACAGCCGTTTCTCTGTGCCAATTGTTTAGTGGAGTTGAGTGATTGTGGACGACGGGCGTGAGCGTGCGGGGCAGTTGCATACATGTTTTGTAATTAATTTGTACGCCCACTCTGTGGTGGTAGTAGGTTGGAGGTAGGATAAGTGTGGATTGTTGTTAAAATGTCGCTGCAAAAGAGTGTGAAAAGTGCGGGGGGAGACAGGAGTGAACAGGGCGATACAACATCGATATGCTCGTCGGTGACGACACAGCCGGACAGGCACGGCTTCTTCGGAGGTGCTCAGTACAGTCCAGAACCGTAAGTACACTCTACCAGCATCTTACAAAGTAGGTTTATATTTATATTGTTGTATATTGCACTGCACTATGTTGTTTATCCCAAATACCATCAACTTAATTAGGTCAGGATCATTGTTTACTATGTTTCGGAGTATAAACAAATTTAGTTCCAGAACAATTTGTGCCAAGTCTATTTACACTTGCTTTACAACCCATTCAAAAGAGTTTTATGTTGTACACCTTTGGCATTTTATCAGCATGCATAAACAATAATTGTGTGCACATTAAAGTTGGTACTAATTTGGAGAAACTAAATTATAATTAGAGACTTTCATTTTCACTTCATACCTAATTACTCCATTGCCTACTTTTCCTAAAAATTTTGCTCTTATTCAAAGTGGAATATCTAGATTTTATTTCAATGTGTTATTAAGATCATAATTTTTTAAACTTATTATTTGCAGAAAACAAAGGTTGTTTACGGTTGAAGGAAAGACGTATTTTAGTGATTACAACCTTTTTACTTGCCATGCTTCTTGCAGTTAAAGCAATAGAAAATATGTTTAATTCATATCAAAAGCAGCTAAACTGCACTGTGTCATGTCCAATCATTGTTATTAAAAACATATTATATTTCAGCTAAGTGTTGCAAATAGCTAACACCCTGCTATCACATTACAGTGACAAAATGTCTGAGTCATAGAGGATATTAAATCATGTAAACTGAATATCTGCATGTGTGTGACTTATCAAGTGAAAAAGGTTCTATTTAGAAATCTGGGGCCCTAATTTGAATAAGTACCTACCTACATAGTTTTGACTTTTTTTAAAGCCGGCTCCAACATATTTGGGAAGAGCCTAGGCAGATTATGATGATGATGATAGTTAAGCTTTATCTGTTGGCATTATCACTATCTAAGAAAATATGGTGGCTATTTTCATAATTTCTATGAAGTTATCATTATGATATTTAGCTTGATCGAGAAAGCCACCACTGATTATATCCTATTTCGTTATATCCTATTGCTAACAAGGATATTGTTGCCTTTTCTTATTCACAACAATTATTTCTTCTAATCTAATCCAATAAATGCCTGTGATTTTACATAGATACATAAACCCACGCCTTCTTCCTATGGGGGAGGCAGAACCTACAGAACACCACCTACTATGATCCTTACATACTCATTTTGTTTTGTTTACATTCATACATCTTTTTTTTTTTTTTTTTGAGGGTGGGAAATCATCCAATGACTTCTCCCGCTCTGGGTGGAGTGGAAGGGCGTGTCAGACTTTTACTGACTAAAACCCACCCGTGTTCCCTCAGTTGCCTGTTGCCAAGGTCCCGGTATCCCTTTCGGACTAACCCGCAACCCTGGCAGGCATCGGTCCTAGCGGACCCCACCAATTGTGCTGACATCTCTTTGAGGCGCGCGTGGAACACGACGCGCCATCGACCCGGGCCTGGTCCTGATCGGACGGCGAGCTACCCATTGCTCGCCGTCCGCAAGCCCGCGCCTATGGTGGCCGGGAATCCGCCTGGGATTCCCGACGCCCAGGGCGTCTCCAGCAAACTTTGCCTCTCCCTCACGCGTTCCGTCTCCTCCTTCGCGAGCATTACTGCTTCGCAGAAGGAGGTGACTGCTTCACATTCATACATCTGTGGTTTTGTTTCCAATAATTGCCAACTCAACATTATTTAAATGATTATCATTTTTATGTTTATTTGTTTGAGAATTGAAAAACAAACACCTTTGCCATAGAGTAGAATAGGTAACATGCATGGAGAAGAATGTTCTTAGGACAATCTGTAACCAAAATGTGCAGCTACATGGATTTATTGAAACACTAAGTTTTAGTGTCAAATATTGTTGTTGAGTTCTTTTAATAACACAATATACAGTATAAGTAAAGTATTAACAATAAAGAGAAGGTAGACCTTTGTCCACTAGTTAGACTGTGGGACACAATGTCAATCAATCAATCTACCTAGCCTTTTCCCAACTATGTTGGGGTCCGTTTTGGCAGATAGGCAGTTGCTTCATGTAAAATACTGGTATTCAGCTGCATCTGGTTAGACTGGAAGCTGACCCCAACATAGTTGGGAAAAGGTTTGGTAGATTGATTGTTGGGGTCCGTTTTGGCTCAATGTAGGTAGACACAACAAAAATGAAGAAACAGAATTTTTAAGGGCTCTCTTGGATTCAGTACTTGCATATCAGGTAGTCTCTATTATGTAACAAAAATAAGCAAAAAGTTAATAGAAATAGATCAAAATTAGAGAAGCAATCTCTAATTTTGATCTATTTCTATTAACTTTTTCATAGATAAAAAGTCACATTAACTTAGTAAACTAATATATTATAATTATTATATGTATTTTTATTTTATTATTTTTATTAACGAGGTTTAGTTTTTATGGACATTTCATTTTAATTCTAAATAAAGATTATATCACCTTGTAGATATGAATAAAGACTGAGGAGGTACTATGTTCTATGTTACGGGTTTGGTTTCCGCACTTAGTCCTTAAGGTGGACCATTGTGCGTGGGCCATGGCGGCCGTTGGGGGTTATTCCATCCAGCCCACCTCCCTCCAGAAGTTCACTATGTCTCCTGGTTTGTTTAGAACCTCCGTGTAAGATCTGGGTGACCCGAGGGTTACAGTTCTAATCTGGGCGACGCCCGTGCATTCAAAGAGCACGTGCGCGACGGTTTCCTCAGCCTCCATGCACGCTCTGCACAGAGGACTGTCCGTTATGCCTATAGTGTGGAAGTGTTTGTTTAACGAGCAGTGTCCTGTGATGGTTCCCGCCACTAGACGCAGGCCGTTCCTGTCCAGGCGTAACAACCGCTTGGTTAGCCTGCCATCCAAGGATGGCTGGAGGGACTAAAATAAAAACATTCTACAAGCTGAAATCACATTGTATTTTTACCCGACTACGGCGAAAAAAAAAGGAGGGTTATGATTTTGACCGGTATGTATGTATGTTCATCTGTTCCCTCCTATCTTCCAAACTACTTATCACAATTTGACAAATGAGGTATCGTTAGAAGCGTCGTGATTGTCCGCTGGTTATAGGCTATGTGAAGTCACATTAAATTAAAAATGGTGCCCTCTAGAGGATATAAAGTGAGGAACTTAAAAAAAAATATGGTTTAATTGTACCATGTTAGGTATCAAATGAACGGGCTTAATGAGCACATTTCAAAAATATATATATTATAACCCCAAAAGAATTAAAAAAAAAATCAAGTAATAAAAACTAAAACCCCACTACGACTTAAAAGGTATAAACAAGACACCACAGACAGACAAATAAAAAATCCGGAGTCACACGTAATCTGTTCGATTTATGCCCTAACACGTGTGACTCCGGATTTTTAATTTGTCTGTCTGTGGTGTCTTGTTTATACCTTTTAAGTCGTAGTGGGGTTTTAGTTTTTATTACTTGATTTTTTTAACTGTATGTAACTCACACTGGTCAGTAAAAATAATTGAAATTAATTAACGTGTTTACTACATAATTACCAGGCAGTCATAAAAAGCAAGAATACTTAGGCATGACGCATTTTTAATTAGTATGAATGTCTTACAATAAAATAAAATGATCATTGAGTTACTTTTTAACCAACTTCAAAAAAGGGGGAGGTTCTTGGGAGGGGGTATCAGTATTTTCATAAATTGTGGACAGATTTTGAAAATTTGGTAAAAAGATTTCTATTTGTGTTAAGTAGCTTCAATAATATGTATTTCATCCACTTTTTTTTATGTTGATGATGTTATTATAAATGTTCCTTTCTCTATATTGTCTACATAGCAAGTACTGGTAAACAAATTTCTGTTTATTTATTTTGATATTATGTTAAATTAACTATTATATATATTAAAATAAATTAAATTATTTAATTTATAATATCCTTGATGTTGATCTAAATACGATTTGCGGCCGTATCAAATATTTATTTATAGAATTATAAAATTCACTATTTCATGAAATCATGGCATTTGAGGATTATTCTAAAATAAGAAGTTATATTGCTGAATCCAATGATTATAATTCTGTAAAGCCTTATTTGGTACTGTCGTAAATCATATTTAAATCAACATCTGGATCTACAAAACAATATACCTAAAAATAAACAACAGTTTATTCTATGACCTAATTTACAATTTACCAGTAACATCTCTACTCGCGTGTACACACGGCTACACATCAAGCTATACATTTCCAGTATAAGCTGACCTCGCATTGTACGGAAATCCTACACAATCCCAGATCAGTACAAACTGGAAATGTATAGTTTGATGTGTAGCCGTGTGTACCACTAATAATACACTGCAAGAAACGGAAGTTCGTTTATTTCTCAACTTCCCAGATATTGTCGGTCTGTCGTAACAACTTGTAGAACTGTCGGCTTTTTCTAACAAACTACAAGTATGTTTGAAACAATAAATTAAATTAGCAAAAAAGCGGCCAAGTGCGGGTCGAATTCGCACACGAAGGGTTCCGCTTCCGTATCATAAGTATAAGTGTAATAGGTATTTATATTTTTTACATAAACACATTTTTTTTTTAAATTACTTAGTAAATAAAAAATACGTTTCTAGTGTGAGAACTCCCACACAAGAAACGTATTTTTTATTTACCCTAATTTTTTAACCCTATATTCCCTAAATTTTTAACTTTTTTTCAAATGTAGTACTACTAACTATTAATAAATTCTCTTTAATAATTTTACCAATTTTATTCAAGCGTCTACCTATTACGTTTCAAAAGATACAGCCTTGTGACAAAAGGACAGACGGAGGGATAGCGGAGGCTAAGTAATAGTCCCGTTGGCACCCTTTGGTTACGGAACCCTAAAAAAGTATGTTCTGACAAAGTATTCGTATTGTTCCGCGATTCCAATCTCACGTAATATTCGAAGGTAGTTCGTGAATGCAGTTTTGTTATCATGCATAGTGACGTAGGTACATGCGGTGTGCTATAAATTATAAGGTTAGTTTAGTATGTCTTAGTTGTTATGCAAGGACATTTGCAGTGACTGTGATGCTTAGCTGCTACTGAGAAATTCCAGATGGAATAATTCAACAATACTTTGCCCGACCCGGGAATCGAATCCAGGACCTCATGCTCATCAGCAGCGCTAGCGACCACTAGAACAACGAGGCAGTCTGATAGGTACTAATCTGTCTAATTAATGCTACAAGAACGTTCTAGAATTCGAGCCTCACTGTTGAAAAAACACACAGAAGATAAATCGGGAAAAATTAACCCTTTGGTAGGTCTTACCATAATCTGTTTCTTTTATGAAACTCTGAATAAAACAAGAAACTTGTCATAAACAAGAATAAATACGCTAATAAGCGTAACTCGACCACAAGACATGGTGTAAGAGATAAACAAACGCAGCTCAAAGGTCTCTGCACAAAGCGGGCGTGGCGTGGCGGGGCGCGACGGGAGCGTTCACACTGCGGGCGCGATCACGTCCCGCCGCGCCCATTCACGCCGACCGTTTAGCGACGCGATTCATTCATCAAAAAGATGTTGAGCGATTCAGACGTGGAAACGCTCTTGCTCTTATTTGCGCTAGCTAAGAAAAACAACGTAAACGGAAATGAGGGCATGAAAAATCAAAAACCAGTCCAGTCGCGCCGCGCCCCGCCGCGTCGGACTTGTATTCGCGCTCGGCGCGACGCCTGTGCGGCAGCTCTGTGTGGCGTCATCCATAGTAACTAGTACATTACAACTGCTCAGCGTCGCGTCGCCGCCCGGTCACGCCGCGCGGCGCCAGCTGTGTGCAGCAACCATTAAACACCTAGGCTAGCATCTCCATCAACTCATCCTCTCCTCTCAGTCCCCGCTGGACATAGGCCTCTCCCATGCAGGCAAACAGTCTGCCCCAGTCAACTTTTTAAGATCGTCGGTCCATCAAGCTGGGGGGCGTCCCACACTACGCTTGCCGATACGCGGTCTCCACTCTAGCATCAGCCTTTAAAAACCCTGAAATATGTAGATAGTAGCTACTGCAAGTTATTTGACTAAATATCTCGCCCCCCTATTACATGGGACTTAAACATAACTGGCGAAATGACGGTGTACTATAGGTACACCTCCGCCTAGCCCTTTGAGTATTACAGGCGTAATATGGAAGCAGGCAGGGGGTGGTGGTGGCAGGGGTGGTATGTTATATCTTTGTTTGTGGCCTTCGGTCCTTAGCAAAGAGAACTGTCGCATCTTATCCTCCATATCTTGATACTGAGCAGTCTGTTTTTGATATTGCTTAAAATAAAAAAATAAAGAAAATACGTTTATTACACTACCTACAGCGAGCAACAAATTCTGAATCTTTTCGCTTTTTAGATCGTAGAATGTTTAGCAATCATGAACACTCTGTCGAAAGTTTCTTTTTTATGTTAGCCTATACTGTCCCACTGCTGAGCAAAGGCCTGGGACCAAATCCTTCCAAACATCCTTTTCTAGAGCCACCTCGATCTAACCCTTGTAGTACGCGTCTAGATCGTCCCTCCATCTCTTCCTGGGCCATCGTCTCTTCCTCCATCGTCCATCCTCAGGCACCCACCGTGACAGTCTAATTTTTGGACATCAAATCACGGTCTAAAGAACATTAATTAAATTTAAACAAAAATGTAAATGTTACACGATAAGATCAGTCTTCGTAAGTCGCGGAGCTACAATGAACTTGAGACCGGAGCCTATTAAAGAAATTTTAGTCATGACTTGCAAAGATCCCACGTGGAGGAAAATGAATGGTTGTTATTTACTTTCCTTATCTTTTCCTTTAAAACAGGAAATATCACACGCTTGTCAGTTTTGAGTCCCACAAAGTGTCAAACTGCTCGTGGCCCCTTTGCGGATAGAAACGAACATGCATAAATGATGATTTTGTCAAATGGACTGACCTATACGCTGGCATAAAACTGTAAGCTTTGTGACCCCTTCAGTAAAACAGATAGATAGATAGAATACTCTTTATTATGTACACCATAAAAATTACAGACATAAATTAGAAATTTAACATAGGGTGACACAATGGGCGGTAACCCCTTAGTTGAAAAACACAAAATCTATTCAGTTTATCTTGCTCTTTTTTTATCATCTCCAATAATCTAATAAGTAGATGGTGTTCTGAAAGCTATCCAAATTCACGACTTCACTTTTCATCACGTTCAAACATTATGACGAATGTTACAATCGATGAAAGCGGAGAAACCTCAGTGGTCATTTGAAAGTGCAGGTTGGTACGGCGACGGAATATCATCAGATTGCCATTAAGGTCCGTGGTCACTGCCCCATTAGTCACTTAGGCAGACATACAGTATAGACTGTACATATAATATCTGATGGTGAAGTTGAAGGCTGCCAACATCCAGGAAGGTCGGACAGGCATAAGGCCAAGCCTACAGCCAGTAATCCCGATGGGGGTGACAAGGCCTAGCAACCTCAAACTTTTTACTGTTGTACGAAAAAATTACAAGATTACTTAATTGGGTAATAATTATTGCAGTAAGGTAAACATGCGTTTTATGCGTGATTAATTAACAAATTGACAAGCATCTGGTTTAGTCTGTTTGCTTATATGCAACAGAATGAAATGTACGTGCTTATAGAAAAATTGCGAGATAAATAATGTCATGTGTATATTTTTAGATTAACTAGGTTGTAATTATCATTTCATTTGTATTCGTTACGAGTAGTAAAATCATTAACCTAAACCAAATAATTTGTAGTCAAAAGCATTTTGATGATCTGAAATTCTGAAGCAAGGAACAAACTTCAAACACAGTAAGTAAAATAGTTTATTTATTTTAGTAACATATTATGTACAATTCAAAAACACCTTGGACTTAACATTTTTTATGTCTGTTAGCTTTAAGTCTGACGAGTCTAGAAGCATCCGAATACACGATATTGTTATCATTATCAAACGCTAAACCGAAACCGTCGCTTATTTCAACAACTTTTTCTAAAGAAGTACTTGATTTTCTCGCAGCGTATATACCGTCTTGGAGACAAGCGTAGACATTACCATTAATATCAGTTGTTAAACTCCTCAACACAGGTTTTTCCTTATACAAAACAGCATTTTTAGTTCCTTTCTTCTGAGCGTACAAACCAGTATTATTTGAAAAGAAAATGTCGTCTTCATTATCTATAACGAAATGATCCACTTTGGTGTCTTCCAAATCTAGGAACCGTCTCGATTGTCCATCTTCCATCACATAAAGGATTTGATGAGGAAATAAAGAGTAGTATAGAACTTCCTTGAAGTATAATGTCCAAATGTTGGAACCTCTTTCTCCAATCAGTTCTGCTTTGTTATGCCCATAGTCGTATTTGTAAATTCCGTCGCTTCCACCTATGTAGATTTCGTGTGTTCCTTGGTCAACTGTTTGTGCAAAACCGTTAGCGACGCCTTCGATATTGTTGAACTCTTTGGTGTTAAGATTCAGTCTCGCTGACCTGAAATCGTCTTCATCTATTTTGACGTTGTAGCTGAAGTAAAGGTTGTTGGTGCTGTAGTCTACTGCTAAAAGATATGGTCTGTCGAGCTCTTCTTTTAGCGTTTCGGTCTCATAGTAGACTCCGTTTATTTTCACGCATTCATTTTGTTCTTTGATTACTCCAGCTTGGATCGAGATGAGGCCGCACAAGATGATGATGAGTTTCATTTTGGATCTGAAATGACATAATGAAAAGGTAATTAAAGTTTAAATTTAATAATTAAATTTTACCGTACATTAGCTCACGCAATCGAGAACTGAGTTATTTTCATGTTTTGCGCCTAATTAAAGAGCCTTGGGTTTTTTATTTACATTTCAAAATACCTACGTTGAATCGTTTAGAAAAAGCAGTAATTAACACATGACAACTTGGTATTTACTCAATAACACAAGCTACGAGGGCTGCACTAAAAGTATCGGGAATGGAATATTTCCACTGTTCCTGTCATATTAAAATCTTTTTAATTGAAAACTCCTTGGTTTTAAAAATGGAATACCATTTATTTATTTAAAAAAAGATTCTCGGTCTTGTCACAAGGTTTTGTCAAACTTGTTTAGTCGTTGAGAAAATGGAATTGACTCGAGAAAATTCAAGAGCGATGATTTATTATGACTTTCGAAGTGGTTTAACATAAAAACAGTGTGTTGACCGGATGATTTCTGCATTTGGTGATGAAGCCCCATCCAAAACCACAATTTATCGCTGGTTTGCTGAATTTCAACGTGGACGTGTCAAGCTCAGTGATGATCCCCGTCAAGGTCGTCCAAAAACTGCAGTCACCCAAGAAAACGTTGATGCTGTGCGTAAGCTGATTGAGGAAGATCGTCATGTGACATACCGCGAAATTCAGGCAACTTTAAACATTGGTATGAGTCAAATACAAATAATCTTGCATGAACAATTAGGTGTAAAAAAGTTGTTTTCCCGATGGATACCGCATTCGCTCTGTGAAGAGCAAAAAGCGGCTCGCGTTACTTGGTGCGTCAGAACTCTCGAAAGATTCCACGCAGGATCATCAAATGCTGTATACAACATTGTATCAGGTGACGAATCCTGGATATACGCGTACGAACCCGAAACAAAAAACCAGTCACGAGTTTGGGTGTTCGAAAATGAGTTAAAGCCAACAAAAATTGTTCGTTCACGGAGTGTTGCAAAAAAAATGGTGGCCACGTTTGTCTCGAAAACCGGCCATGTTACGACTATTCCTCTTGAGGGACAAAGATCGGTTAATGCAGAGTGGTATGCTAGCATTTGTTTGCCACAGGTCGTTTCTGAACTCCGTAAAGAGAACTGCAACCGCCGCATCATCCTCCATCACGACAATGCGAATTCTCACACCGCGCACAGAACAAAAGAGTTTTTAGAGCAAGAAAACATAGAATTATTAGACCATGCGCCGTACAGCCCCGACCTAAGCCCTAATGATTTCTATACTTTCCCTAAAATAAAGAATAAATTGCGTGGACAGAGATTTTCATCACCTGAAGAAGCTGTGGACGCCTACAAAACGGCCATTTTGGAGACCCCAACTTCCGAATGGAATGGTTGCTTCAATGATTGGTTCCATCGTATGGAAAAATGTGTCAAATTTCGCGGAGAATACTTCGAAAAGCAATAAATACATTTTTAAATAGTAATGTTGTGTCACTTCCTTGATTCCCGAAATTTTCAGTGCCGCCCTCGTACCCCAGTAATTCGTTTGTCCAGGACATTCCCTACGACTTCTACTATTTAAAACATTCTTACAAAAATTCCAAGCAATGTGCCTTTCCAATTAAAAAAGGCAGTCAGTTAGTTTTTAGGTTTTTACTATTAATCCTCTCAGTAACACATGGTTTCTAAGCAAGTGCTGACCTGTCAGACTCCTCACCTTCATCTATTGACTTCTACCAAGGCCTATTGATACAAATCCACGCTCTAACTGTGTAAACTTCAATATTATTTTCTTAATTAGTTATTGTTAGCACTTACCGCGACTGTCCGTAGGCGAATGATAAATGAATTGATAAATAATACTCTCCGGATAATTGGATATTATCATCACGCCAATATTACGATTTTTTGCGTCTGTGGAGCTGACATATTCTTTTTTTTTTGCGTTACTGTAATTTGCTCGGTAATTTTCAATAATTTAATTATTTTGTAAGTGCTTATTATCGAAATGCAACTTGTGAGAAGTCTTTGATTGCTAATATTTGACGTGGCTTATGTTACAGATAATTTAACCGAAAACTATATGGATTTACTTTAAACACAAGAATAATATAATAATAATAATTTTATTTCAGAACAAACATCCATAATTTGTTAGTAATAACTCTTATTACATACTTTGCTGATGCATGTGTAATATTTGCTTATCTGCATCAACCGTCAGCCTCGGAAGTTGGTTACCAGTGGGAAGTAGCGTGGAGGTCATAGGCGATAGAACGTCTATAAATATGTTATCAGTACATAGGTTGAACAGTATAGACTAGATTAGAACTAGGACTTAGGAATAGACTATAGATACGAAGACGTAGCGTACATGTCCGTTTCTTGCAATGTCAACATATCATGTAGTAACAGTAAGTATAACTTGCAAGGCTTTGATTTGTAGTAATGATGTAAAGCTATAATAAGTACTGATAAAAATGGTGCACTACTGTTCGGCCGCGTCCTTGCAATAGGTCGCGTCGCGTGCATTTATGTCACTTTTTGCTCGAAAAACCGGAAAGCGCCCTCTGTCGGCGCGACCACACGTTCAGGTTCACCGAACAAAAAGTTCGATCAATCGCTTTTAAATAGGACGTGGGGATCTGTTATAACAAAGGACGGTCCGCTTAAAAAAAAACCAAGACTAGCATAGTACATTCGGAGGACATAAAAATATTAAATATAAATTAGCGACTCCACGCATTCGTTATTCTGTTATTGTTACTGATGGTTGAAATGACAGATCATAGGTTATCATCATCACTTTATTGAAATAATTTTATTTGCTTTAAAAATACCTACGTATAGCAGGATAATATGTCGAACATTTTCAGCTATAGACCAGAAGTAATTTGGCCTTCGTAGTCCCGGATACTGTTACTGAGGGTTATTGTCAGATCGCGTTTGTTAAGGTACTGACTCCAACAAGGAGTTAGATGCCGCGTATGAATCATGGCGGTGTTTCTATTTGGGACGGTTTTAGATTGGCTATAGTGGCTTTGGCTAGAGTTTCAATGCTTCCTTTATGGCTTGTTGATGGAATGTTCTCGGAAGAACAGAATCTATGGAATTCTTTTTCAGCGTCTTTGGTTTCGCTTTCCAACTTTATTGGAAAACGTGATAGATGAAATAGGTTAAAGAATTCTATCTAGTCTATTTCAGGGGAGACTCATCGCCCTTAAATTATGAAAACCTCTAGCTACTGTAATTGAAGGTCGGAATCTCCTAGATAGACGACCTTCTAGTTAAAGGATATTGACTAATTTGGACCAAATGCTGCCCAGCCATGAGAGTGCTTCCAAATGATTCCTTGCATCAAATTATACATACAAAAATTAAAAAAAAATATATCGGTCCCAGGGTTAAAAAGTTATTGCCATTATACGGAGCCGGCAGGTATCCATAGGAACTCCTCAACCAAACAAGACAGCACCATCGTGTTTCAACTCGTTGGTTTTGTCTTGATAAGTACCTAGTATAGCCCAAGGTTGCATCCAGGGTCTGGTGATGGAGCCGGAAGGTACCGATAGGAACTCCTCAACCAAACAAGACAGCACCCTCGGGTTTGGACTCGTTGAATATGCATTGACAAGTGCCTTATACTAGGCAGTGTCCAGGGTCTGATGACGGAGCCGGAAGGTGGTCATAGGAACTCCTCAACCAAACAAGATAGAACCATCGTGTTTGGACTCGTTGAATATGCATTGACAAGTGCTTTACACTACAATGTAAATGATATGCATGCAAATGAAATAATAATGTGCTTTTTAACATTATTACTGTAATAAAATGCGCCATCGGTTGTTTGGTATTCATCAATAAAAAATACTCAACAAAAGTTCGTTTTTCTCAAAACTCCGTGGATAGATTTTATTGAGCTTTGGTGTACAGACTAGTACAAGCCCAAGGACATAATGCACTATGTGTCCGTTCTAGGCAGCACTTGGCCCAGCTCCCATATACGGATGGTCAGTAAAAAATATTTAACATGTAACTGATATGCATACAAATGAAATAATAATGTGTTGTTTAACATAATAACTGTCATTATTTTTAATTAAATGCACCATCGGTTGGTTGGAATTCATCAATAAAAAATGCTAAACAAAAATTCATTTTTCTCGAAACTCCGCGGATAGATTTTATTGAGCTTTGGTGTACAGACTAGTACAAGCCCAAGGAACATAATGCACTATGTGTCTATTCTGGGCAGCACTTGGCCCAACTCCCAAATATGAATGGTCAGTAAAAATTATTTAACATGTAAATGATATGCATACAAATGAAATAATAATGTGTTGTTTAACATAATTACTGTCATTATTTTTAATTAAATGCACCATCGGTTGGTTGGAATTCATCAATAAAAAATACTCAACAAAAATTCGTTTTTCTCGAAACTCCGCGGATAGATTTTATTGAGCTTTGGTGTACAGACTAGTACAAACCCAAGGAACATAATGCACTATGTGTCCATTCTGGGCAGCACTTAGCCCAACTCCCAAATATGGATGGTCAGTAAAAATTATTTAACATGTAAATGATATGCATACAAATGAAATAATAATGTGTTGTTTAACATAATTACTGCCATTATTTTTAATTAAATGCACCATCGGTTGGTTGGAATTCATCAATAAAAAATACTCAACAAAAATTCGTTTTTCTCAAAACTCCGCGGATAGATTTTATTGAGCTTTGGTATACAAACTAGTACAAGCCCAAGGAACATAATGAACTATGTGTCCATTCTGGGCAGCATTTGGCCCAACTCCCAAATATGGATGTTCAGTAAAAATTATTTAACATGTAAATGATATGCATACAAATGAAATAATAATGTGTTTTTTAACATAATTACTGTCATTATTTAATCAAGTGCGCCACCGGTTGGTTGGTATTCATCAATAAAAATACTCAACAAAAATTCGTTTTTCTCAAAACTCCTCGGATAGATTTTATTGAGCTTTGGTTTACAGACTTGTATAAACCCAAGGAACATAATGCACTATGTGTCCATTCTGGGCAGCACTTGGTCCAACTCTCATATATGGATGGTCAATGTCCTTTCCTGACTGAATGTGTTTCTAGACTGATCGGCGAAAGACAAGTGCTTCACTTTTCATTTTGGTGAAACTTTTAACCGATTCAATTATTGAAAATAAACAGCTTTTGTACCACTGAACAGAGACGATTTATCACAATTTTCTGTAAGTTGCAGAGAACACAATACCTAATGAGTCACCGATGATATTCACCTTCAAATAATTCATAATACAAGACACCTGAATAAACATGGCTGGAGACACCATGACAACGCGTATCCAAGTAATACAGAATTTTGCCAAATTAAAATATTTCTAGAACGGAAGTGAATAATTGTGATGAAATTTTGGCCGGTTTCCTCGATTAAATAAGAAAGCAGTATCGATTTCTTGTAGGATGTCATGAACTCATGACGAATTCGGAAAGCTCAGTACGAAATATATCAATATTTTCATCGCTTAGGTATTTGCTTATTTGCTTGAAGTTGAACAATACATCTTTGAGCATAGCCAGCTCCTTAGCACGCTGAGCGATTTTGAATTTGAGGACCAGCCCGACTGTCTGTGTCCACGTTTCGGCACCGTATGACATCAATAAGCCGAATTTAGTCAGATCAAAGATGGTATTAGATAAAATCTCCATTTATTCTAACGTCCATAAGCATGGCATTCAACAATTGATTAAGTGCTATCCCATCTACAAGTTAAGATACATAAATGTACGTCGCGCGCACCCTGACTCCCTGACACCTGACACCAGAGTAACTGCTTAGGTTCCGCTTCCATCTAGCTGACTGGCTTATTTATGTTTAGTTTTCCCAGAAATTTATTTAATTTCCAATAAACGATAGGACTGGTCACCGTGGTCGGATTTCTCAATTCATTGACGCAGTCTCTCGTCACTGGCTTGGGAATTCCAGCTTATACTAAATCTGTCTATTGGATAATTAATTATCTCCAAGCCTACAGCAGCGTTCAATATTATGTAGGCATAGGCACTGACTGCAATCCCTTGACACCGTAATCGCGATGACATAACGTTCCTTATGTAACTGAATTAAATAAGGTCTGCAATATCACTAGCACAACCAAGTATTTTCGTACTGGCTTCGTCTGCAGGATTTAATTATTGTCATTTGGGTTCATTACACATTGTCTGAGGTCTGTCGCTATTTCAATTTGGCACGAGCCTTTAGATGTTGGTTACATTTTTCGTATAAGTTGTTTTTTTTCGACATTCAATGCAAAGAGGAAAACTTTTTGTTTTGAAAGAATTAGTTTAAGTTAGCTCTGAAATGTGCCATTATAGCTTGGGACTAAGAATCAGACGTTTATAATATGAAACTTTGCACATAGCTCTCCACACAATATATAGAGGCCGGTATGGTATGAGTGAGGACATGTGTTGGAATGTGTCATTAACTTGAACATTTCCTCACGATCTATCTGACCGCTTCAGCCCACATTTTATTTCATTATTTTTTATGTGCAGTTCTGTTTTGTCGTCACGAGGCATTACGTTCGTTGGCATGGTTACTTAAGTCTTTAATATTTTTTTTTTCCTTTTTGCGAAATATCTAGTCTACTGTTGTTAACTTATCTTTTTCAGTTATTAACTTGTCTTCGTATTGACAATCGTGTAAACTGACTCATAAAGGACCACGTGGAATTTCATATACCACAAGTGAGGATCACTTGTGGTATATCTGGACCAGTACATAACTAAAAAATTTCTTCGTAAATGAAAACCTCAGTTTCACCATAGAATTTCTTTTTTAAAGGGTGGTATCCTCAGATTGACATGGAGTAGAATTAATATATCACAAGTTTTAAAGATGGCTTCCTCGTAATTTGTCTTTTGCCAACGGAAACAAGACAAATGTAACTAAGCTCCCCAAACATAAAGAAGATATACCTATGAACTTTCATAATTTATGGAATGCAGCCAAACTGTTTTGTTTCCATGTTGTTATAGGACGTGCTGACGTGTGGACTTTTCCCTGGGTGCGTCACCGCCAATTTTACCTCGATATATGCAATGTTCTGATAGTTACCTAATGATCCGGTTTTGGCGTAAATCAACAATGTTGATGGACCTTGACGCTTGTGCCAATTTGATCAACCGATTTGAAAAAAAAAGTGTTGATTATGTATAAACCTGTACATATTATATAGTAAAGTATTTTAAAGACCTATTCGTTTCGTCCAATGTTATCCTAAGGAGAACGAGAAGCATAGAATGGCGTAATGTGAAGAACTGGATTATAATTGTGATGCCATTTATAACGACCTTGGTGTCTTGTAACAAATTCCAAAGTAGTATTACCCATGTTCATATCATCGTAGTAAACGCTGAACAGTGACTTTCAATGAACAGTCAACAATTAGGGAAAGTGCTTGCCCAAAAATGCTTGTGACTCTTCCCAGACAGTTCGATCATCACATTCACAGCCCACAGGTTCAGGAGGTCGTTACTGGCTGCCTGCCCATTTGACGTTAAAGCTCAATAGTCTTGTATGATCGGATTTGTTTGATTTTGCATCTCTGGGATTAGGGATTGCTACTACCTAATAGATGGTCATCCAATTTCTTTCTATCATATAATAAAACAACCTGCGACTTGGTCCGCAATAGTCCGGCAAGTACATACTCACAATACACCTCAGTACCCACATAATTGATATTTACCGTTCCTATTTACTTGATGAGTGTTCTCAAGCATTGTTTGTTATTTCGGCCATGAGAGAATTTTGACAAGACCATGTGAACTGACAGGGAATTTGTTTAGTTTGTTTAGTAGCACTTCTGCAGATGTTTGTTAGGGAAATATGATTTTTTTTTTCAATTTGAAAGTAAATTAGGCGGGTATGTCTTATTTCGCCCCCTATTACATGGGACTTAAAACATACTGGCGATATGTGGGCGTACTATTAGGTGCGCGTCTGCTAAACCCTTCGGGGAATTCAGGCGCGTGATGTAATGTGTGTTATTAATTTGCTGTCTTCAAGAATCTGCGCTTGACCGATGAATTAAGAATGATTTATTAATTTAGATACGAAATTGCAGTCCATTACAATTGGTTCAAAATGATTTAAACTTTCTGGAAGGAAACAGTTTTTGCAGAAAAAATTAAATCACTGACAGAGATAGTTTTTTTGTAATCACTGTTCAGTCTGTATGGTTATGACCAAATCGTCCAAGCCCATCTTTTTACAAGCTATTGGCCAGTCGCTGTCTGTTCTTCCAAATTGTTCTGACAACCAGCGTTGGGGCTCTGTCTCGCATAAGGTCGCAGCATTAGGTGTGGGCATTTTGAATGGATGTCACGCGTATTTTCCACCAACTGGTTCTTATTTGTGTTTGTGTTCTTTCTTTGCGTTATGTTTACCGTAAATAAACGTATTTTCTTTCTTCTTTGTTTCTTCCTGCCGAAAAAAAAATTATGTCCCAACTGTCAAGGACTGCAATCCTGCTTATCATTTAGAACTTTTATTTTTTTATAGAACGCCACTTACATACTCCTTTTGCTTCGTTTACGTTCCTGACCTTTCTGAAGAACATCACCAATAAGGTCACTATAATGTCCTTCTAGGGCGTCGCCTGCCGGCGTTTCCACTTACATCTGCCTTTGTAAACGCTCCTTGTTAGTCTCTTTAAATTACATCCTCTCTACATGACGAAATCATCAAAGCATCCTCTTTTAAATTTTGAAGTGAAAACTTCTTTAGGTGCGCTGAACACTTTTTGGGAGAACAAAAATCATGGAACTCGCGTCATCGTCACGCTTGAAGTGATTTTTTTTTAGCGCCATCTACCGTCTATCGTTTGAATTACGTTGAGGTTACGCATTGTTGTTTAGTTTTCTTCTATCAGCAGTCCCCAAAGACTGCCCCACATTTGTCACTACATCTTCTTTCAAAACGCCGCGTTGCCGTATCACATCATTCCTCATTATGGTTACCTCTTATAGAAAATTCACAATAAACTTACGCAATGCTCCTTGCCCGCAATTATAAGTTGCCATTCAAAGTTGTCAGTTCAATCAATGCTCCATTGAAACGTGACTAACGGAAGTTTAAAGTCTTCGATTTGCATAGTTGATTAGAATAGTTAGCACGTATCGTAACGATACAAAAATGCGATAGGTTGCCTGTTAGGTGTTGCTGTTCTAGGCTAGATTCATTCAACTTTCTTCCTTAAAAAGAACATAATTCATTATACAATAGGCGATCTATTCTGTAACCATCTCACCGTGGAAACTTAGGTGAAGTAAGCTTGAAGTGAACTGTCACTGCCTTAGCATCAGTAGGTAGGTATCGATGACAATGACAGCTCACTCCACGCTCATTTCACCAAAGTTTTCATAGGTATTTCCAATAAATGATGTTTTAGTTCAAAATACCGAAATCGTGTCCAAGATAGACTCAACTTGAATAAACACACAGTATACCTTTTTTGGCGTTGTATTTATCAAAATGCAGACCTATTATGCTTTGAAAGCAATGGTCCTACCGAAATCCAGACGTAGCTATATATAACATTGAAGTGTGCAGCGGATGTGCACAATCAGATCGCAATGGATGGGAAGCTGTGGACTGTGGCCACAAAACAGGTGAATTGAAAGACGAACTCCATTACAATGATCGTCCAAATATCCATGCTGTAGAGACATAGTGCCGTACAGCACTTTAGTAATGTGTTGCAGATTTTGTAATATTTTTGTCGATTTCCGCATTACGCACATTCTTGTTATTTGTCAAGCCATGTGAGAATGTGAATGTAATATTGCTTAACACATTTCATAGTTCTGACCATAAGTTTTCCTTATTTCGATAACGTTAGATAATTTCTAATCTGTTTGACAATCCAGATGACCCCCATTGCCGGTATCAACTGCTAAGGGGGCGTTTCTAACCAGTTATTATTCAATTCCGTAATTAACTCAACTAGCTTTAACTGGGGAACCATTAGTCATATTTTTGGCGAGCACCCAAGGATCCTAAGTGCTTAGATACTCTTACATCTGGATATACCCACTTACCCAGTATAAAAAATATTACAATTTATTATCGCATGACGGATGCATACAATCAGATTTCGACCTGCGTGGTCGGGAACCGTAGCCGCCAAATAGCAGGTGTAATGATCCTCATTATGCCCATTATGACATAGCTGAATAACTGTGTTACTTCATATTTAATGCATGTATGTATGCATTACTCCAGATTTGGACATATCTTTATGTAGGTTTTAATTTATAAAGTTATTCCCGCGAAGCAGCAGAATTATTCGGTTCAATTGAAAAGAGAATTACTTGCCGATGCTATAATTACAAAGCTTTTTGAAGAGAGGATTTCAAAGCCAGAAGATGAGCAAGAAAGACATTTAATTTCATCATTCGAAAATGATCCTACTATACTTAGCAGAGAAGCCAAAAACACTGCCAAACAAAATTGAAATGCGTTGCGAATGTCATTCAAATTGCGACCCGCGTGGCCCGGGCCTCATTACACAATTACACGTTATACTCGTACGAGACATGAGAGCAATGTATTGTTACACATATGTGTTGCCAGACAGTGTTGCTTAATGTACTTGAGTTTCCCAAAGGCCGTATCTTAAAGTAGTTATAGACTTTGAGGTTTTAATTACCCTTTATTTGGTAACTACACAAAATTCCTCTGAACCCATTTGATCCCTAAAGGATACGCGCTTTTGGAGTAAAGAACACCTTTTGCAATAGCATGTTATCTACCAACTACCAAGCTACTATCAAAAGAACGCCGGACGCTGATCTGATTCAACGTTCGTCAGCACAGTAAGTTGTAAATGGATAAGGACATCCCGAAATAGCTTTAAAGGGAGTCAAAGCTAGTTCTATAAATAAACTTCCTCCTCTAAGAGAGACGTATGTCATGTAACTCGACTGCAATGGGTTAAATAAAGCCTCAGTTCCATGTTTAGCACGCGACGAACGTCTAAAGAAACGCTTGCATAATCCCAGCTGCAAAATGAAATGGAATGCTCACGACATGCTAAAAGTGGCTCCATAAACAATAGGAGTCGGTGTAATGAACCCCATTACACTGATTACGTGCCATACGAGAGTAATAGTAATGTTACGACTATAGTAACACATGCTATATTATTATGTGCTTCCTCATATTTCGCAGTTTTTAGTTCATGTTTTATAGGGCATTACGGCATTAGTTTCATTGTTGTGGGTTTATTGGGTTTCTACTGAATTAATTATTATGCGGGCCATAGATGTTCAACTAATTTGATCAAACAGGCTGGTTCAAATAGCTTTATCAAATTGGCATGAATGTTTGTGAGAAAATTTAATCAAAATGAGTCGTCGAATGGCATAAAGAAATATGAATTTTCGTATTTGTATTTGATCAAGCTTTTTGAACCAGCCTGTTTGATCAAATTATTTGAAATATGGCCCGCATTAGAGTATCCAAGTTTTGTTTGCTGGAACTGCAAAAAATTGGTTTTAATTGTTTTTATCTAGGCCAAAAGTAATCTTTTATTTTATTCTGAATTCTGAATCAAGATAAACAGCTTAGTATTGTCAGAAGTTTTTTTGTTTGGAGACTACTGTAACATCATTTCAATGTCAATCCTTGTTAACTTCATCATTCATTGTTTTATTCGATAACATCGTCTGAATTCGAAATACATTTTGAGAAAGGATTGCAAAATTAATAAGATTAGTGCACGGTGCACACAATGACTGCAAGTCATCCGACAACATAAAGGTGGGTTTAAACTTTAACCCATTAATGAGTTTTCTCCGGAGACCCTCAAAAATTTTTTCCTTACTTATTATCAATTTTCCTCGTCCATCACATTGGCAACAGCATTCCAAACGTAACGCTCTGGCCTGTCCACAGAGTTTATTGAGCTTGAAACACAGGCATGGCGTGTTGTAACGCTACGGCCTTCGATTACTTTGCACAACTGAATCATACATACTGCTGTTATTATTGTACCATTATTGTTTCCGACACCGGTTTCGGGCACATTATGTTTTGTTCTACTTTTTGTTTTCATGAGTTCTTTTGAAATTAGTGCAATTTTGGCTAACATTACTAAGTATGTGAATTTATATTTCCTCAAGTATCTGAATTGTGGTTCTTAATCTATATAATCTGTAAAGGGATCTTCCATTCAAAGGTGCTGTAGTGTTGAAAGTTTTTCCGTATTTGAAAATGCTGGTATATGAAGTTTGATAAAACACTCCTTTAATTTCATATTCTTCATTGACTAAGAGTCTTCTGTGTTTAGTTTAGTCTCCACTAAATTGTTTCCAATGCTCCTCCAACTAGAATCTACTTCCCCAGTTACAATATTTAGCTTCTATCAGGACTTAGTCATCATTTAGCAATCCCCAGGCACAGCACACGGCGGGCGTATCGCGTAACAGAATGACATCATTTTTGCCTGTGATAAAGCCATTGAAACATTGACGCAGTTATCAGTGAATAACTGGGAGAACTGGACAATGGTATTGCTTGTTGATGTTATATGATTGTGTATCGAGGATTTTCCTTAATGTTAATATCTGTTATGTTTTTGTACTTTGATTACACCTTTCAAAGCGATGAGGAGCTCGTGGCTAAGTAATAACAGCCGCACGGGTCGATTCAACAGGTTAAGCTACGCTTGGTCCATGGATGGGTGACCATCTTTACACACCGAGACTCCTC
Organism: Lithophane semibrunnea; assembly: GCA_947363905.1. NCBI lineage: Eukaryota > Metazoa > Arthropoda > Insecta > Lepidoptera > Noctuidae > Lithophane > Lithophane semibrunnea. Next base: position 6,720,072 of record OX376206.1, on the reverse strand, counting down.
CGTGCCTCGTAAAGGTTGGTCCCGGCTGTTATTTGTGAATCTTTCACAGTCGCTACGGGTCGTCAGAAGCCCGGAAGTCTTACCAAGAGGTATCGTATTACCCAGTAACTGGTTTGTGGAGGTCAGATAGGCAGTCGCTCCATGTAAAATACCGGTATTCAGCTGCATCCGGTTATACTGGAAGCCGACCCCAATATAGTTGGGAAAAGGCCAGGCAGATTGATTGACACCTTTCAAAGCGGAGAAGGCTATTTCTGTAGCTTAGGCTTTTTGCATAGCGTAAGATTTTGAACATGGAAATGCTACTTCATCGTCTTTAGTCTAAAGTTCAGAGCTTAGTGAACTTCCCACCGTCTACTTGGTGTCGGCTTTGTATACTTCTCCAAATGCTAGTCCTAGCTTCAGTAGAATGGAAAAAATCTGTGATTCCCTTTAAATACAGCTGTGTTAATTTAAAATTAGGTATACTTACACACACATACGGACATTTCATAACCCTTCCTCCAGACCCCGCCGCCGCTTGGCTGCCCGCAGACATGGAAAACTGTAATTATAACACATATCTTCCGACTTATGCAAAGCGAATGCAATTTCACAAGTAATTGAGAGGTCAAATACCATCAGTTTACCGACCTCCGTCCAAGGCTGATGGAAATTAATTAGAGCTGCACTAAGGCACGCGTAGCCGACTATCTCTACAAGGAATGTTTTAAAATGTCGTACATAAATTAAATTCGTAAATACAAGGTACGACAATCGTCATCATCTGCCTTAGCCTTTTCCCAACTACGTTGGGGTCGGCTTCCAGTCTAACCGGATGCAGCTGAATACCAGTATTTTACATGGAGCGACTGCCTATCTGACCTCCACAACCCAGTAACTGGGTAATACGATACCCCTTGGCAAGACTGGTTGTCAGACTTTCGGGCTTCACAAGGTGGAGACGACAATTTTTTTTATTTATTTCAAAATTAATGATGCAGTATTTTCGACATAACGGATGATCCAGCTACGCAATTTGAAGTTGTATAGGCCCCTAAGACTGCACTTTCAACAATAAATAAAAAGACCTAGTTTCGTTATCAGTTATCAACCGCTTTGATACAATGATAAGTTTTTTTATCACCTGCCAACGCCTGGATAGCGTGGTTTGATGCTATAAATACAAAGCAGGAACTGTCTAAGCTATTAATTAATGAAAAATTACAGATTTATTAGGCTGACTGTATATAAATTGTAAGAAAAGTTTGCGTTTGTATTGAACGATCAATCATTTTGATGGATGAGATCCTAATCTAATAAGTGCACTGTTATTTTCGACAATACTTCCAGTTCCAACACGTCCAAAGTTAAACGGATATCAGTTTCAGAGAAAAACTTATATTCTAAGTAACATAACATCACGGCTGTAATCCCCGAAGGGTTAGGCAGTGGTGTACCATCGCGCAAACCATGCACTTTCAAAACAAAATCCCGTGCACAAGATGACCACATCGGATACCGCCACGTTCTATAGCGGTCAAGCGCTGCAAGTAAGAGTAGTCCTTATGGTGGTTCTGGTTAGTTATGGCTTTCCGCGATAGTACCTGTAGTACACCCACATTTCGCCAGTTGTATGTTAAGGTAAGTCCTATGAAAGTAATAGGGGGTGAGCCTATTGCCATCAACCGGGCACAAGTCAAGACTCCGGGCTGCTACTGATAAATCCCTGACGGAAAAACCCAATAACACTTTGCCCGACCCAGGAATCGAACCACTAGTCACTAGACCAACGAGGCAGTAAGTAAGTAGGCTGGTACTTTATCGGAAAAGCTGGTACTTTATGGGAGGGCCCAATTATGTTAGGGTCGGATTTCAGTCTAACCGGATGGAGCTGAACAAGTGAACACCAGTATTTTACATGGAGCGACTGCCTATTTGATCTCCACAACCCAGTTATCGGGTAACACGATACCCCTTGGTAACTTGGACTGTCAGTCTTCTGGGCTTTGACTACCCGTAACGATAACATCTTACAAAGATCTACGAATGACATACGTTTAACATGCTTTCCGATGTACGGAAAGGCCTCGATATGTGGGTAATGTATGGTTATCCATCAACGAACCGACTTCGGCAAGCGTAGTCTTCGATCGACCCGATGCCGCGGACACAGGCCCCTATAGGTAATGAAAGCGTCGTCTATTTTCAAAAAACTCTACATTGTATGTAACAAATTTTGTTGTTCTAAAGTGGCCTACTTGATATGAAACGTTACACGTCACTGTGCCATTTTGATAAACCACGCTGTAAAGATACGACTTTCATTTTTAATTCTTGTTAAGTTCACTGTAAACTACATAGATAAAGTTACTGCTGTATGACTTTCATGAGTGCTACTACCAACTAATAATACAAGGAATGCGTCAAAACTACTCGAACCCATACTTTTTAGGGTTCCGTACCAGAAGGGTGCCAAACGGAACTGTATTACTAAGCCTCCGCTGTCCGTCCGTCTGTCTGTCAGCGTACTGTACCTATCTCATGAACCGTAATAGGTAGACAATTGAAATTTTGGTACCGCAAACGAAACCTGCCGTCTGCCAAACTTGCCAATATGAATGCATAACTAACTAATACTAGTAATAACAAAAATATAAAATTGCAATAGAGGATCTGTATGCAAGGATGGCCAGAAAGTTAGTCAAATCAGCCTATCGTAGTCTATTGCTTGACAAAGGCCTCTCCCAAGTTCCGCCATAACACGGGCACCCTTTTTTTTTCGAGGGTGGGAAATCATCAAATGACTTCTCCCGCTCTAGGCGGAGCGGAAGGGCGTGTCAGACTGTTACTGACTAAAACCCACCCGTGTTCTTTCAGTTGCCTGTTGACAAGGTCCCGGTATCCCTTTCGGACTTGCCCGCAACCCTGACAGGAACACCGACCCTAATTGCGTAATACACAATAACACGATCAATGAAATGGATTAGACATTTGTTTCGAACCGATTCCAATTCTGACCGATCGATCGTGCATTACGCAATTAATGACGGTTCTCCGGTACCAGCCGACATTCTAAACTTGTCGTAGGCCATTCTAGCTAACAAGAAAACCAATTTTAAGTACGTTAATGACAGCCACAGGACAATCTATAAAAAAAGGAATAATTAACAACTCGACTGGAAATAATTCCTCATTAGGTGTTGTAATTAGCAAATTATGTAGCGCACCCGCTAATTGGATTGCGTGGCTAATACCTAGTCAAGTATCATAACTTGTGACATTTAAGTTGAAACCACCCACTTTTTAACGACTCTACGTGGTCGCATGTCTGAAAGTCGGGGCACCTCTTCGATTAAGGGCGCACCCTACCTCAAATTGCTTAGCATGATCCTCCGTTATGCCGCAAATACTGCAACATTTATTTTGAAACAAATATATGTTAAAGTTAAGGATTGATGCCAGGTCTTATGTTTGACGAAAACACGATTAAATAAAAATGTATCTATAGAAAAACGCTGGTATTAAAAAAATACTTCAAATTAGATCATGAAAATTTGCATAATAACTGATACATCTATAAAGCAGGTCTCATGTTTTTTTTTAATTACCATTATTTTCACCGTAAAAAGCAATTACCTAACCTTTTCAACGCTTTAGAGCCGCTAGCGCCCCTCTCCGTCTCTTTCTCACTCAGGTCGCGAGTAGTATGGTGCGAGCGGGATAAAATCTGAGGTAGGGTGCGCCCTTAACGACTACGTGGTCGCATACCTCTAAGTCGGGGTACCTCTTCGATTAAAACCGTAGACAGACTCTGTCTACGATAAAAAAGTGTTCCAAACGTAGACTGACAGTAGCATTCTCTCGGTTCCACAGATCGGTCGGACTGCAAAGACAATTTCATTTATCTGTTTAGTCAGCGAGTAAATAAGTGACCTTTCGCTTTATATATTCAGATTAACGAAAACAACTTGTTTTTTTTTTTTACTTTTTAGTTCGTTTTTTGACACCCCTGTCAAAAAACGAACTAAAAAGTTAAAAAAAACAAGTTTTTTTCGACTCATGTTTTTTAATGTTTTTTCCTCTTTGTAAGACCCAAAACTTGATTTTTAGTAGTTGCATTTCCACGGAGACATAGGCTAATGAACCAAATCATGCAAGCTCCCCCTTGTTATTTATAACATCACCCTGATTATAAAATTACTGAGAACTTTAAACCCCCAACATTGGATCATTCTTCAAAAGTTTCTTTAGAAAATTCCTTTCATAGCTGCGGAGATTGGATGTCGAAGTAAAAAATGCGCGTCCGGCGTTTCATGCCACAACTAATTCCGACGCCCGTCGACTATGAACGTGCTTTTTTTATTTCCTCTATGGTTATATTGAATTCCTGCTTGCCAGCATGCGACTGGATGACTTGCATATCGGAAAATACCACAACTTTTAAAATGTTTTTATTTTCGGTGATAAACTCGTTTTATTGCCCATGAGGCGTTTGCGAAATGTGTAATTGGCAAATGGAGTTTTTTATTTAGTTTGCTTGTAAAAACTAATGAATATAAAACTGTTGTTGGAGACTGAATGGTAGTCGAATATGATTAATACGAATTACTAAGGAAACTATTGATAGCAAAGGATCCTTCACTAGACTTGTGAGTAATGGGAAGCTAACACTTCTAATAAATTACTTGAACCTTAATCATCATTCAATTATTTCACTTATCTTCCTTTTTTTACCCGACTACGGCGAAGAAAAAAGGAGGTGTATGATTTTGACCGGTATGTATGTATTGTATGTATGTTCATCTGTTCCCTCCTATCTTCTAAACCACTCATCACAATTTGACAAATGAGGTATCGTTGGAAGCGTCTTGATCGTCCGCTGATGGCTTGGTGGTGGTGGCTATGTGACGCCATATTAAATAAAAAATGGCGCCCTCTAGTGTACCTAAGTCAGTAAATAAAAAAAAAAAGTTTAATCGTACCATGTTGGGTATCAAATGAAAGGGCATAATGAGCACGTTTCAAAAATATATATATTATAACCCCAAAAGAATTTAAAAAAATTAAAGTAATAAAAACTAAAACCCAACTACGACTAAAAAGATATAAACAAGACACCACAGACAGACAAATTAAAAATCCGGAGTCACACGTAATCTGTTCGATTTATGCCCTAACACGTTTGATGTGACTCCGGATTTTTAATTTGTCTGTCTGTGGTGTCTTATTTATATCTTTTTAGTCGTAGTTGGGTTTTAGTTTTTATTACTTTATTTTTTCAAAGCACACAACAGTAAACTGGACAATGTTACGTCTATGTTAAGTAACAATATAAGATTAGATTGAGTAATCAATGATAATCATTGCACAAGAGCAATGAAGCGATTCATTGATTGAAAACTGATGTCGAGAAATGCTGGCTTTCCTAGAAAAAAAAAAATCTGTACAACCGAAATAGATTTGGTGGGTCCTGAGATCATGCTCGGATCAGACAGAATTCTAATTCAAGGTTATGTAAGACAAATTGACATGACAGCATGATATCGCGTCTGTTTCTGATAAATTGGAAACATTTTCAGACTGAAATATTAGTTTCAATATTAGTGGAGGTCACAAATATAATAAACTAGCTTCCGCCCGCGTGTTATGTCGATAAAAAGTAGCCTATGTCCTTCCCCGGGATGCGATCTATCTCCTTGCCAAATTTTATCGAAATCCGTTCAGCGGTTTAGGCCTGAAAAGGTAACATACAGACACACAGAGTTACTTTCGAATTTATAATATTAGTATTGATTAGTATGGATTGAGGAGTCCAGTTCTGTTAGTGAAGTCTAAAAATCGACGAAAACTCTGTACCGCCTAGAATTTGAGTGAATTTAGTAGTAACTGTAAATTTTTCTTGTTTCAGAAAAAGGACTGTTTCGCCGAGCACGATACTGAAGAGGGAACAAAAATGGCTGCGCATGCTCAATAACTGGGAGGCGTTCATGAGCAAGAACTACAAGAAAGTAAGGGAAAGGTGTCGAAAAGGTGGGTACTTGACATAATACTTAGAAGATAATGCTTGTAACATCTTGGGGTCTTGAATTCTTGATACATATAAAGTTACCATGTTAAAACGCCTCGTACGCTCTTCTGTATAAGGTTTCTTAAATGCTGATCATAACAAACGTGTGCTTGAGCGCTTTGTATCATCTCATCTGCCTAGCCTTTTCCCAACTATATTGGGGTCGGCTTCCAGTCTAACCGGATGCAGCTGAATACCAGTATTTTACATGGAGCGACTGCCTATCTGACCTCCACAACCCAGTAACTGAGTAATACGATACGGATACCCCTTGGTAAGACTGGTTGTCAGATTTTGGGGCTTCTGACGACCCGTAACGACTGTCAAAGATCCACGAATGACAGCTGGGACCAACAGCTTAACGTGCTTTCCGAGGCACGGAGGTGTCTCGATTTGTAAAGATGGTCACATATCCACGGACCAACCCCGGCAAGCGTAGCTTAACCTGACGGATCGACCCGTGCGGCTTTTATTACTTAGCCACGAGCTCCTCGCGCTTTGTATCAGCAGCTTTATAAATAAGAAATACGTACAGAATCGTGCTGGGTCAAAAACCACAGAATATGTTTAAAATGCCGACGATGCTTCTTGCGGTGATGGAAACTATATCGAAGTTTCCATTACAAAACAACAAATAGGGGCTTATTAATTAATGCATCCATAAGTGGCTCCATAGTTGTTTGCAAGTTAGAACCATCTTTTAGGCTGTTATTCCAGCCGAAAGACGTCCACTTCTGGACATAGACCTCCCTAAACCGCCAGCCTTCGCCATAGCTCACACACATGACAGCCATTCGAAGTTAGAACCTTACTTACCAACAACATACTTTTATCCAAATCCCCTCCTTCTCCAGGCATACCAGCATCAGTGCGTCCAAAAGCCTGGCTCTACTTATGCGGTGGACAGCTGCTGCTGGAGAAGCATCCGAACGAATACGAAGAGTTGCTGCAGGCGCCCGGCGACCCCAAGTGCATGGAGGACATCAGGAAGGACCTGCACCGGCAGTTCCCGTACCATGAGATGTTTATACGCGAAGAGGGGCTCGGGTGAGTGATATTTAATTTGATATCGAAGTTGGAACATGTTGAGGAGACATGACTGTTCCCTAAGGCGCTTACTGAGCGGCACGACGCGACACGCCGCGGCAAAGCATTAACATTCGTATTGATCGGCATGCCGAAGCGTTCTGCGGCATTCCGCAGCATCCCGCGGTATGCTCCGGTATGTCCAAAATTCTGCCAGAAAGGACTGCTATCGAATGGAATATTTGCATAGCGTAGCGCTGATGACTATTAATGAATGCTCTTTTATACTGACATACACGATTATATATCGTACGTACATATAATAACAACGGCCACAGAATCACAACAACACAACAGATTGTTTTCATTTCAACGACGGCATAGGAAACAATTAGTCTGACTGTTTGTTTACACTCTCGTTTCATTCAGTTGCCAAGTGCATTGATCAACACACCATTGAACTTGGACAATTGCCATGTTGAGTGGCATAACTATGCGATGTATTATTTATTATGGAATAGCCGTAATAGTTGTAAATTTTGTTGTGTTTCATCATCGTCATTACTTATCACTGCTGAATATAGTCCACTGCGATGAATGAACAAATTAAGAGAAATGTTATTATTATTTATTACTTACTAGCTGCGCCCCGCGGTTTCACCCGCGTCAGTCTCGATCCTGTGGGAATATCGGGATAAAAAGTATCCTATGTCCTATTTCAGGTCATGGTCTATCTATGTGCCAAATTTCATCTAAATCTGTTCAGCCGTTTTAGCGTGAACAGGGCCGGATTTAAAGGTGTGGAGGCTCTGGGGCAACCAAGAAGCCCCGGGGCCCCCGAAAATTTTATGGAACAGATGAAAATCAAAATTGATTTATTTCGGGTTTCGGTATCAAAATAATTCAACGTATCATTTTTAAGACCGTCAACCCAGGACACGAATTTGCTTTTCGTGAATTATTTTGATCTAAAAAAAAATGTGGAGGCCCCTATTTTGCGAAAGCCCGGGACCAGGGCCCCTGTTGCCCCGCCTTAAATCCGGCCCTGCATGAAAGCGTAACAAACAAACAAACGAACTCACTTTCGCATTTATAATATTACTGTTTCATGTGTTCTACTGTTTGTTCTTATTAAGAAGTAACATCCTTTTGGCGTAACACCATAGTTGCTTTTTCTGAGATGATTTCGATGACATGATCAGCTATGTTAAAATTGCCAGTATTTAGATTAATATGATTAGCGTATTAATATAAATATTGGTATTTTTTACACTGAACCACTACTACTAATCCCGAGTCCAATCCTGACTGACCACAGTCTTAGGCTCTACAGCCTCCTACTCTACAACTTTTCATATCTCTTCAGGTTAAAAGTAAAAAAATATATATATTATAATGCAATCGATAACAAAGGCTAAAATATCTAGATTGCACTGCAGACAGTTCAAGCGTACAGTAACTAGTTAATTTCGTAACGACTCGCTAAGTGTTTCTTGTAATTAATAGATTCATTAGTATTTCCATGAATTTATACCTAGTAATCGCTTAATTGTATTTTTGTGTTTAACACTTTGTTTTCTTTAATGATTTCCGGTTTTACCCACTTGTTTATTTCGGGATAGCCATAATGCGGAATTGAGGACACAATAAGTCAAAGTCAAAAGTCAAATAATGTATTTCAAGTAGGCACATTAAAGGCACTTTTGAACGTCAAATACATAGAAATAGAACTGACTCTAGTTGCCGCTTCCAAAAGGTAGTTTTCGTATGGAGAAGAATGGGCAAGAAACTCCACCGTTACTCTTTTAAAAAAGCCATTGATAAGATTGTTTTGGGATTGTATGGAGTGATATGATGACATGAGTCATCATCATCAATTCAGCCGAAAGACGTCCACTGCTGGACATAGGCCTCCCCCAAGCACCGCCACTTCGACCGGTTCTATGCTTCTCGCATCTAGTGGATTCCTGCGGCCTTCACAAGGTCATCGGTCCACCTTGACATGAGTCAATCGATGTATATATTAAAAAAAAAAAACAGACTTAACTTAGTCCATTTATGTTGTTAGTGGTTAGTAACAGATTCTGCTTATAATATGTGCTTTATCCATGTTATAATTATTTTTTGGCCCAGTTTATAATCCAGTTTCCCAAACTAAAATACAGGGTGAAATTAAATTCGCTAGCAAAACTCCACAGTCGTGATGGGTATCAATTAAACATGTTCATGCTCAGTATGCTCATACCTTCTCTGTATGAGAAGGACCTTTGCCCTACAGTGAGACAATAATAGCCTGATATTATACAGTATGTTATCTAAAGAAGGGCGTTTCCGTTAACCTGCAATAGTTTAACGCCTATAAATGCAAAAAAATAATATTACCTTTAAAAAAAAGTTTTTTTTATTTATTACCCGACTACGGCGAAGAAAAAAGGAGGGTTATGATTTTGACCGGTATGTATGTATGTATTATGTATGTATGTTCATCTGTTCCCTCCTATCTTCCAAACTACTTATCACAATTTGACGGAGACTTCACATATCCTATAACCAGCGGACAATCACGACGCTTCTAACGATACCTCATTTGTCAAATTGTGATAAGTGGTTTGGAAGATAGGAGGGAACAGATGAACATACATACATACATACCGGTCAAAATCATAACCCTCCTTTTTTCTTCGCCGTAGTCGGGTAAAAACTAAAACCCAACTACGACTTAAAAGGTATAAACAAGACCCCACAGACAGACAAATTAAAAATCCGGAGTCACACGTAATCTGTTCGATTTATGCCCCTAACACGTGTGACTCCGGATTTTTAATTTGTCTGTCTGTGGGGTCTTGTTTATACCTTTTAAGTCGTAGTTGGGTTTTAGTTTTTATTACTTGATTTTTTTTTAAGTAAGTATAGTAAAATATTCACAAAAAGTATTAAATTGATACGGAAAAGGAACATTCTGTACGCGCACACTTGTCTTTCTACGTTGAAATACAAGTGTGCGTGTACAGAGTTTCTTTTACGTATGATTTTAATCGTTTTGTGAATATTTCATTACTTATATTTATTAAAAAAAAACAATTTTATTCAGTGGTAATATTTTTTTTACCATGTTTGGACGCTATACTATTGCGGGTTAACGGGAACGCCCTTTGTTAGATAACATACTGTATTATTTATTATTTGATATTGCAATATAGGTATAGTATATGATGATGAAAAAAACCACATTGTTTAAATTCATCATAATTGTCGCCCAATGGCCCTGTGGTCACGCTACTGTGGTTAGGGACTGTACACAGTTATTTAGTGACTAACTGAACGTTATCGCATTCGTCACGTCATGCGAATGACGTATCGATAGTATTCTTGGGTTGTTTTGCAACTAAACTATTATGCGTCGAATAAATATAAAAAAATACGAGGAGTGAAGTTCTCCCTTCACAATGGTGGAACTCTCGTTTTTCCATATCCAAATGTTTACTAAGTTATTCAATATTATGAAAATTATTGGCCAGATTCTTTAATTAATTTTAAAAGGTATTGATGATGTAAAAATAAACACACTATACTGTGCTACAAGGATCTTTTGGCGCTCGAATGACGTTGACAGGGGGGCGTTGTTGATAAACATTTTTACAATTCTTTGTTATACGTATTGAAAAACAAGATGGCGGCGTTAGTTCTGGATTTTTGCCACGCGCCAAATGATAATTCGCTTCAGCTCGATAATTGACACAAAATGTTGGATAAGTTACAGTAATAGAAAAAAAACCAGATTTATTTTTACAAATATTTTATTACATAATTATATGAAATACTAGACTTATTAAATAGAGACTCTTTAAAAAACTTTACTATCCTTAAAAAAGCTTTTACAGAAACCCTAGCCTTTTCCCAACTATGTAAGGGTCGGCTTCCAGTCTAACCGGATGCAGCTTTTTTTTTTCTGACTATTTTATATTAATAACACATTTCTTTTTCTCCCATTCTAGTCAACAAGAACTATTCTCCGTACTAAAAGCCTACTCGGTGCTAAATCCGAAGGTGGGCTACTTCCAAGCGCAGGCGCCGGTGGCTGCCTTCCTGCTGATGCATATGCCAGCGGTGCAGGCCTTCTGGTGTCTCGTCAGTATCAGCGATAAGTACCTCAGCGGGTACTATAACCCGGGACTTGAGGTGAGGTTTTTTTGGAAATGTACTATTTTATTTTTGTTTAGGGTTTCCACCCTCAGACCAACAAAAAAGGAAAGACAGATCACGCCGTACATCAAAAGTGAAGCCACCTTTTTATCTATGTGTGTGTAAAAAGGGTTGTCAGTTGTTAAAGTTTTTCCCTATAACTTGGGGAATAATATTTTGGGTAGGCTAATATTGTACGAGTAAGATATTGTTGAGTATGGTATTGTACCTCAATTTTTAGGAAGAATTCCGAAACAAAAACATTTTTTTTTACATTGCAAAATAAAATAAAAAAACAATTAAGTACAAAGTGCATTTATGAGATCACCTTTTATGCAAGAATAGGGAATATGCATGTGATTCAAATATGGGTCAAATATTTTTTTTATAAATCAATATTTTTGAATAAAATTTCTTTTTGAGCGAGAAATTAATTTTTTTAAAGTCCAAAAAAACAGTGGGTAATTCAAATACTTGAAAAGGCTAAGAGCGGATGTGACGTAACAATCCGTTATAACAATCAAAATGTCAATGTCAAGTCAATCAACAAGTGTCAACTCAATGTCAAACGCTCATAGAAAAAGGAGTGTTTGACTTTGACTAGACAGTTGCTTGTCTGTTTTTACGGACTGTGACGTCACCACACCAAGCGCGCGAAATGGAGGGCGTTTAAATAGCCCGGATCGGTTGGACATTTTTAAACATTTTTTTAACTACTTTAAATTGCTTTTGTGCCGTCGAATTTTTTTTTATTATTATTTGACGATGTAAACTATCGAATAAAAATATTAAAAAAATACATGCATATTCCCTATTGCTTGTGTTAGGAGACTCCGCTCTTTCACTTAGAATTATCCATTAATTTTCAATTGAGTGTTAAAAAAATATATATAAGTGTATAAATAGGTTAGTAAATTAGCTACTATCCATTTATTTTTATTTTCAGTATTACATGGAAATCTAAAATATTAAATGCATAAAAAAACAGACATATAATTACTCGAAGTAAAAAATATCGAATGGGGAAATTTGAAATCATATTATGGCAACCCTCGCTCTTTAAATGTCACTGTTTTCGTTCGTTCATTCGTTCAGGTTTTTTGTTCCAAATAACCTAAAATTCATAGTTATCTAAATTAAAAAACGATATTATTTTAAGTACTTACAAGTGAAAAGTGATTCCGTGAGACTTTTTCTATGATTTAGTATTGTTTTTACACGTTTTCACTACACAGGAAGGCATAATTATATTTGTTTTGGTGATGTTAGCTAGACGACGACTCGTGACATACTAGGAGCGATGAGCTTAGTTTTAGTGTAGGTGTGTGCGTGAGCCTGTGTGTTTACTTGCAGGAGCTTGGTTTTGTGGCTTCACTTTTGATATACGGCGTGATCTGTCTTTCCTTTTTTGTTGGTCTGAGTTTCCACCAAAGAAACTAAACGCGATCAGCAGATATAAATCGCGGTCAAGAGCTGTTGATAGGGAGGATTTTTGGTAGGGAGTATTATTTATGGATTCGTGTAGTGCTTCACTATAGAATATAGATGGCGTTAGACTGCCTTTGTTTTTATTTAAGGTGGATGCGCCAAGGTAGCCCGCGAAATTCAAATTTTCTTACGTTGTTTGCAATTTGCAGGTCAGTGTCAGTTTGTATTTTGATCTAAATATTATTTGCGGCCGTAACAAATATGGTTTTACAGAATTATAAACATTAGAATCAACAATACAACTCTCTAAGTTCATGAAAGTGCCAAATGTCAAGATTTCATAAAATAGTCATTCGATGCACTTACTTACTCTAACGCATCCCCCTTAGGTGTCATTCGTTATATTAGCTGATGGGATAACTTATAGTAAATAATAGGTATCAGCCAATCGAATCAATTGGCGTGAGATTCGACAACCGATCAAATTGGTTAGGTCATTGTGATAACATATTATTAAAATCAGTCAGAAGTCAAGTCAATTTATTTCAATTACACTTTATACAGGTTAAATAAATTTATATTGTACTCTGATTCAAATACAGTAGGCCGCACGTCTGTGTCGGTGATAACACTGGCCACTTTTAGGGTTCCGTAGTCAACAAGGAACCTTTATAGTTTCGCCATATCCGTCTGTCTTTCTGTCTGTCCGCTGCTTGGGTTCTAATTTTTGTTAGAGTCGTATCCCCGCCCCTTGCCGGCTAAATGGTTGTTTTTGGATATGAGAATTAAATTCACGGCAGTGTATAACGAAGTTAAAAGGAAAACTCTACAAGGTAACGAGTAATAATCGACCAACTTACATTTGCAGTTGGAATGTACAGGATGTAAGGGTAAACACTCTTGTCATTCAAACCATGGGTAGTTGACTTAAATATAAAAATAAATGACCGAACACTACAAAAAAAAAAACGTTATTTTCATTAAAAGATTTAAAAAAGTTTCTATCTGACACCGTGCTTGCTAGCGAAACAGCTGACTGACTAAGGGAGGGGTCGCGCTCGCTGCCGGTCAGGTCACATCCCGTACCCACCGCCCGTGTTGAGACGCAAGTTCGTTGCCCTAGCGCATATGGCAACGAACTTGCGTCCCTTGTAGTAAAATTTAGATCTAAAAATATTTAAAAAAAAGTTGTAATAAGTGTAGGATAACGGTGTTTACCCTAACACCCTGTATAAGAAAACATGTTTTTTAATTTACAATGTTAAGTTTGTTCTTGAGGTAAATAGATCCCAACTATAGCACCCTTCCACGCACACTGGTTGTTTTTTTTTTTTGCTGAATTCACTCGACGTGGGACACGCCTGATTGAAAGCGATGTATGAGGTCTACGATGGAACGAGCGTGTCTGGTCACTCTTGTTTTGAAAGCACGGGTTATTTCTGGCATAGCGGAGTTTCAAGGCTAGCATAAACTACACCCTATGCGTAACACACTTTCAATCACAATCTGAATCATCTTGAAGGACATTGCTAATACATTGCTTTATATGTTCGAAAAACGTGTCTGCTCAACAATGAATGTTGTTAAACTGTCAAAATGAAAGCCATTGCTACTGTGTGATACGCAATTATCCCTCAGGTTTTGTTACCTACCGCTACTTGCGGCCTACCGTAATTTTTCGCATTAATTAAATATAGAATTGCAGTTATTTTTTATCGGGCGTTATTTCCATATCTTTAGTGATAAGAAAGATTTTTATTGTTCCAGTTGCAATGTTGTGTTTCCAAATCTACTGCTAATCAAAGAACTCAAATGTCTTGCGATACTATTAGATTATGTTTGATCGAGTAGGGGGCATGTTTATTTACATATGTGAGGCTTGATATTTTCCTCGTTCTGCCAGTTTCACCACCTCTGGATAAGTTCCGATTGACTTATTTGGGTATGGCTAATGAATCTATACTAATATTATAAAGCTGAAGAGTTTGTTTGAACACGCTAATTGGGCCGGGTACGGAAAATAGTAGACAAACTGTGCTAATAACTTACCAATTATCGTACAGGTCCTACAACGCGACGGCGACATCCTCCACGCCCTGCTGCGCCGCACAGCACCTGCCGTGCACCGGCACCTAGTGAAGCACAAGGTGGAGCCCGTCCTGTACGCCACCGAGTGGTTCCTGTGCGCTCTCACTCGCACCCTGCCGTGGGACAGCCTGCTGAGAGTGTGGGACTGCTTCCTCTGTGAAGGAGTCAAGGTATGAATTATTACAATTGAAGTCATTGCAGGTTCACGAAATGAAACTGAACGCGATCAGCACATCTAAACCGCGTTAAAGAGCTGTCAGTGTCATCTGTCAATATCCTCCAGCAATGATGACAGCAACGGCTCTTGAACATGGCTTTAAAGAGTTGATCATGGTTAGTTTCATTTCAGGGTCTGACAGGGTTGCGGGAAAGTCCGAAAGGGATACTGGGACCCTTGGCCACAGGCAACTGAAAGAACACGGGTGGGTTTTAGTCAGTAAAAGTCTGACACGCCCTCCCGCTCCGCCCAGAGCGGGGGAAGTCATTTAATGATTTCCCACAATAAAAAAAGGCAAGTATACATAGCGACATAGCTATACTTTGGGCGTTTTTAGTTACTTGCGTTTGTCTCACGCACGCAGGCCAGACCTGCTCAGATGGAGATTCATAGATGACTGCCCTTGAGTGTAAATGTAGTGCTGTTCCATAAACGATGGGTCACTTAATATCGTGTCCTGTTGTCTGCGCACCATAGAAATTGATGGACGCTACTGATAGCGCCAAACTCATAGCCCTCTGGGCATAAACAAATTAAATTACCATCGACACGCTAACGGGGACGTTATTACGTCATTTCATTGGTAATTGCTGAAAACCAGCAACCAGCGCGACGATAGGTGCGTCCGAAGTCACAGCGTTTTGCTGAGCAGTGACCTGTTCTTGTACAGATGCGACGCACAGCTTAATTTTTCTTGATAATTGTTACTAAAGCAGTTAAGTCTGCAATCGGTATTTTGTTTTTAATAAGTTTCTTTGTTGTCATTTGCCAATGACGCAACAGTAATTACGCAATATTGTCTTTGGTCCCTGACCTTGCCATCAACCAATGAACAACATCATCAAACTTTTATTGGTTGAATACGAGTCTTTTGGCAACTCTTTTGTCTGTGTAATTTATGCCTTTTTAATGTGCGTTTTGTTTGTGCAGAATAAACAATTTTTAGGTTCAAAGGGGAAAAAAACGGGTCCCTATTACTAAGACTCCACTGTCCGTCTGTCACCAGGCTGTATCTCATGAACCGTGATAGTTAGACAGTTGAAATTTTCACAGATGATGTATTTCTGTTGCCGCTATAACAACAAGTACTAAAAAACAGAATAAAATAAATATTTAAGGGGGCTCCCATACAACAAACGTGATTTACTTGCCGTTTTTATAGATAATGGTACGGAACCCTTCGTGCGCGAGTCCGACTCGCACTTGGCCGGTTTTATTCTTTCTTTTCTTCTAATAAGAAGACCATGTAACCAACCTGACTCTTTTCCAGGTACTATTCAAAGCCTCGCTAGTAGTCCTAGCGGGTGCACTAGGCCCTGCTAAAGTCCGCAAGCGCGCGTGCGGTCTGTGCGAGACTTTAGAGGTCCTGCGTCACCCCCCAGAGGGGATCCTAGGAGAGGACTACCTGATGTACCACATGACTAGGCTCAACCTGACGGAGGAAGACTTCGAGTTTGAGCACCAGAGGCAGACCGCGAGGCGGCGGGCTATGCCTAACAGAAGGTGAGATATCGTCTTCTTTTCTAGATCCTTAAACAAAAGTTATTTCATTAGAGCGAAAGCGCTAGGTGTGAAATTCAGATTTTCTTACTTTCTTTTTGCAAATTACGGAGTTGTTTACGATGTGTGTTGATCAAAATTTAATACGCGGCAATTATAATAAAATAATTGCTAAATGATAATTATGTGGAACATCAATATAGCACGAAATTGTCTTATTTCCATCATCACTATTTAGTCATTATTTTATTATAATTGCCGCGTATTGAATTTTAATGGACATACAACGTGAAACTGCGCTGAAATTTGCAAAGAACGGCAAAATTTCGAATTTTGCGGTTTGCCTTCCCCTTAATGCTTTATTTAGCTATCATTTTGATTAATAATCAAAACCAAAGAACAGCTTCATTACGCTGATACTTGATGTTATTTCATATAATGATAAAATAATGCAAATTCATCTTTCATGGAGGAAATAGAAGACCAAATTATTGACAGAAATGCTCACATCGCACAATATCACTCACCAATTTTGGTCAGTGTTGACTATTTGAAGTCTGACTACTCATGACTTGGCTTCTATTTGCTGACTATCATCTGCCTAGCCTTTTCCCAACTAAGTTGGGGTCAGTTTCCAGTCTAACTGGATGTAGCTGAATACTAGTATTGGACATGGAGCGACTGCCTATCTGACCTCCACATCCCATTATCTGGGTAATACGATACCCCTTGGCAAGACTGGTTGTCAGACTTTCGGGCTTCTGACGACCCATAACGACTGTCAAAGATCCACAAATGACAGCGGGGACCAACGGCTTAACGTGCTTTCCGAGGCACGGAGAAGTCTCGGTATGTAAAGATCCGTACCTTAACCTGATGGATCTACCCGTGCGGCTGTTATTACTTAGCCACGAGCTTCTATTTGCTGACTAATCAGTATTAAATACTAATAATTTCCTTCTCATTGCAGTGGCAGCTGATTCAGCGACTGTTCCTACAAGCGTTATTCCAAGAATAACGCCAGGGATCTGTTCAATACTCTGTAAGTTGAGTGCAACTGACAATAAGACAGTAAGACAGTAGGTACGCCAGTACCAGTGCTTTGTGATAGTGAGCGTTAACGACGCACGACCAATCCGACGACTGAGTGGGTTACGGTAGACTTAGTGGCTTTCTTCTCATCTTGTATCATAATATTTAGGTGTATGTGTTCGGCAATTTTCGAGAAATGTTGTACAGACGTCACTAGGTGGTATGAGCTGAGATATCTGTCACAATCGGCGTCTGCTATGGTTTGACCTGATTGGTGGAAACTCAGCCAATCATTTACACATGTTAAATGATCAAAATAAGAATAGGATTGAATCCGTGCTGGACTTAAGAGAGTGATCGAAATCTTACGTCATCTGAACTGAAGGTACTTTGACAGCTGTCATTCCTGTCCTATTTTGCTTGTTAAAATATGTACAAACTAAGGCAAAGCTCGTATCTCCTAGCGATTATAATTAAAAAAAAGTAATTTAATAAAGATTTTCATCATAATTCATGAAAGTCTCTCATTTGATACTTTTATGATAATCGATTTGTTAATTGTTGTAAAAATGTGTGTCTTGTTAGTTCAATATGAATTAGTGACGTTATGAATCTAGGTATTTGTAAAATAATATGCTAGTTAAGGTAGTCATTGATGAGGTTGCAATAAGGCTGCGTGTACATGTATAAATATCTATATAAAATCTAAATGGCTGAATTTCAATTCATTGGTTATCTTTGAGCGGTGCCTGAATATGAAGCACTTTTTAACTAAGCAACCAATTTCAAAGACAAACCAACCAACCAAAGACTGAAAAACCAACGCCACAGCCAAGGCAAGGCATGCCAACTCCGAAATTAAATTAATATAAAAATAAAATACTTTACCATACAAAAATGGTATAAAAAAATGTTTTCTCGTTTTTTAGAGTTTGTTCCATATTAAAACATGTTCATATTCCGGAGTAGTAACATCCTGTATAAGATAACGAATGAATTTAAAGATAGCCTGTATACGTTTGGGTACTGAAGTTTCTTAATGACATTGTATATAGTATTTATGTAGAATGGACATATTTGATATACTGACTGTTAATTGATAGCTGTTTCTGATATTTAAGCTGACATTTTAGATGTCTTGAGAACGTATAATTAAAAAAAAAAAATGAAAGTTCAGTACCAAACTGTACTGTAAATTTTTCTTTGTTGATAAATTGTCATATAAATTATCATTTTGAAAATGTTTTTGTATATCTTTAAATAGTGCTTGTATGTATCTGTTGGCATAATATTCAGCTCACTAAAATAAACTATTGCTATCTCTTACTGGCACATACAAAAAAAGAGATGGAAGATTAGAGACGTCAAATTAGATTGAACTAATATAATACAAGCCTAAACGTCTAACATACATTATACTCACGCCTGCTTCCAATGGGGGTAAGCAGACATTACAGATCCACCTGCCACCTGCTATGATCTTTACATACTCCTTTTGCTTCGTTTACATTCATACAATATCTGGTCATAGACTATATGGCTGGCTGGTATGGCTGTATCTGCATCGCCACATGCGAACTACGCATCAAAGACCTGACGTTACACAAAAATCCTGACGTCACATTAATCTTGCATCGCGTATTAAAGTTTACCGTGCAATGGACAAGATATACAAGAACCCGACATCAATCGTTGGGCAGTTGCCCGCCAGACACAACACCCGTCTGGTCGGAGGATCCTCCCTTTTCTATGGTGGATGAGTGAACTTTACACCCTGTTACTCATACTCCGAAAGACGCACACCAGTTGCGAGTACTACGCACCTGACCTATTTGAATAACTTTATCTTCCTGCCTGTTTTTTTTTTTTAGGTTGCCATTTCCCACGTAGACCTAGGAGGTTATCGGCTGCGTAACCGAATTTTCCTGTGGGTGCCCCAATAAATTAAGGCCTCCAGGTAGGGTATAAAACTTAAATTAAGCGACTAGATGCAAGGGCACCCCCTGTGGGAACCTCGGCTTAGGGCGTCACTGGGGGAGGACAGACTGGATCAGATTCCTCTAAACAACTGGCCGGAGCGCGCGCGCAACCAATTAACTAATTAGTTATTTAACAAACATGTTTACCGGTTAATATTATTATTAGGAGAATTTAAAACTACAGGTTCAGCGGCACGGGCTGGCTCGAGGAGGGGTCGGGGCGGAGGGTTCCTGCCTGCCTGTTGCCTGTCACTATAGGACCTTCTAGGGTGTCCCCTTCCGGTGTTACCACTCACATCTGCCTTTTGTTGGTTAGCTTTCATTCATCCTCTCAACATGAACTAAACTACCAAACTGAAGACCTGCTAAAGTTTAGCATAAAATCTAGTTTGACAGCCCTAAGCTGTCAAAGTCCCTTTCTCGCCCTGTATGTTAGAAAAGGATAGCAATAATCTTAGTTCAGTGGGAACTGAATATTCTAATTGGACATGTATAAGCACTATTACTATTATTCCTCTTTTTCGCGATATTTAATATAACTTATTGCATTATTATTTCCTAGGCCAAAACGTTCAACACTTAGCCAAATAGAAGAAGTATACCTTTACTTTCTATATCGTGCATATCTAGTATATTGTATTATAAAACTAGCGTTAAGTTTTTAACCGACTTCAAAAGAAGGAGGAGGTTATGTAACAATGTTAACAATTTGTTCTCGAATCTTCTTATCACTTTGTATACCAAATTTAGCGCATTTTTGGTAGTCGATAAGGCAGCGGCTACCATTAATATGGTAACCCGAAAGCATGTTCGCGAAATCTATCACAAAAAAAAATCTCCTACTTGCCTTACTTATACTCCATTTGAAATAAGATTAAAAATTTAAATAAAACTTTTTACAGTCCGTTCAACCGATTTTGGCTTCTATACCGTAGGCATAAGGATGGCATTAAAAGCAAAAAAAGTTACACAATACCAACTGTCTACTGTAGCTGCCATTTGTCATGCCACCAACGCAATAGAAGTCAAAATCGGTTGAACGGAATGTAAAAAAGGTTTAGGTATTTAAATGACTACTCGTTTACACTATCACAAGGCGACACATAAATGAATGCCTAAATAAAAGCTTGCTGTTGGATTTTCAACCCTCGGCTTAGCGCCGAAAGTTTAAAATCCAATAGCGCATTTAAGTGTCGCCTAGTGTTAGTAAAAACGGGCCTAAGGCTTGTTGCCCGAAGATATAAAATAAACATTTCCTCTCGACTCTTATTAATTTTTGCTAAATTTGTTCCACCTTAAAAACCATGAAACCATGAACCATTTAGTCCGAAAAAGCCATGTTGCGCCAACGACAAATAAATTGGGATAAGGACACAAGAATGATGATGAAAAATCTCTCTCCAAAGGGATATAAAGTTATCCTAGATACAATATGGCCAATGAATCATGGCCTGCACTTAACCTAATTAAGTAATGCACGATCGGTCAGAATTGAAATCGGTTTAAAACAAATGTCTAATCCATTACTTATCTATTCATAAGTTTGAAAAAAAATCTGCTCAACAACGTAATTTACGAACTTATGAAGCAATGGATTAGACATTTGTTTCGAACGACCGTGTATTACGCAATTAGGGTGCTGTCCGAACTTTACGCAGAAGAATAATGTTTTTTAGGAATCAATTGGTGCCATGACGCGAGTGTGAGCGAGAGAACATGCGCGAAAGTTCGGAGAGCCTATGTTCAGACCGGTCATGATTCATCGAACGTATTTTAGTTTCCCTTACATACAGTATTTTGAATCTGCCTCATTCATACCTTCCTACGTTCGTGAGTTACTTAGCTGTAGTTTTTATTTTAAACTTATGATATCTTATTTATTTTTTGTCTTAAAAAATATAACAAAGTATGGCAGCTTTTATGCTCACGACTGTGACTGGGGGTTTATGAAAATAAAAATACAAAGAAAAAATGATCATTTTATGTTAAAATCGAATAGAGAACACTACAATTAACATTTGAAATTATTTCTAAGATTTTTAATTTTTTTATATAATATTTTTCAATTTTAATTTCGAATAAATATTATTATTATAAAAGTTCAAAGCCTTTTGCTCAAAGCGTGTGCTCATGATACGAGATACGATACGATAGTTTTTCAATTCGCTAACGAATTCAATTGACCTATTTCAATCACTTACCTAAACATAACTTATGAAATGTAGGTGTTACTATAAGTTTAATGTGGGTGTCACCTCTGCCTAAGGGGTAAAACCCATGAATTAAATTTCACCCTGTATAGTCATAATAATTGATTGCCAAAGATTATCGAGTCTTGCAGACTGAATCAGACATTTCTTTACACCCCAGTCACATATTTAGTATAGTCTGACCGTACCGCTGTTCCGCGCCTAAGGAATGCGCGGCGAGGGGGGCGCAGCGTTGACCAATGAGCGGCCTGGACTGCGGCCTGTGAGCCGCGCACGTACCTCAGGCGCGGAACAGCGGCTCGGGTAAACTATAGTAGACCGAATCAAACTAGAATAAGAGGAGACTGTATAATATAAATTGTAAAGATAATACAAAAAATAATTCATAATACATTGTGATAAGATTCGTAATTATTACAATTACATATCTATTAATAAAAATTAAAAAATACAAAAAAAAATTGTTCATGAAGTACAATAAGATTTTGATAGATTGGCAATGTGTAGTAGATGAAGTATTTCCACTCCGTAATTGTATGGAATATCAAAATGTATTCTTTTTGAAAGGAAGTGTTATTTGGACATTTCTTCTAAAGTCTTCAATAATGTAATATGTGTTGTAGTCGTCAACCTTACTGTCTTTGAAATAATGCAATAAATTCATTATTTGCGTTCGACATACGCTGCGTTCGCGGTAATGCGCACGTTCGACACACGCTGCGTTCGGGGTAATGCGTTTAAATAATAATGTAAGTACCCACATTGTAACATTCCCATTAGTCTTCCCTTCCACCCATATGTACAAGAGCGACGATACTAAGAGATCTGTATTTTTTAAACATTTTTCAACAAAATATTTAATAAAACTCATATTTTACTACTCATTCTGTTTCATAGTCAAATAAAAATAAACTATCCCTGTAAAAAAACATATTTAAAAAGTATTTGTTCGATAAATAAGGCAAAGGCAAAATATGCTATATCTAGTCACTACAGACCCGAAAATGTCTTTGATTTTGACAATGCAACAACATTCATTGCATTACTTACGTCGTCGAGCAGACGAACTTTTCAAACATATGAAGCAATGGATTGGAATTTTCCTTCATAACCCTTTGGACTGTGAAAGTGTGTTATCTAACCGAGTTTGCAGGACTTGTTCTCAGCTACACTCAGCATATTTTGCCTCACCCTTATCTACTTTATTTACTCGTATAACTAATACCCTGTACTTTCTTATGAAACAAAAATCTATAACAATCAGATTACAAACTATAGAATCTATGTTTTTGTTACAAGTCCGCTACTCGACTGCCTGTTACCACTGTCATGTATGGAATAAGTAAACAATATCGAATCTAGGCTATGATTTAGTTGATAAGTTTGCGCACATGCGTCATAATGGTGCATAATATTTTATTTCCTTTATTTATATCTCAACGATTTAGTAACTGGACTGGCGAATGGCATAGTGGTGGTCCGTAAGCTTAAATTCAAAACTAAAGTTGGTGCTTGAATGGTCAATGCACCATCCAAGTAGATATTCGCTAGAGCGAGAAGTCCACTCACAGGCATTCGCATGAGGTACTTGTGAATATACTTATCACTATAGCGAGTGACGTATCTAAGTAGCAGAAAGAGATCGCAAGAATATGCTGACCCGTACGTGTAAGCCCTCATACCCGCGGGCAATTTTTTTTTATCGCGCACTGGATTTTCAACCCACTGCGTAGCGCCGAGAGTTGAAAATACAACAGACAGTGTATTTCTTTTACGCGCTGGCATGCACTCTGTTGAACGCGCAATATTCGGTACAATATCGAGAGTTGGAAATCCATTGTGCGATATAAAACCCGTGCGTAGCTGGGCCTAATGCGATTTCACCCTGGTACAACACACCCTTTTCTAGGCTTGCCACTATTTCATTCGGCACGCTGATTCCATTGATTGCTATTATAAAAAATGTCGGTTACTAAGTCGTAAATTTCAAGTATTGCTTTAGTATTATAGTGAAAAGCTTGAATCTTTGTAGTTTGAGTGATCACAGATAAATATTGAAATGTTGGAGTATGTAACACTTGAGAGTTTTTTAGCTTCCAAGTCCAAAACTAGGTACTATGAATCCGATATTAGAATGGGATGTCGGAAATATTGGTCCTACCCGGATTCAAATCCTTAAAATCAACAAATTGTATAATATCCGTCAAAATATAAAGTGATCAATAATACTTGGGTGTCGTGTGTGTGACTTTTTTTGTTTATTCTCATATGAAATTTTTTATTCAACGTTATATTTGCGTAGATCGTAACTATTATTATTTTATTTGTTGTTATTGCTAATTTCGACATTACTTAGGATTAATTAGATTGTACCGTGATCCGTGGAAAATGCCTGCTTATAATAAAAAAGTGCGAGACTACATTTTTCCAAAAACTTCATGAAAAAAAGATGGCCCTGGCACCAAAAATCTTAGCGATTTCTCCACACTACGAATTAGGACTAGGCATATCATAATTATTAGAAGTTTAAATACCTACTAATTAACCATTTGTTTCGACTAAGGGTCAGTTCAGACCGCAACGTGACCCTGAGCGCACTATTTTACAATTATCGAACTTATTGTATTCACGAAAAGGTATAATTTCAGTTGGAGTATTGACACGTGTCAAAGTACGCTGAGATGCGCAGTGCGTGTACCTTATTGTGTAGCCAATAAATTCGATATTGTATCCGATCATTAAATCAGTATATACTAAAATGTCATAGAAAATTAAGATGCACACTGCACTTTTCCCTATCATAATTTTTTATCTTGCAAACCTAAAGTGTGCCAAAGTAGTCTCGTACAAAACGCATATAGGTACTTCGCACAGCCTGTGGCACAGCACAAATCTATGTAACCACTGTAATAATCATCGCAGTGTTTTACAAAATGTTCGTCAAATGTTCCATGATCCATCACATTCCGTATCGCAGACTGTTATGGTATAAAATAAATACTTGAATGTCATGAGTATTTTTGTACAGTGGCCGAGAGTTTCATATCGCTGCAATATTCAAGTTGTAAATAAATTAATAAATATTTAATATAAAATATTTTTTTGTCTTTTATTTTTATTCATCACAAAGTAAAGCCAAGCTCACATTTTACAGCCGCAACGGGCCGCAGCGCAACGCATTTTCATACATAAAAGTGGGGTGCGCCTGTTGTGTGCGTTGGTTCATAGAAAATGTACTAAAGTGGTGATGTATGATTTTTGAAATACGTTGGTGTTACGAAATATCACCCTATACGTTGATGTTACGAAATATCACACATTTTTCAAATTTTTTGAGGTGGATAAACTGAATAACCCCCACCCTAATACTAGAATACTAGATAGCCTAAAACTACCTTCACATAAGTGACATACACTACAAACCCGTGCGCATTAACATGGCACCTGGCTCGGAACACAATACTACCGCTACCCGTCCCGCCCCCCGCCGTCGCCGTGCGGGGTAGCGAGGGGAGCTCCAAACGACATTGAGCCAGGTGCCATGTTAATGCGCACGGGTTTGTATTTTTCATCCAAATAAGCTCGGAGGTACCTACTACCTCCTTTTTACCCCAACTCCAAGTTAAACCTTTGCGTGTGACTGCCACTGGCATGGCCATGCCACCACTAGATACTTTAATTTGGATAACACAAAAAAATTGTCGCTTCGACAAATATCAGAATTAGTTCTAAAGTTATAAGGTTAAAAAGGTGGCCGACCTGGGGAGGCTTGAATCTCAAAAGCTAGGGCACCTAGCGAAGATCTGTTTTCTGCCAAAGTTAGTCGCTAATTAGTGGGAATCAATCGCCAAGTCACAGATTTAATCGGGTCTTAGTTTAGAAGACAAAGACATAATGAGTAAAAAAAAAAACAATTGGACCTATTTAAAAAACTTATAGATTTCTGTATTAGCAGGTAAACTGAAAAAAGATACGTTTTTATTATTATTACAAGCTTTATATTAGCTTGCTCTGTTCGTCTATGTGTTTCCGGTTACTCCAATTGTCATCAATTTTTCAAGCACTTCCTGGCCTCCGATTGAGTTGATACTTGGCATACTTATACAACTACCGAGACATATTGAAAAAATGATACCATGGAGCTGGTCTGATGATGGAGCCGGAAGTTGGGCAAGGAACTCCTCAATCAAACAAGATAGCACCATCGTGTTTGGAGTCATTGGTTACGTATTAACAAGTACTTTGACACTGGGTGGTGTTCAAGGTCTGTTGATGGAGCCGGAAGGTGGCCATATGCATTTCTAGTTACTCCAATTGTCATCCATTTTTCAAGCACTTTGTGGCATCTGATTGTGCTGTAACTTGGCATACTTATACAACTACCGAGACATTTTGAAAAGATGATACCATGGAGCTGCTCTGATAATGGATCCGAAAGTTGGCCATAGGAACTCCTCAATCAAACAAGATAGCACCATCGTGTTTGGACTCGTTGGTAATGTATTAACAAGTGCTTTGATACTAGGTAGTATGCAGGGTCTGATGATGGCGCTGGAAGGTAGCCATGGGAACTCCTCAATCAAACAAGATAGCACCATCGTGTTTGGACTCGTTGGTTATGCATTGACAAGTGTTTTGACACTTGGTGGTGTTCAGAGCCTGATGATGGAGCCGGAAGGTGGCCATGGGAAAACCTAAATCAAACAAGATAGCACCATCGTGTTTGGACTCTGGTCATATATTAACAAGTGCTTTGACACTAGGTAGTGTTTAGGGTCTGATGATGGAGCCGGAAGGTGGCCATGGGAACTCTTCAATCAAACAAGATAGAACCATCGTGTTTGGACTCGTTGGTTATGTATTGACAAGTGCTTTGACACTAGGTGGTGTTCAGGGCCTGATTATGGAGCCGGAAGGTGGCCATAGGAACTCCTCAATCAAACAAGATAGCACCATCGTGTTTGGATTCATTGGTCATGTATTAACAAGTGGTTTGACATTAGGTGGCGTTCAGGGTCTGATGATGGAGCCCGAAGGTGGCCATGGGAAAACCTAAATCAAACAAGATAGCATCATCGCGTTTGGACTCATTGGTTATGTATTGACAAGTGCTTTGACACTAGGTGGTGTACAGGGTCTGATGATGGCGCCGGAAGGTGGCCATAGGAACTCCTCAATTAAACAAGATAACACCATCGTGTTTGGACTCGTTGGTTATGTATTGACAAGTGCTTTGACACTAGGTGGTGTTCAGGGCCTGATGATGGAGCCGGAAGGTGGCCATGGGAAAACCTAATTCGTTGGATTTGTGGAGGTGATAGAACAGATATTTAAATAAATCGTAATGCTAAAAAGTAGAAAATAAAATATAGGTAAAAATCTTTTTAAAAACAAGCTTTTAATTAACTAAAAGGTACTAAATAAACTGTCGTAAACATAGAACTTTAATATTTTCTTAAAAGCTTGAGGCGTATTATTTCTTGAGAGATCACAGAAAGTGATAAGGCCGCCCATTGTATGTTTTATAGTTTTAAATTTATTTATTTTCGCAATGTATTTTCTGGTGTACAATAAAGTATATATAAATAAATAAATAAATAAATAAATGTCCTTCTTACATACAACTTGAATGTAAGCCTCAAGGTTTTAAGAAAATATTACAGTTCTATGTTTACGACAGTTTTATTTAGTACTTTTTAGTTAATTAAAAGCTTGTTTTTAAAAAGATTTTTACCTATATTTTATTATCTCTTCTCTTGCTGGATCGACATCCATCAACTGCACTTATTACACCAGAACCAGCCATATCATATAAATATGAAACTAAGTATCTAAAACTAAGTACGTCATGTCGGCCGAAATATATGCGTACGTACGCGCCTCGCGGCGCGAGAGATGGACTGAGAGATGGTTCGCGTCCGTGGGTCGGTGCGAAAACTTCGAAGAATCTAAAACCAGCGCGGGTTCACTAACATTTCGTCATAACTCCGGATAGACAAATAAAACAAAAAAATGGCTGTATAAATTATAATGTAATACAAAATCGTAATTTATTCATTCTTAGGTACAAACAATGCGCCCGTTTAATCTAATTACATCTGTTAGGTACGCAAAGAAAAAAACATCTTTTAAATGATTCTTTATTTTGTTTTAGAACTATAATATTTCCGCTTGCGTATTATTTGAGCACCAAATCGCGATTATTTTTCTAATGTAAAATAATTTGTTCAAATCATCAACTAAATTTTTCACATTAAAATATAATTATTTATTAAATTTTTGAGACTGAGCACAAGTGCTATGTTAATTTGCGTTGCTTTTGAGCATTTTTTGAACCCAGAACCAATATTCTGCAAGGCAATAATGGAGCAAGGATATCGTATTTTGATATTATGCATATTTTTAATTAGCAAGTAGGTACAAGGCGGCTTTCGTCAGTAATAAATGCTATATATTTGACTAAAAATTTGGAGTATTTTAAATGTGCATTTTTAGTAAGTAATTAAATTGCATGGATTACAGTCATCTCACAAAATAATCAAGCACGCTTTCTCAAACAATCCAATATACATTGAGGCGATTTAGACACTTGCATTTACGAATGTTATACATGTATATGTTTCATAGCGAAAGTTGTTTACTTGACGGATGTAGGTCAATAAATCGCCATCCTGTATAGTATTTATTAGAAACTATTAGAATTCGAATAGAAATGAAACTTACAGATTATGTTGCTTTATACAATTTTTATTTTATCAGCAATTTGAAGACACAGGAAGACTAGTTGTGAATACAGACTGGATAAAATTGGAAGTGCAATCAATGACTTCAAAGATCCTACCACGGGCGGGACTCCTGCCCTATGGTCCGTTTCAAAAGTATCAAATGAAAGTGTAAATAAGCCCTGTTCAGGTTAAATTCTTACGCAATCACTCACTAAAGGGAACTGATATTCATCTGATGAATGATCAAGACAAATGTCAAATATAGACATAAATGTCTCACCACTTTTTCCAACATTTTTTTGTTTGAATAATTTTAATTGAAAAATTATCGATGAAAATTGAGGTTTTAAAATGAGCCTCAATTGTCAAATGAAAAACATGCTTATTGCAACATGGTGATTTGAAATTAGAATTTCGTGTAATCAAATCACAGCTATCTTGTAAGTGGCACTACAAATTGGCATCCATAGGTACGTTTTCTGACCCATATGTTTACTTTTTCATGACATACTTTTGGAACAGACTATAGAAACTCGCACGCATATTTATCATCTAATTGTTCCTCGTGCAGGAGGAAACGCCAGTATAATAGGAGCCTCAAAATGTTGGTTAACATCATCTTAAGTTAGCTAGCTTTAAAGCTGGATGTAAATCAACTAAACGACTATTGTCTTTACAACATTATGCTATTTCACGTCTTAACATCCATAATAAGGCAAAATACTGTAAATCTATCTATTTAAAAAATTTCACTGTTTTATTTTATTGTACGTCGGGTTCATTTAGATCTGAAGATTTCTGGTGAAATAAGGACGTATTTATTACAATTATTGACTAATTCTGTTACAACAATCGAGATAGTTCAGTAAAACCTGCAGTCTATGCGTAACACACTCTTAATGACAATCGTTTACAGTGAAGACAACACAACCAAACCCATTGTTTCAAATGTTTGAAAAACTGAAGAATTCCCGTATTATTACTAGATTTTGAACGGTTTTGAAAACATTGAAAATGTAGTCGCAATCTCAACTCGGCGACAATCAAAGTAAAAAACTTCAAACTAAAAGTATTTTGACTGATTAAGAACGAGATTAGAATGCGACAGTTCTTAAAATTACGAGAATTGTCCCTCTGGTCTGTTTGACAGATGGATGCAGTGTGTATCGTAGAATAATCAACATGAAAGCGATGGTCATTAGGAGCATGAGACGGAATAAGGCTGCTAAAGCCATTCGCAGATGGCATGCGAATGGCACCTACACTTCTACAAGAGTCTTTTGGCGCTCGAATGACGTTGTCACGGTGGCGCTGTTAGTAAACATTTGTGCAATTGTTTTGTGAAATGTATTGAAAAACCAAGATGGCGGCGTTAGTTCCCATTTTAGCCACGCGCCAAAAGAACCTTGTAGCGTTATATACGACATTCGTACGCCATTCACTATAACTCTATCGACGTTACGAGCCGACAGCAACAACCGCGAACAGCAAAGAAAAGTATTTACAAGATATGTATAATTATTATAAAAACAATACTTAATTATTTCGTACAAGCACTTAGCTGCAAGGCATCATTGTAGCAGACTCTTTAGGTATTTCGATTTTCTTTTCAGAATATTTCCGACATCCGTAAGCATATCGTGTCGTCCGTTCTTGAGTTTATTTTCTACTGGGCTTTGGTATTTTTCATCTTCTTCTAAATTTAATTTAGCGAGGGATTGTTCGAGGTCGTTAACGAATTCGTATTTGGGCCACTCATCGAGTATATTTTCGAGAAAACTGATAGAGTTTTGTACCGTTTCATTGAGTTTGTTCAGAAGCTCTGAGGTTCTAAGTTCATCGGGCGAGTGGTTCGTCTTCTTCTTTGATTTCTTGGTGCTGGCCGGCGAGAACAACTCGTTGCAGACGCCCAGCAAGAACGTTATGATACCTATGAACTGGAAATAAAATAGTTTTCTTTTTAATGGTTGTTTAGAATTGGTCGCAAACTATTACGTTTATATGACAATATGTGAAATGAACAAAACTACCTTTTGGAAGAGGCAACTAGAATCTATTCTATTTTCTATTAATGGCCTACTTCAAATAATTTTTCACACTTTGAATGTATGAGAAATTGGAGTTTGATAAGACATACACTCAGTTATTTTCTGGTAAAATGAACTAGTAACTAGTGCAAAAAAAACGTGTCAAAAAAGTCGAAGAAGATCAGAACAGTTCAAGACAAAATTAATTCAAGAACAAAGAAAAATGATTCAAAAAGATCTGTAAATTAAAAATATTAAAAATCTAAGATCACGTTCTTCTTTTCGTTCGACTTCATCAAACATCAATAAGTTTCAAAAGTTTGAAGATGACATACAGAATGACGTTTAAATACTTTTCTAGTTAAATGTAATTTAGTGATATTATGTGGTGCAAGTGGGTCTTAATGCGTTCAACTTACCTCTAAATAATTAGATAAACTTTCGAGACAGTCTCTCATACTCCACACGGGGTCTCCTTTGACTGCCATCTCAGTTTGCAGCTGCAACTCCGCCTTGGGCAAAAGTCGCGCGGCTGCGACGCACGCATCGTGCGCAGTGGTCGTGCGACCGACGGCCAGCTCGGCGACGAGCCGCAGGATCGTCGCGTACAGCTCCCGGTACGGGACCGGCGAGTTTACAAATGCTGGAAGAAAATAATAAGAATATAAGTAGTGTCTGATAGTAAGTGCATAGGAAAAAGCATGCCATCCACAAAGACTGAAATCGAACATTGTGGTTATTTTTGCAAGTTATTATTATCAGTCTGACCTAATATATCTATTCTGGCAAAAAAAAACTGTATAAAAAAAGCGAAGCGAAAAAGAATAACCATGTAGTTTTTTTTTGTGTTTTTCTAGATAGGCTTTGGAATGGGTAACTAATTTTGAACTGACAAAAGAGAATGCCAGGGCTTCCCACAAGACTCGGCCAGAACCGACAAAGATGAACTATATTTCATAAAAAAGGAAAATAAATATAGAATTAGATAGTATAATTAGTTTTCTATTAGAAGCACACCAAAAAAAAATATTTTTTTTTTTTTAAGTTGACCACTTGACACTTCTGATTTTAACGTTATCATGAAATAAACTATTAAATGAATTAATGACTTTTAGCATATTATGCTCAGTGTCAACAGCCAAGGTAGTCCTAAATGGTAGAAAAATCGGAGTCCAATAACACAGCAATATACAAACACAAAACTCAAAAAAATACGGAAATATTGCATTCGGATTTTTGGCATTGTCCTTTTCAGACTCCTTGACTATTCAAAAGTGGTCCATATTAATTGTTTGAATTATGAAATAATTTTCAAAACTCACCAATAATCCTAGACGGGAACGGCGCCGATATACTAATCCTCTCCTTCTCACAGTAAACTTGCCGACACTTGTCCATGGCCGCACTAAAGGCGTCCACACACGTATTCAACTGTTCATAGTGCCCCTTTTTCTCTTCCACCGGCCGGCTATCGGCTAGTTCAATACACAGCGCTATGGCCGATACTAGGGCATCCTTCAGCCGGAGATAGGACACCTCCTGGTCGAAAGTCCGGGTTTTGAGCTGGTCATCTTGGAATTGTGGCGGCTCGAAGTTTACTATGACGTTTAGGTCGCGGTTGTCGCTGTAAAGTAAAAAAAAATGTCAATGGATGCCATTTTATTTTTATTAGTGTTTTAGTTAGTAAGTACCAATTATATGTAATTGCATGCTATGGATCTTGGTCTGAAATAAAGATTTTATTATATTATTATTATTTCGGCAGAAGAGTAATTTTCTGGGCTGTTTTTCACTGGTTTATCATACAAATGGCTGAATTCATTTATTAGAATTAAATTGAGAACTATTCAAAAGTGACTGGTAATGGTCTGGACTTAAGAAAAAACAAAACTGTCCTACGTCAACACTATAGTCTTTATGTTTCTAATTCATAATTATATTTTTTTCGGCCCTTACCACTTGATTGAAATCCTTGCTTTCTGAGAGTAACTGTATTCTTTTAAATATATTGCGTGGGATCCTGTCTTTCGTAAAATAAGTAAAGTAAACTTTCCAATAAATAAAGAAAAAGAAATTAAAACTCTTAATTTTTGAAAGACAAAACTCAATAAAAAAAAACAGCTTCCAATACAGACGTTTTGACTAATGTGTAACAGTTTTTTCAGGTTGTTCACTTGTAGGCGTATGTTAATTTCCATTAGTATTTTTGACCTTACATTCTTACAAGCGCCTGCTCGTGTGTATACTCACGTGGCACTGGGCGGCAGCCTGCTGGGCTGGTGCAGCAGCGTGGGCGGGCCCGCCAGCTGCGACAACAGCGCCTGCTCGTGTGTATACTCACGTGGCACTGGGCGGCAGCCTGCTGGGCTGGTGCAGCAGCGTGGGCGGGCCCGCCAGCTGCGACAACAGCGCCTGCTCGTGTGTATACTCACGTGGCACTGGGCGGCAGCCTGCTGGGCTGGTGCAGCAGCGTGGGCGGGCCCGCCAGCTGCGACAACAGCGCCTGCTCGTGTGTATACTCACGTGGCACTGGGCGGCAGCCTGCTGGGCTGGTGCAGCAGCGTGGGCGGGCCCGCCAGCTGCGACAACAGCGCCTGCTCGTGTGTATACTCACGTGGCACTGGGCGGCAGCCTGCTGGGCTGGTGCAGCAGCGTGGGCGGGCCCGCCAGCTGCGACAACAGCGCCTGCTCGCGCGCCGCGGCCGCTCCCCACGCGCACGCCTCCAGGCGCGCGCCCCACGCACCCAGTTCCACCAGCTTCTCGAACGTACCATACTTGTAGGCGTATGTTAAGTGTTCTACGCTCTGAGGGGGAAAAAAATAGAGCATATTTATTCATTTACTGAAAATCTACACATAGAGGATAAAAACTGTCTTTTATTCAGTTCAGATGTCTCTACTATCACTAGTCCAAGAATATGACAGCTAGCACACTATCCATAATTTTTTGGTAAACAAGCGGCTTCTTCTACGCTTAATTTAACTAATATGCCCAGTCGCTCAGCTGTTGACTGCAAAATTATGGGGACCCATGTAATTACCAAAGCTGTTATAAAACGAAAACTGTGGAGGAAAGCACTCCGAAGAAAATATGATATTTAATATTTATTCTATTTACTTGTAATCTTCTATTATTTATTATAGAAAGCCACACTAGTTCCGAGAGATGAAGGATAGTTTTTATGACAGAAATATGCACGATTTTTTAAGGAATTTCCATGCTGGTGAATCCCCGTAACGAAGCTAGTTTTTGACAATGGGGAGGGGTGCATTTTAAATGGACCTCAAGGAAGTTGTCAGCTCTGACGAATATGCGATCAGTGTATACATAATGTGAATTTAAAAATTTTTCATTATTTAATTTCTCGTGAATTTAAATGTCATTTATCGTAAAAAATTTAATGTTAATTTGAATTAACATAGTTTATAAGCACTACTAATAAATATTGTGGGCCAAAATTGTCTTTAATAAATAAATATTATTATACTCACATCCTTGCCGTGATGTTTGAGGAAGGCCCTAGTATCTGCCAACAGCTGCAGTGCTCGACTGGCCACACACGCAGGCGCCAGGCGAGCGCAGTGCAGCCAACCGATAGACACCAACTGTATGTGCTTCACTTCTAGACGTTGGTATATACTGTCCGCTGCTAATGCGTTACCTGAGAATGAAAAGCTTAGCTTGCAATGAAACTTGATTTCAAATATTCACTGTAATAATGAAAATACTTTTTCAAAGCTAACGGCCAGTTTCTTCATCAAAAGTAACAGACAACTGTTCTTTCGCGCTGTTGGATTTACAACCCTCGCCTCAGCGTTGAGGATTGAAAATACAACAGTGCAAAAGAACAGTTCACTGTTACATCTGTAGGCTGGCACGACATTATATTTTTAGAGAAATAAGTTATATGGATGAGAGCAGTGGTGGCCCAGAGGTAACAGACCAAACTTACGAGTTGTAATGTCGTGAGTTCGAACCCAGACAGGCGCTTTACTTTGCGTAAATAATGTCATCATCACTGCTCTCAAAACGGTGAAGGAAAACATCGTAAGGAAACCGGCATGTCCTAGAACCAAAAATTCGAAGATATGTGACATCTACCAACCCGCACTGGGCCCGTGTGGTGGATTGAAGCCCACTCTCTCTCGAAAAGGGGAGGTCTGTGTTCAAACAGTGTGAACATTATAGAATGATTATGGAAGTTATATGGCTTTCGATTGGAGAGGCCTATGTACAGTATACTTTGGGCAATTAATATCATCATGACGGCATGTGAAGAGATGTCAGAGGCCCATGAGCGGCGTAAAAACTGTAACCCCGGGTTAGTCACTAACCACACAAAAAAGAAAGTTAATTGTATAAAATCCATACTAATATTATAAATTCGAAAGTAACTCTCTGTCTGTCTGTATGTTACCTTTTCACGCCTAAACCTCTGAACGGATTTCGATAAAAGTTGGCAAGGAGATAGATGGCATCCCGGGGAAGGCATAGGCTACTTTTTATCGACATACCACGCGGGCGAAGCCGCGGGCGGAGTCTAGTGTATAATATATACAGTTTAGTATCAGCAATAGAGGCTTAATGATACGAGGGCGGCACTGAAAATTTCGGGAATCAAGGTAGTGACACAACATTACTATTTAAAAATGTATTTATTGCTTTTCGAAGTATTCTCCGCCAAATTTGACACATTTTTCCATACGATGGAACCAATCATTGAAGCAACCATTCGGAAGTTGGGGTCTCCAAAATGGCCGTTTTGTAGGCGTCCACAGCTTCTTCAGGTGATGAAAATCTCTGTCCACGCAATTGATTCTTTATTTTAGGGAAAGTATAGAAATCATTAGGGCTTAGGTCGGGGCTGTACGGCGGATGGTCTAATAATTCTATGTTTTCTTGCTCTAAAAACTCTTTTGTTCTGGTGCGCGGTGTGAGAACTCGCATTGTCGTGATGGACGATGATGCGGCGGTTGCAGTTCTCTTTACGGAGTTCAGAAACGACCTGTGGCAAACAAATGCTAGCATACCATTCTGCATTAACCATTCTTTGTCCCTCAAGAGGAATAGTCGTAACATGGCCGGTTTTCGAGACAAACGTGGCCACCATTTTTTTTGCAACACTCCGTGAACGAACAATTTTTGTTGGCTTTAACTCATTTTCGAACACCCAAACTCGTGACTGGTTTTTTGTTTCGGGTTCGTACGCGTATATCTAGGATTCGTCACCTGATACAATGTTGTATACAGCATTTGAGGATACTGCGTGGAATCTTTCGAGAGTTCTGACGCACCAAGGAACGCGAGCCGCTTTTTGCTCTTCACAGAGCGAATGCGGTATCCATCGGGAAAACAACTTTTTTACACCTAATTGTTCATGCAAGATTATTTGTATTTGACTCATGCCAATGTCTAAAGTTGCCTGAATTTCGCGGTATGTCACATGTCGATCTTCCTCAATCAGCTTACGCACTGCATCAACGTTTTCTTGGGTGACTGCAGTTTTTGGACGACCTTGCCGGGGATCATCACTGAGCTTGACACGTCCACGTTGAAATTCAGCAAACCAGCGATAAATTGTGGTTTTGGATGGGGCTTCATCACCAAATGCAGAAATCATCCGGTCAACACACTGTTTTTGTGTTAAACCACTTCGAAAGTCATAATAAATCATCGCTCTTGAATTTTCTCGAGTCAATTCCATTTTCTCAACGACTAAACAAGTTTGACAAAACCTTGTGACAAGACCGAGAATCTTTTTTTAAATAAATAAATGGTATTCGATTTTTAAAACCAAGGAGTTTTCAATTAAAAAGATTTTAATATGACAGGAACTGTGGAAATATTCCATTCCCGATACTTTTAGTGCAGCCCTAGTAATAATAATGTACAGCAGTGGACTGCAGAAGACTGATGATGAGAGATAGACATCTTAAATCGCGTGGCTCACGTCTCGTTTAGCACTAAGTACTTGTCCCTTGCTGTTATGTTGCTTGTTAGGCTTAGTTTCAATACTAATAGAGTTCAAAATGGCGACTGACAGTACAGTGCTACCATTCGCGTCACGGACAAGTTATAATGAACGCACAGTAGTAGGAAGTTAGTTTTCAATTTGGAACAGATATTCACTTACCTAATAAATGATACAACTTGACGAGCAGTAACTTAGCGTGGAAGTTGGCAGGCGAATGATGTAGTACCAACTCTAACAGACATAGCGCATCCACCACCGGCGCTGAACTGTGCTGCAACACTCCTGTAAAGAAGGTTTCATTACATACTTTATCATGGTTGACGTGAAGAATTTGACTATTTGCGTAAACCATAAGTCAGTTATTGTATTTTGAACTTTATTCCGCGCAAGGTAAAGTTCTTAATACAAAGTTAATAACTTAGACACGGTTTGGAACTTGATCTTCGTCAGAATAAAGTTCGAAATTCAAAATAGCTCGATGTTTTAAACCAAAGATAAATCTTGTTTTGTAAAAAGACTAAGTTTTTGCTCAGTTATTAATATTACTTTTACAGGAAAATGAAGAACTTACTGAAATAAATTAGGTTAGATTATTCCAGCAGGCTCAATTTACCTGCCATAATACTTTAAGGCTCTTACATACTGGCGCGACGCGACAATTAACAAAACAATTTCTGAGAAAACGGCGAACTATGCGGCGGCGCGGCGTCGCGTCGCGCGACTAATCGCGCCAATATGTAAGAGCCTTTAGTTGGACTGATGTTCCCTACTTTGTATAGCCAATGAGCTCGAAAATAGTCTATATTATCAACAATCTTACCAGCATAATAGTAGTGATGTGCCGCCAGTATCCCATACCCGTCAGCGCCACAGAACTCCGTAATACTGGCAGTGATCAGTCCCTTTTGTAGGCACCGTAAGTAGTGGCCCCTGAGCGTGGTAGCGAGCGATAGGGCTCCGTCGGCGGGCAGTGGCTCAGCCACCAACCGCCACGCGGATAGGCAGGACACGTGGCGTTGGATATCGTCAGTCTAGGATAATGATACTTTAATCAGTATTGGGTACTTACCTTAGCCTAGCCGTTTTATGAGCGCGAAATGTACCTTTAAATACAACGTTACGCTGTGCAAAGGTTCTATTATAAAAAAAACAAGATATTAATCTTGATATAAGTGTATGGTGGAATTTTCAGTTCTAATCTGTTCTGCATGAAAGGGACATTGAGATTTTGCGTTGATTTTTTCACCATTGATTTGCTTAATTCAAGATTTTTTAAATGTCAAATATTCTCAGTAAGATCCAATTTAACGGAACGGTCAGGCACGATAATTTGTTTGATGGTCCGTTTCCCTCCCACCCGATTAGTTCCTGATAACTTATTCGGCAGATAATTTCATAGAACTTCTGTTCCAATTTTTTTAATTAATCTAGTAGATAGACATTGATGCGGATCTGAGCCATTACAGGTTCCCAGGGTTGCGGGAAAGTCCGGAAGGGATACCGGGACCTTGGCAATAGGCAACTGAAGGAATACGGGTAAGTTTTAGTCAGAAAAAGTCTGACACGCCCTTCCGCTCCGCCCAGAGCGGGAGAAGTCATTTGACCATTACAGGTTGAACGCTTTTCGTTATCTCTGCTATTGTGCCTGCTCACACGTCTATGGCAACAATAGCTGATATCACAGCCATTACCGATATCAGCGCTGACTCAGCAGTCATATGACTTGCAAGTACCTCGCGAAAGTTAAGAATACTAGGACATTTATTTATGTATGGACATAAATGAATATTCATGATGGCTATTGTATTGATTTATGAAAATTCTGTTTAACATAATGGGTAAATATGTAGCTGGCGGTTGATGTCTCAGGTAAATTTATATTTTACAAGTTTTACTTTAGTTTTAGTGAGGCATCTTCTGCAAAAGTTTCATTCATGCCTCTGCATCATTATCATCATCATTTCAGCCGAAAGACGTCCACTGCCGGACATAGGCCTCCCCCAAGCACCGTCAGAGATTCCGCCGAGGGTTAACAGTAGTCTATAGAAGCAGCCGGCCGCGGCGCGGTTATTTTGTGCTCTATGGTATATAGACTGTTTAGACTCTCCCTTTTTTTTTTCATCAATGTTCTCTTCCGCTCTGGGAGGAGCGGGAGGGCGTGTCAGACTTTTACTGGCTAAGTTGTTCCTTCAGTTGGTTAAGACTCTCCCTAAGAAGCATAGAGGAACAGCCTACAAATTATTTATCGACACTTAAAGATCAAGTAATCATAACTTACCGACTCTGGTTCACTGTTCTCGTCAAATCCAAGACACGTCAAAAACTCCCTGCAATGTTCTTCCCTTTCCTTCTGCGGTATCATTCCGAGGTATGGCCTCAAATCCGGCACCGCACACGGCTTGTTAGCAAACACCCTCAAGTACTGCACACATAACGCCAGCCCGCTACCAATCAGAGACGTTGGGTCTCCGTCTACAGCCAACCGTTTCCACAACTCCAACCTAGCTAAATACGGACCTCTCAATGTCCTTCCTGATGTCATACTTTCTACTAACGTACAGATGAACTCGTGGCATTTCTCTGCGCTGTTGTCAATAGCATTTTCAGAGTCTTCTTCATTATCTTCAATAAGATGGAAGACGGAGTCAAAGTATGGGACGTAGTAGTCCCAGCGATCTTGATTATCCCATAGTAACTCTTTACAAACCATATTGAGCCGTCTCCATTCACCGAGTTGTTTTAGGTATGGGATACAGGCTTGAGCAGTGTTGCCAGGGACTAGTTGGGAATAAAGCGGACTCTCAATGAATTTCAAGATGTCTTCCCATTTTTCTTGCAGTTCTAGGATCATGATGTAGAGACGGGCTTCTTGTTCGGCTTCCATTTTGTTCTCGGATATAAAGTTGTCTACCATTCTTTGGGCGAGGGCGAGCAGGATGCCTCTTTTCGTGTTGTCCTCTGATGTTTTGGCCTGTTGACGTAAACAACATAGTTACAAACGATTTAAACACAAATTCACGTTTCAGACACTAAATGACAGTAGATGGTTTAAGGCGATTAACACACGGCACCGCGCACCGCCGCGGTAGGCGGTCTCATGTCGAATTGGCCTCTATTACATCCGCTGATGCCTAAGCCTAACACACGTCCACCGCCCGACCGCGGGGTCGAGCCGGTACGGTATAGTCCGCGGCGGTGTGAAATTATAATTATTTTTACAAAATAGGTATTGTGAATGATCACTGGCATCAATTGCTTTGATTTTAACTTCCATGGCACTGGCATAGTCACATAACAATCTTTGAAGCCTAGTTAATCAGAGCATGTAGTATTAGGGTATGGAAGAGAGATATATCAAGTCATGCAACAGGATCCACATTTCATCTTACGGTATTCATTCTTCAAAAATTAATTAAAATCAATACTAACCTGCAAAACAATACTCATAACAGCCCAGAAGTAGTATGGGTTCTTGGGAGCAAACTTGTACAGTGCCATGGCAGCCCTCTGCTGTGACCGGTAGTCTCCGACCCTTACATACGACATGAACAGGTGCGAGTGCAGCTCTTCACTTGTTGGTTCAGACTTCACTGCGTTTTCGTATAACATACATACTTTGTGCACTGGGGAAATAAGGAGGGATGAAGTAAGTGGATAACTTCTCGTTATTTGTATTTAGCTTGAAATAGTAGAAGTCAGACAGCCTAATGAAAATTGCTTTAACAATATAGTTTAAAACAAAATCTATAACCTTTAATTTTTTTTATAAAACCTAAAAATATTTTGGACATGGAGCAACTGCCTATCTTACCTCTACAACCCAGTAACTGGGTAATACTTTGGGTACAGTATTTCATAATGAACTAAATTACTTGTATAGATATATTGTAAGCAGTCCCTTATGTAATATTGAGTAGAAGCCCATAGCAACACACTCTATTGGTTTTGCATTAATCTACTAAGAATAATATCATGGGATTTTGGGTTTTAATGAGATTAGTTGGTTCATTTAACAAAGGAATGGTCAGCTACAAAAGTTCAACTACACAGGTATTGATTAGTCAAGATTTATTAGAATGAATCATATAATCTAATTTGAATATTTGATCATATTATGAAGATACATTTTATTTATAGATAGATACAAGAAACACTAGTAGGCCTTACTTGAAGGGAAAATATATATGATTATTTTATAAATATTTGATTTAGATACAATAGATTTTAATGTCTAGGATTTCTGTTCATACGCAATTCTAGAATAGAATATTGTTTATTGTTGCTGCGGTCAAAAATTTAAAAAGTATCTAGTCAACATACCTCTGGGATGTACCACAATAAGAACATAAATAAGAATATTCTATCATAGATATAAAAAATAGGAAACAAAAGTAAATACAAGTTATTATTGGTTTATCTGTGGGTTTCTCTGTAGGCTATATTCTGTGGTTAATATAAGTATAAGTATCTGGTTATTAAACTTACGTTGTTGAGATTCTCTGTAGGATATCGTCATCGCCTGCAGCGTTGTGTCATCACTTGGCTTCTCGTCCGCCAGGGCGTCGAGAACTACGTGCGCTTCCGGACCCTTTCCTAACCTAAAAAGCGCTAGGGCTTTCAAAGCCCGGGCCGCCTGCAGAGAAGGGCTCTTTTTAAGCACCTTCTCCGCTTCTTGGAGCGCCTTCTTATTATTCCCATTGTCTAACCAGTCTGAAAAAATCAAAAATATACATATCTGCACCGAAAAACATCACCTTTTCTGAAGAGGTTGTCTGAAGTATTGAACTCTTGCCCAAGCTAACTTGTTACCGTAAATTGGTCGCAACCGACGCTCCACAATACCACCGTCGTGCATGTGCTGTGGCCGCACTGCCATTTTTCATTTATAAAGTTTTTTTCGCAAAATAAATTGCCTTTCGGTACTTTACAAGCTTTTTCACAGGCACGTTTGTTTTGCGATTTTTGTCTGTGGTTATGACAACAAATGACAATGACATTTTGGCTTAATGTTGCCATTAATTAAAAAACATAGACAACACCGGTTTTTATAAAAACCAATTAACCAAACGCCACGCCACCTGACTACATATAATTTTATTTCATTATAATTTCATACCTACTGCGTCGTTCAGATCAGACAGAAGTCACCTGCGGTAACGGGATACTGAATTCTTCTATTAAAACTTTGCGATACCAAGTTGATCACCCCAGTGACGGACTAAGCCTGTCGGGGGCCCAGGGGGCGGGGCGGCATAACTAAATGGGACCTCCCCCGCCCAGGTATGCAGATGAGTTTGAGAAGAAGGAGAATGTAGGAATCGTAGTCGCACATCTGACAGAAGATGCGTCGGGTGTAAGTTGGTACGCTCGACGCACTAACGCATGTAAGGTTGAATTTTTTAATTCTACTTGTTAGTTCTGGCGTTGCGGGACAGAGGATAAGAGACGCATTTTCCGTCACAGGTGCGACCACCCTTAGATATACTTCACCCCGAAGCCTCGATCTTGTACGGACTAACTGTCTAGTTTGAGACTCACTGGCAAATAAT
The DNA here is from genome assembly GCA_947363905.1 of Lithophane semibrunnea. NCBI lineage: Eukaryota > Metazoa > Arthropoda > Insecta > Lepidoptera > Noctuidae > Lithophane > Lithophane semibrunnea. The sequence goes on along the minus strand of OX376206.1, from coordinate 6,678,085 downwards.
TATATTGTATCTAGCTTTAGGTGATATTTTAAGCTACATAAGAATAGAATACTCTTTATTATGTACACCTTAACAAATACAGATGTAAGGCTCCCTCACACAAAACTGCGAATTCGAAGCTAAGCGCAGAAGAAAATCTTACCGTCGCTGATTTTTGCGATGCGACGACGCAACGCAGTTTTGTGTGGGAGTCCATAAATGTAGGAAAGCCGTCTGAGGTGTTAGAGTCTGGCAAACGAAAGTTGATCCTGAAAATACGCGCGAAATTTTAAAAAACAAGACTGTTTATTCCTGTACATAATGCGATATGACGTGTTGATACTTGAATTTTTATTTTATTTAAATGAAATTAAGTTTCAATTATCAACACGTGTTCTCGCACAATGTGCAGGGATAAACAGTCTTGTTTTTTTTTAATTTCGCGCGTGTTTTCAGGTTCAACTTTCGTTTGCCAGACTCTAACCTGTAAACCTACCTATTTTTTTTTAATTTCTACTTCAATTTCCTAAAAGCGAAAGAACGGAGCGAAATTTTTAGCACACTGCCTCGAAACGGTTAGGTTTTTAAGTATCTCTTATTTATGTATGAATGGTAATTCATACATAAATAAGAGATAGGTACTTACCTAAGTATTTGTCAACATACAGAAAAGTCAGCAAACGCAGGATCCAAGAGAGCGAGCGAAGTGAGCTCCAAAATTTTAAAGTTTTTTTTTATTATTCAAACTTAAATAGGAGTTATCTACTCTGTCAACTTACAGAGAGAGGTCTGGGAAAAATAATGTAGGATGATAGAGCGAAAGAAAGCAAGCTCATTATTAAACATACAAGTTTTAATACCCTACGTTTATATTTAGCATGCGTATGGGACCTCCAACTACAAACTACGTACCTACTACTACTTATTAAAATTAACCTTGTTTGGGATTTGATTTAAAAGTATTTTTCGAGATTTGGGGCCTCCCCGGCTTGCTCACTCCAGCGGCAGTGGCACCCCCTTAGTCCGCTAGTGATCATCAACATCCTCATAGTACTAGTCTGAGGCTGCCTCTACTTTAGGCCACACGTGATTGTGACCGTTCTACATTACGGTCGATAGTTGTTTGTAGAGGCCAGCATTTTCTACATTGGATTATGGTACTTAATTAAAAAGTCTAAACATCAATCATAACATTTAATTTAACATAAATATCTATAATTTACAAAAGTAGAATTAACCTAAATTAAAATTAATTTAATCACCTAACAACCGACTTCACAGTCGTATCTCTACGTAATTCAGTCACACAAGACTTAATATCACTAGGTAAAGGCAGCTTAGGTAGTTCTGCTTATTCTAATAGCCTCATTTCTTCTATCATTTAGCTCTTAGGTCAACAGTCTCAAATCCTGAGTCAGGGAGCAACCCTATTTTTGGTGGTGTTAATTCTGGCGGTTGTTCTCTTGAGAGAGACGCCCTTTTGTGTCTTGGTGGAGGAACGGGCGCTGGCGGTGGCACCTTCGACCTAAGGAGGTTCTTAATCTTGATGCCACCTCTGTAGTAGTACAGGTAAAGTCCTGCTAGAACGCCAATAGCAACGAGCAACGTGACGATAGCGACCACGAAGCCGTACCACGAGCTTCCAGTAGATTCCTCTGGGGTTGGTACTGTTGGCCTTCTGCCAGGAGGCACGTATGTTGGTCTGGGACGTCTGGTTGTAGTGGCGAAGCGTTCTCCTATAGCTATGTCCGCACAAGCTCTAAATTCTTCTTGTGGTCCACATCCCACTGCCTCAGTTCCGTTTCCACATGCCCCCCAATTGTTGCCAGCGATATATCTCCATTGCATCACGCAATGGGAACATTCTAGTCCTTCCGGTAGTTTATACTTCATCTCGTAAACTTTGTTTCCATCTGTAGGATAGAATTTGGTTCCTTCTTTTCCGTCTATTTTAAGTACGTACTTGTCTAAGCAGTCTTGGGTGGTTCCTTTGGGTTCTTCGCAGACTCTGAACTCGAAGAAGCCGTTGTGGTTGGCTGTTAGTTCGACTTTGATGACGATGGCGTCTTGCGGCGCGTATTTGCGGACGATGACGCCTTTGCCGAACCTGCCTCCTAGTTCGTGTGCTCTGGGGACTGGTGCGTCCCAAGCATCTCCACATACTCCGCACTTGCCATCGTTTTTGTTCCACTGTCTTGAGAAGCCTCCGCAGTACAATTCGTGGTCGTTGTAGTTATGTGGGGTGTCAAAGCCGAAGCGCCAGGCAGAGGCGCGTGAGGGAGGTTCAATGAGTCTGCCGTGACCACTCGCGGTCCGCCATGTGACTGCCAGCACCGCGAAGCACCAGATTATCTGGAATGAAGTTAAGGTTATATTAATTAATTTGTATAAAAGGCATATCGAATTTTCCATGCATAATACAGATATTCAGCAGCATCCGGTTAGACTAGAAGCTGACCACAACATAGTTGGGAAAAGGCTAGGCAAATTGATTGATCGACCGGTTGTTTACACTTTGCCTCAGTGGGATTTGGTACATCTAATTATAGTAGGATCCGCAATCCTTGCAGGAATCAACGAATCTGAGAGCAGTGGTGGCCCAGTGGTAACGGCCGCGACTTACGAGTTGTAGGTCGTAGGTTCGAACCATGACAGGCGCTTTACTTTGTGTAATTAATTTCATTACCACTGCTCTCAAAACGGTGAAGGAAAACATCGTGAGGAAACCGGCATGTCTTAGAACCAAAAATTCTAAGACATGTGACATCTACCATCCCGCACTGGGCCCGCGTGGTGGATTACGGCCCACTCCCTCTCATAGAGAGGAGGCCTGTTTCCCAGCAGTGGGAACATTATAGGCTGATTTAGTTAAACCAGCGCATCTTATTTATCTCAATTCTCATGCATGTTGACATATAGCTACCAAAACGTTCGAAAATAAACACTTCATGTACGCATTGCAGCATTCGTCAATGAAGCGGGTTGCCAATAGTTAGCGATACCACACTTTCATGTTAAAATGTTTACTAACGAGCGATTCGAGCTGCCACTTTTAGTGACCGACTTATTACTTGTTTGCTTATGTGACGAATCGATTATTGTACATAAATGTTGGGTACCCACAGTCTAAAATGAAGTTTACACAGTAGAAAGGTACTACGCCACAGACGTTGACTTCTCTATTAAGGCCGCGTGGCCGAAAACTTCGGGGAGGATTGAGGTCTGGACCAGAGAACATGAGTAGGTACCTACTATGAGATACCAATGCCTTCGTAGCACGCAGGAGTCCACAATGTATATTATTCGCTAACACATGTGCCTATTTAAGCATTCATTTCACTGTCGTTACAAGCCATCAGTGTTTCGTACTTATCGTGTAAATGATCTAGAATTACAACTGTCTTTGATTATAGTGATGGAGGTAAAACAATTCAATCAAGATGAATACCGATAGCTGCTACTTTTACTTAGACTTAGTCAAGTGTTCAGTCAAGAACTTTTCCTTTAGGTTATTTTACATGTAATGTAGGTACATGGTATAGTATGCTACTTATTGAACACATTACTGGCGAAATGTGGGTGTAATATACACCTTACACCTTTGCATAACCCTTCAGGGAATACCTACAGGAGTGATATTATGTTTTATGAGATAAGATATAAGATAAGATAAGATAAGATAAGATAAGATATTTTTTATTTGCATAAAACATGGCATGTAATTAATTAATGCCAAGATGGCCGATAACCTAATTAATCTATCTAAATCCGCTACTCTCAATCAAAATCATCGTCTCGGTCAACAAAATGTAAGTAATGCTATTTATTTATTACATAAAATTACGTCGAGTAACGGATCGTTTATTTAAATAATGGGTCACTTTCGCTCTCCGTTGTAAATCGTAATTGAAAATTGGATTTGTTAAGGCCTAGTTACGTGCCATCAAACTCTATGGTTTTTGTTTTTTATGGGCAATTTTTTAAATAACTCTGTTCGTAACGAATTTGAATTTGCATCATATTTGTTTTGTTATGTAAGTATGAATTTATTGAATTTTATGATGCCTCCATTCCATTGGCGCAGCTTCAGCGCTTCGAGTTGCGATACTCACTAGGGATCAAACTCCATACAAAATATCCAACGCTATCGTAAGAAACATGCCGTTGATAGTTTGTGGGGAAGATCTTACATAAACAGGTATCCATTCTCTATTATTATCTTATTGTATAGGCAGGTTTATATACCTACTTACTTTCGCTTGTAAAATCTACGCATAAAAGAGATTAAAGCAGTCAATATTGTGCAAAAGCTGCTCTTTATTTTACGATAATTTTCTAATTATACAATTAAACAGACAATTATGGCTGTTTTAATAATTATCAGTAATTTTAAAGCCTACCATTGTATGAATGTTCGTGCAATTAAGTAGATGCTGTGATTGGCTGACGCCTGTGAATTTTTGCATTGTTGAATGGGCGTTATCCGATTTCTGTTGCGTAAAAATTACGGTAAGCATCTTGTTAAAATTTTGCAGATATTTTCCGGGCAATTTCTCTAACCAGATACTTATGTAGAACATGAAATCCCGCAGTAAGATCTCCTTCGACCTGAATGAAAAGAGAGGGTAGGCTACTAGGCTACCTTATGAGAGTGAGTAAACAATACAAAAGAAAATCATAACCAATTCTTGTTGCCCAAATATTAGTTAAATTGACTACCTCGTTTTGTCTAATAGTCGTCCACATCAGTCCACATGGTGGTACTGCTAAGCGTGAGGTCATCGGTTTGTTTCCCAGATCGGGTAGTGTTTGGCATTGCGTTTTATATAAGCAATTTCTCAGTAGCAGACTGGAGTATGGATTAAACTCGCGACAATCTAAGAAGTCCGTTTTGACAGCTATACAAATCCTTTGTGTAGCGATGAAAAAAAAAATGTTTTTTTTATATACTGATTCTCGAGACATATTGATTAAATATGTCTATAGAGAATTTGTAATCGACGACTTATCTACATGCGTTGCTTAAAACTGATCCCCAAGGCCTAACGTTTATTATTACAAGTAGGTACGAGAACGAAACGTCAAAACGGACTTCTTAGATTGTCGCGAGTTAAATCCATACTCCAATCTGCTACTGAGAAATTGCATATATAAAACCCTTGCTTAAAACTGATCCCCAAGGCCTAACGTTTTATTACAAGTAGGTACGAGAACGAAACGTCAAAACGGACTTCTTAGATTGTCGCGAGTGTAGTGACCGGTTGATTGCAATAGGGTCGTTACCCATTACATGGGACTTAAACATAACTGGTGAAATGTGGGTGTGTTATACACCTCTGCCCGACCCGTCGGGGATCACAGGCGTCATGGTACGCTATGTACAAACACAAAACCTAGAAAAGGTAATGCATAAACGGCCTTGTATGTACAAAATGATGGTCAATGTTTTCAAATAGAAATCGTTTACGATGCAGGCAGGTTAACGACTTTATAACGGCTAGATGACATAAGACTTCTTCTCACTGCATAGTGATGTGAATCATCTTGTAATAAGTTTCGGTTTCTGTATTATCCGCAAGTTACATAATCGTTGGAGCGCGGATTTGTTGGATTGAGCCAATTGAAATGAATAGTTTCGTATTTTGATCTTGAATTATCATTTTGTTGCTGAGCGATGCTGACTTGGCAATGTCATTTGCTTAGCTTTGTCACCTTCACCTTAGCCTCTGTATTTGGCAGAATAACTTTACTTTTACTGCAGACCTGTCGGCATCCCTAAGTAAAATTCTGTGTTTATCTGATAGGATAGGACTAATTAGAGAGCACAGATTACTAACTATTACTACACAGAATACTACTTTTACCTAAGTTCAACAACTTGAAGTAAAAGTAGGTAGGTACCTACCGTACCTACGTAGTAGGTCTGTGATACGATCTCGCGAGATTTTGTTTAGTGTTGAGAACTTAGTCTCAATATCGACTCAATATGCAAATCACAAAGTGAAAAATCACATCACTAAATGATTCCGCACATAATTAAGTATTCCATTAATACTACACTACGCGGTCGTGACATTGAATCGTAGTAGAGATGCAAATCTTCTACCTAATCTACACATTAACCGTGCGAATACCGGATTTACATAAGCAATTTTAAGTAGGTAGTCGTGCTGGTAGAAATGAGTCCTCATTTGCTTATAACATCTGAATAAATTCATAAAACATCTTTCCTACTTTTTTTGGAGGTTTAAGCGAATTTTTCCTTTTTTAAGATGAACACGACAAGTTTTACAATATACCAACTATTTATACTAAATAATTTATCGAGTTAGTACTGAGTATTATTTATTTTGTCATACTAAGTACTTTTACGTGTTTGGGAGTTTTAAAAGGAACAGTATGGCTCTCCTTCCGATTCTTCCTTATTGCTTAGACTCATATGGATATTAGAAACTTCTTAGTTTTTATGACGAGTCCTTGTACTCTGGGTAAATATGTAGGTCTCTCCGTTGGCACCTAGGTACCTACTTATTATCCAACTTTTTACTGCTTTCCTGGGCCGATTCTTGAAGTAGAACTGAACGCCTGTTTTTTTTTTTCATTTATATTATGTCCTATTCTTGTCATCTATCATACTGCACACACCACACTCACTCAAAGGCGTGCCTGGAACATTAATATAGCTTACTTACATAACACCAATTATGCTTTTCTCGCTCTAAAATAATGTTGTAATAAGTATAGCGTTTGCTCCTTCAAAATAACTATACTAGTTAGACCCGATAGGCTCGTAAAAGTCTACTACAGAGCATTGGCCTACAGTCCGCTATAAAGAACGGTCGCAAGGTAATACCGAAGCGATAGTGACTGCGATATTATAGTACCGTAATGTAAATGTCCCCAGAGACGGGCAGCAGCGTCAACGAGGCGGATCGACTGCCTTCTTTATAACTAGCCTTTACTATACGTAATTGCATTTTTTTTCTGATAGGTAAGTTACCCAAAGAATGCGTTTCGGGCTTATTCTCCTCGTACCAACCAGGCATGCAGAAACAAAAAGCGATCTCCCAATTTAAGGAAATCTCCGAGCGAATTGCACTTGGATGGGTGGTGTGGTCGTCAAGATTCCCCACAGTGCCTAGACTCGTTTACGTCTTTTGAAGGAAGTCATGGCCATCAGGCACTCTATGATACCATAGGTAGGTACTAGATAGGAGAACAAATTGGGCTCAGAAGAAAGTCGCAGACGGTAGATAATTATGAATATGCTGAGGATCTATCCTAGAGGTACTTAATTAATTTATAATGTTAAAACGTCAAAACTTCGAAAGTCGATTCAACATAAGTTTACCATGTATTTACATAGCTAAAAACACATTTGAATAAGAGAAAATTCCGAAGGACCTCCTCCATTACATAGCTAGCCTTCACTACTAAGACCAATTTGACTAAGACCGATACTAATTTTATTTTATTTTATTTATTAGGGACAAAAAAACAGTTACATGTTAAGGTTAAAAATTATGAGTCGTAACACAAATAGGTAAACATATAACCCACACCATTGTCCACGAGTTACTAGATGAATAAATCAGGAACGGAAATGTATATACAATATTATCTTATTATGTTTAACTGAATTTAAAGATTATTGATATGTTAAGAGTGTGGTGAAAGAGTATTTATAGCTAGTGTTTTAATTTTTTTACTTGAAAGAGAGAAGACATCTATGTCCATGAAGTGCGTGTTATAGGTTTCAACAAGTTGACGAAGAGGCACTCGTGTCCCGGCGTTAGTCCTGCATGAATCTACGTGGAACAGCCGGGGCACGCGCGTTGCCCGTCTGATAACAGTTCTAGGCACTGTATAGCGCAACTTATTTGTGATTTCAATACAGTCAAATCTATTGTTACACAAACCATGTAGCATCATGGCCACCAAAAGTAAACGCCGAGATTCTAAACTTAAAATATTAAATTGCTGTAACAATTGTATGTAAGGAATCCTTGAATGATAACATTTATAGTTTACAGTAGGTACGTAAAAACTTTTTCTGTACTAATTCCAATTTAATGTTATATTTGAGGTAGAACGGATTCCAAATAGGAATCGCATATTCTAATTGAGATCTTATCAACGCTTTATATAGTAGCAAAAAAGTAGAGGGTCGCACGAAGTCTTTTGAGGATACCCCACTAATACCCCATCCATCTTTTACTTTTATCATTCATCGCCAAACGCTTATATTGTCTTCATTGTTCAAAAATCTATGACCGCTTTTAATATGCAGCTAGTACCTACAAGTTTTTACGGCCCTTTGTTGGAATCTTCCCATACGCAGATTCCAAGCCATGACCTAAAAAAGACGTGATTTAGTGGAGCAAGTATTTTACAGCTGTAATCATTGAATTATGGTGATGTAATAGGTACTTTATTCACTTGAGAAAGTTTAATTACTTCTTGTGTTGATGCTGCCCTGGTACAATTTGAGAGCTGGTGGCGATAGATTGGCTCTTTAAAAGGCGTATCTACACTGGGAAATCATGCACCCTTGGGTCCAGCGACTCAGCAGGGGGCCAATTCTACTAATTTACAAACGTGTCAGGTCTCGCAATTATAAGTTTTTGACAGATTTTGTATGGGATATCTGTCAAAAACTGATCATTGTGAGACCACTGACACGTTTGTAAACTAGTAGACTTGGCCCTCAGGTTGGTTCAATGATAGTAGAAGAACAGCAAGTCTTGTTTTCTAAAGAGAAAGCAATTCAATCGGTTCGTGTCTGTTCAACTGCCATACCAAACTAATGTTATAATATTTTTTATAAACAGACAGACCCTGTCCCAACTCGGGATCACAATCGCTCATCTCTCGTAACTTAAAACAAGTTATTGTATATCGATATCTTCGTGAGAACCTACCGAGATGCAGTGTTTTCTGCAGATTGATGTTTTATTACCGAAGTTTCTATTTTTATAGACATGAATAATATAAACTTTCTGCTGTATAGGCTAGGCACTGTGTCGAATTATGGGAATCTATGCTATACCTCGTTGATTTTTTTAATAATGCCTGATGGAAGTCTAGAATTATTTGTGTTTGGAAAGAAACCTCGCTGTTTAGAAAAAATCACGCAAGAACGTGTTGTTGTGAAGACTACAGTGAATTTCATTTTAAAATTCAGAAGGTCGGCGTTTCATTGTGAAGAGCCTTTAAAAATGGAAATCTAGCAATTGTGAGACGTAAAACGATTACGCTGTAGAATTCTAAAGAACTCGAGTCGTACCCGACCACTACTCGACCCAATGGATTGATTAATCGAAGAAGAAATTTACCCTGAGTCTAGGGAAGGCGGAGAAAAGATAAAATAGCGCTGGACTCCTCTGAGGCCTTTTGACACTGAGTGGAGGACCAAAGGAGTCCTCAAACTTCAGTGAAACTAAGGTACTTACTTACTTTATCCAATATTCGTAGGTGCATCAGACCTGTACAGTACACGTACCAGAGCAGACTCGGAATGATTGTAAAAACAATAAAGCATTATAATAACGATCTATTTACTTTCAATACGAGTGACAAAGCCATTGTCTAACCTGCCACAAAGTGTTACATAAACCTACTTTATGAAACTGGACGTGGTCCTGAATACAATTCATTTTATCATTTAAATGCATATCGCATCCTTTAAGTTGTGATTGTGGATTGGCGGAGCGTGGTGTGGAGAGTTTTTCATAGCCAATCCAATAACCACAAAGCTTTTCTTCCCATCCTTCCTCCCTCTTTCTAACCCTTCGGGAAAAACAGGCATTTTGTTATGTTATGTCCTATGTACCTTTAAAACCGAATTCGAATTCGCATTTAGGTAAGTACTGTGTGGCGGTGGCGGCTGAAGCCTGTCCGAATGTACGGGGGATATATTTGCGCAGGTCTGAACATAGGCGCATATAACTTTCGCGCATGTTCTCTCACTCTCGCCTCATGTCACCATTTGGTCCCTAAAAAATGTTACTACGCAGCCCTCTGCGCGAAGTTCGGAACTGCCAAGTTATATCGGCCGTTTCGTATATAGTGTACTTCTTTTGCAATTTACAGTGCTCTACAAACTGGGTACTAATATAAATTAATTTTCTCCTACCTCTCAACCTATTTAGACTCTATAGTGCGCCTTGTCGTGCAGGGTAGAGTGCAAGGCATTAGACCTCGCAGACGACGGGATCACCCATGAGATGAACTGACCAAATTAAACCCGCGGTGGATGAACCCGTGTATGACCCGAATCACATCAACCTCTGGACAAGAAACTACATGAAGACCACGACCGCTCTGACAAGAGTGCTACGAAGAAGAAGATAGGTAACCTACTTTAAAATGTTTCAGGGGTTGACTTTTGTCAGATAGACTGCCACTAGGTATCATCACTGAACATCGTGCTCAGATAGCGATTCGAAAACGCGCCGTACATCTCATCGCGCAAGTTCTCTTGACCCTAGCCTAGGCTGACTCTGAAGCGGAGCGGAGAGGAGAGGAGCGGAGCGGACTTGTGCCAATATTAACCAATGGCATTGCAAAAAATCTCTTTTCCGCTTCAGTGGACAGGGATTTGCAAACTAGTTTAAAAATTCATACAAAACCGGAAGGCAGAGCGAGGAAGGCGGAGTTTAGCGGAGTGGGGAAGCGGAAAAAACCAGTTCTACTCGGCCTAGCAACTCTGCTCCGCTACCTCGCTCCGCATCAATGGACAGACACAGTCCGCAACCCGGCTCCGCATTACTCCCTCCTCGCTCCGCACCGAGCCTCGCTCCATGTCAATGGACAGGCAGCCTTATTCCAAACAGGTAGCTAGTAAAATAATACATATATAATGTTTTGTATTTACGTAGAGCAAATGAAGCAACGTCAATGGCGAATGGCGGCTCTTTATCGGAACAATCGGCAATCGATTCTGAATACTGAAAAAACGTTTCAGTATTCAGAATCGATTCATCGATCAAGACACAGCAATTGTACGATTTCAGAATCGATCCGAGTCACAACAGCGTGATTAAAAGTTTTCAGAACCATTTACCTCTGCAAATGCTTTATTTTTTGGAATCAATGTTGTGTTACAGGAACCCGTGGATATAGCATTATGCTACCATGCCTTTTGGGAAATTAAAAAAAATAAGGTGAACTAGATTTTACCCGTGGTTTCCCCCGTGGTGGTCGGAAATTATTCGATGGGAACAGGGAACGTACTACCGGGATAAAAAGTATCCCAGCACCCTTATTGAGATCACACGATCAATCACAATCTGAATTGGTTTGAAACAAATTAATCCATCTGTCTAACTTCTAAGTAATATTATAAACGCGAAAGTTTGTAAGTATGGATGGATGGATCGATGGATGGATGTTTGTTAGTCTTTCACGCAAAACCTACTGTACCGATTTGGATGAAATTTGGCACACAGGTAGGTAGTTTATAACCTGGATTAACACATAGGATACTTTTTATCCTGATATTCCCACGGGATCGAGACATATGCGGGTGAAACCGCGGGGCGCTACGAGTTGCTTCATAATTTCGAAACAAAAATCTGCTGGACAACGTAAATAACGCAATGAATATTGTTGAACTGTCAAAATGAAACAAATTAGTCAATAGGTTACGAAAATGAGTTACGCAATAAGATAGCAAATCATAGTTTACCCCGTGTGCCATCTTAATTCGTTCGGCGTTGAAAGATAGGTAATAAACAGACAGTCACGAACACGAGTTACTTTCGCATTTATAATACACTAGTTGATGCCCGCGGCTTCGCCCGCGTGGATGTCGATACACTAAAATCTTCCTCGAGAACCACTCTATCCATTGGTGAAAACAGCATGAAAATCGGTGCAGTAGTTTTTGAGTTTATCGCGAACAGCAGGCGTAGCATGAGCACCGTTTTGTCGACGGAAGAGTAGACAAAAATGACGTTTCCTGTAGACAGTAGACAGTACGAGACGGCAGCAAAATAGAAAGAGTCAACTGCACTTTTACGAAATTCACTCTTTTACATAATTCGATTCAGAATTCTTTGTTTTATCATAGGATTTATCGGTTGTCAGTTTGATTTTGACAGTAAGGATAGAAAACTTTCTTCCGAAATAGTCTACATATAAAAAGACCTAGACAAAGATCGTTAGAAATGAAAGACAAAATGACAGATTGTAGAAAGATTTCTACGGTATGTCAAAAATGAAGAAACGAACTGTCACTTTGTATAGAAAAAGCTATATCTATTCTTCGTAGAGATAGAAAGCGCCATGCTACGCCTGCTGGAGGACAGACAGACGCGGCGGAGGACTTTGTTAAATAATATAATATGTAGTACGTATTTTATGTATGATAGGTGCGATAGGTCTGCTAACCCTTCGGGGATTATAGGCATGATGTTAGGTTTAAGTATGTGTATGGATTGATAATTTTGAAAATCAGAGCAGGGGACCAAGTCTACTAATTTATAAACGTGTCAGTGGTCTCGCAATGATGAGTTTATGGCATTTCTGTCAAAAACTGATCATTGAGAGACCACTGACACGTTTCTAAATTAGTAGACTTGGCCCCCTGTTCGCTCGATAGTTCAGCTAACGAGGCATCATGTCTTTGCTCAAAGAGTATGGTAATAAACTATGTATAAATAAATTAAGCAATTGTTTTATTATTTTTTCCCAAGTTATTCCCGAACATGTGCCGAATATTACCCAAATATTTATCCAAAGGCCATTTGCACAAGTGTTGCAACACTAAAATAAAACAATTGTTTGTTTAGCAACCCGTAGTGCAGACGTGAGGTGCATGCAGCACCGATTCAGGTGGACATAAATTAATTTTATTTATTTAGTAACCACACAATAGAATTTTAAATAAAATGAAACATTATTCTTCTAACAAATGATTCATAGGGCTTTAAATAATAATCCATGAATTATTGCAGAAATAGGTCGGTGAAGAGTCATTGCTGTTAGTTTAATTTTAAATATTCATGTCACATTGAATCAATGATTGGTCGGAAAACAAATGAATAATATTCGGAAACAACTCAAATGTTTGTTTTAAAAAAGGCTCGACAAGGTCTTGGAAGCAATTTCGGCCAGTTTGGAATGTGCGGATACTATGTTAGTAATTAGTTCCGAATTTCAGAAATTCCGAGTTGCTAAGGTTCGAGTTTAAGTGGATAATGTAAACTAAGTCATAAAGTAAATATACAGACGAATACGAAATTACTTAACCGTGATCAAAAACATAACATTCAACTACTTACAATTTACTGCAGTTTGCCAGTTATGTTTAGCTCTCATGATTTAAGGGGCGAGTCGATCTCGATTGCCACATAACGAGCATATATCTAGATTCCGTGTCACTGACTCTGGCAGGGCCACCATCAGGATTTTAATTTTGATTACACAAAAATTAGTCGCTTATTAGTCAAAATTTGTTGTCGATCACTGGTTCAAAGTTCAAAGATATAAGGGTTTATAGGTGGCCGATCTGGAGTCTCCCCAGCAGGGCCACATTTATATCTCAAAAACTCGACTTTTTAGACTCGACTAATTAGCGACTCATTTTTTGTGTAATTCAAAATTAAAATCCCTGATGGTGGCCCTGCCAGAGTCAGTGACACCTAGATTCCGGTCTGATCCTGCAAACTCCTATTCAAAAATGAAAAACCCAATAGCACTGCCCGGCCTCGGAATAGTACTCAAGAAGTCAAGTCAAGACCCCATGCTCGCAGAATGAGGCAGTCGATCGATGATTTTTTTTTTTTCAAAAACCATGGCCGCCGTAATTCCTTTCTTTTTTCAAATGAGGAACTCCAAGGCCGCAGGGAAATAGGGCTGTGCTTCGAGTGGTCATAGTCGATTAGTATGCACGCGAGCATGTGTCGCGGTCGTGAAATGAATCACAGATGAAAGTGAAAACGCTTTGGAAGATGCGCAACGAAACTTTCGGACCATTGTTATGGTATTAGCGATATTCACCATTACACTAAGCTGGCGTGTAATGGGGAAGCACTTACTTTGAGCGTTCGAGAATGCATTATGAATATCATTGTGGTCCGTAAATAATGTAAATATAGACTTTCCATTTAGGTTTTCTTGTGATGACGAGTGTTAAATAGATGGTTGTCTCGGCACTGCGCTATATTTCAAATATTTATGAAGTTTATTTAGAGTGCTTTGTAAAATAAAGCAGCATATTTCAATAAACTTCATCATAGGAAAAGATAGGATTCGGAAAATGTGCGAAATGTGTCATCGTCATCATTTCAACCGAAAGACGTCTATAGGACGGACATAGGCCTCCCCCAAATGTCTACAGAAATAATAACAGCTATTAGAAAATCTGACGTTTGTCTATAAAAATTAGCCATTGTAGTGTAGACTGAACCCACGGGTTATGAGGTACCTAGGTCTGTTTAAATAGTACCTAGCACCGTCAATCGCACTAACGGGAAAGTTAAACAGTCTAAGGGCGAATTTTACTGTACTTTTGTACCGAGTATAAGTCTTATCCTGCGAATTTTGGGTATGGACAAACTGTCGAGACGACAATTTTATTTTACGGGTAAAAGTTATCTGACTTTGATAAAATCAGCCCTAAGTACACCGCTTAACCTCAATTAGACACCGATTAGGAAGGTACTTTGAATTAGCTAAGCGGATCATGAGTTCATGACAAAGCTTACAAACGAATGCATCAGTCAGACACGTTCGTTTGCATCACCCATTCTTTCCAATCAAATCGATTTAGCGACGCAAATGAAAAAGTTACATGAGGTTAAGCTTTCTCTTGAAGATTTTGCAATGTAGATTTAGGTAGATTAGTTCATTATGTTGGGAGATTTCTTCATTGACCCTTTTGGAACGGCCTGTGGTTCGTTTACTAGAGGTCTTTGGGAGCTAATAGACGAAGAACGAACTAATGATTTATGGATGCTGATCAAATAGATGACATATTATGGCTAGAGTTAAAGGGGTGATCCTAAAATGGATTAGATTAAATAAGAGTGTTCTAGCAAATGATAACAAACATTTTTAAAGTTAAACTATCTTGTACAAAGTCTTTTCAATTCAATTCAGTCTATTGTAAGTAGTAACAATAGGTAGGACATAGATAGAAGACTAGCCGACATTGTTAAAGCATGTTTAGTTATGAAACGGAAAAGGTTTCATAGCACCATTAGATGTGGTTCTAATAATAACATATCGGATAAATAAAGTGGATGGTGTGAACTGGACAATTGACCCAAATCAGATGAAGAAACTAACTAGAGCTTTCGTTCTATATCGGGCATACAGGAAGTTGTGTATGACGCTAAACAGCCCTTTTGAGAACACAAAAAACAAAGCGACGCGCAACGGCAGAAGATTTGATAATATTTATATAAGAAGAATAACACTGACTGCTTTTTTGGTTTAGTGGTTGCTAGCGCTACTACTGAGAATGATATCCTGGGTTTCGATTTCCAGGTCGGGCAAAGTTTTAATATTGGGTTTTTCTATATAAAATTTCTCAGTATCAGCCTATCAGCCCGGACTCTGATTTTTTGCGCGGTTGATGGCAAAAGGATTGCCCCCTGTTAAACTGGCGAAATGTGGGTGTACATCTGCCTAACCGTTACGAGATTACAGACGTTATGTATGTTATTTTATATAACAAAACCTACAATTTTCATTGCTTGAAATTATTCAGAAATCAAAACAATGAAATGCTTTTTTCCGCACGATTTCAGCACGTGTTTCTTTCATATCAAGATTGATGTAAAATTGTATTAAATACATTATGTAACTACGTCTGGTTATAATTATATCTATACACTAGCTGTGCCCCGCGGTTTCACCCACGTAGGTCTCGATCCCGTGGGAATGTAGCGATAAAACGTATCCTATGTCCTATTCCAGGTCATGGTCTACCCATGTGCCCATACTCTCCTTTCTAGAGTAGGGAACGTCGCGACGGCGGGCGCGGCGCTGGCGTCGCACGGTGACTTCATAGACTTAGGGATATCAATTTAAGGGTGTCGCTTTTGTATATATATATATAGTATATAGAGTATAGATTATAGTATTAATAAAGATATTATAAATTGAAGTCGCTTTTCGCGTTTGCTTGTATGTCCGCGTTGTTCTTCTAAGCCACGCCAGATTTTGATGAGGTTTTCACCATTGTTTAGAAATTCCTTTACTAAGTAACTTTAATTATTAAACAAAGATTTTTTTTTTTAATATTTAATATTGAACTAAGAATTTTTTTTTCAAGTCGTAAAAACCGTGGGAAAGGGCGTGTACTTTGCCAAATAATCGAATATCAATTGATCGACTACATAAACTTTTTGACAAATTTTAAACACATTTTGTCGTGATGGACTCTCATGCATTCTTAGCGACTGTGCACTCTACGATACCGCGCATTCTCTTAATTTAATCAGTCACATGATTGAAATGAAATATTAATTATGATGATGAATTGATTAGGAACCTCCGCCTTTTTTCGTCTGTTTATTATATTGATGGAATGATTAATTCATGGAATCAATCTCCTTATCTTTTAGTACATAACACATTGATGAGTCAATTATATAATCCTATCCTTACTACAATTATTATTATATATTATAATATAAATTATTATCAAATATTATAATATAATATAAATTATTATTATAAGTATATTATAATATAATTTATTTTTATATTTATCCTAACTAATATTATCAATGCGAAAGTGAGTTTTTTAGTTACGCTTTCACCCTAAAACGTTTGGATGAAATTTGGCACATGGGTAGATTATGACCTGGAGAAGGACATCAGATACCTTTTATCCCGGAAAGGACAAGGACAAGGAAGGGCATAAGATACCTTTTATATTCTCACGGGATCGCGACTCATGCGGATGAAACCACGGGGCCTAGTATTAACACCAATTTACATGATATTATTATCAAACAAATTCAACTAAATCGTAGGGAAAGTAAGAGGAACCCTTACCCGTATAACTGGTCCTACAAGAGTTTAATAAACTATGGAGAATGCTGACACTGGTGAAAGTTTATAGCTAGCTCTGTGAATGGTTAAACACTAGTTCAGTATTTATGGAAATATTCAGTTCTGATTTCGAATGACAGGTTGAAGGTTTTAAAGAGAAAAGTATTTTAAAACATGATTGATACCTACGTAGGTTTTTAATACAATTCTGGTATTCAACTGCATCCAGTTGGACTAGAAGCCGACCCAAAAATAGTTGGGAAAAGGCAGGCAGATTGATTTTTGATTGATTAACCTCTGTAGCAAATGATACTTATCATATTTAATAGGTAGCTTAGATATATGGAATTAGAGTTGAAAAAATCAATGAAATAGATTCTTTAGATAGAGGTGGTGGAGGCTTCCGATAACCTACTACTAAAATATGTCCGACATGCACTTCGCTTATGCGTTTTTCAATTTCCTTTCGCAGTGTTAAGTTTAGCAAAGTAATTCGTTGTTTTATTTATGTAATTACTACCTGTAAGTGTATATGTAATAGAGAACACGACACGATGAATCGCGATAACTTTTTGGTAATACTTCATGTTTGCCTTCACTCTATTTCCTTTGAGCGGCACCTAAGTACTTACTTACTGACTATTGATTGGCTACTAGCTTGTGAGTTCCTTATATACTTAGATATATGTTTTGTGTTGTGAAATCGACATTTAAAACAATGCTCATATCCAGCAACCTTCCTTGAACCTTATTGAAGATTCACCCCAGCTTCGCACGGCTGAAATATGTATGTAATTTTTACTAAAGCCTTCCACTTGAAATTCTCGAACTTATGGTGAAAATCGCATATAATTCTCAAAAGTTTCTTGAAACATTTAAACGAATACACAGCAGACGACTCTATTTTGTATCTTATACATTTCCGATAGAGAAGAGATGATTGTGCACGAAGATACCACAAGGATCTATTCTCGGTCCTATTGTGTTCTCACTAATTAAAATATAACAAGAAATATGTTAGAAATGAGTCGATTTTCTGTCATATGTCTTGTCAGAGTAGTGCGTGTTTTTATTAGGAAGTTAGTAAATGAACTGTATGAATGTAGAAATCAGAGGAAATGCAACTAGTATGGAATGTTGCGCTTAGGTCGAGATAGCTAACGTAATAAGCCGGTCTACGTTACAACACTTGCACTTACACCATTCACTGAGAGTTTCCATTGATTCAGGTAATGTGTGCAAGTTTATTATTTGTATCTTTTACTCATTACTCAGTAGTGCTAGTCCATTTGTTACTGATAATGACTCAAGTAGCTTCAATGACGAACAGCTAGCGAGATGTAAATGGTGAAGATGATGGAGCTGGTGAAGATGGTGGTGGTGATGATGTATCTGAAGCCATTGATTAAATTCTTTAGGAAAGAGGGGATTGATGTGGAACGAAGATAGACAGCATGAAACAGACAATAATCGGTGGAAAGATAGTGATAAGGATAACTTACTAAGTTAAAGTTTAACAATATAAATCTACTTATCATCATCGGTAGTGACTCATCATTATCGTCAACGTCTAATAAGATCATCAGTTCATTACCTAAATGAATTTGACAAATTGCATTTTTAAATGGTTTGTAATTATTATTTTAGGAGTCATCTAGGTTTGGATGTCTCAGTCAAGGTTTTTAAAGAGTTCTTTGGCTTTAAAGTTTATGATTCCTAGTAAACTATAGGTTCGATTTTTATATTGCACTATTAATCATTATACGCTTGTGTTTACTTTAGCCATGTCTTATTAAAGTTTTAGCCCCTACAAGGCTAGAGGCCACTCTGTATATGATCATAAATTGGTAAGTATAACGTATTATAATAATTTTCTTTTCTCTTCATCGTCGTTGAAAACTTTCTTTGACCTAAGTAAAGTATGATTTTTTATTGTGTTTCCGAACCAGTGAAGGTCAAAACCATAGACGCTTGTTTTTGTATAGTTTTTTTTTTAAAGAAATCACCTAAAATCCGTTGTTTTGAAATGAAATCGAATTCGATGGATGAATGATTGGCGATCGTGAATTCGTGACCAACGGTTGTTTTTTTTTTAATTTTACAACTTGGATATCTTTTTTAATTCTTGACAACGGTAACAAATCGAAAGTAACGTTCGAGTGAGAGTTATAAACTTTTTGAACTTTTTATTAATTTATGTAACAGTTATTTATGATTTACGCGTCTACGCTATTGACTGTTTATTTTATAAATAGCTTCCGATTTACACAATCATGTATGTTTTTTACCATTACAATAATAGTAAAAAATATACAATATTTATATTATAATGGTTTATATATTAGTATAATGGTACCTATCATATACATATACAGGCTGTAAGGGTAAACAGTCTTGTCATTCAAACCATGGGTAGTTGATTTAAATATAAAAATAAATGACCGAACACAACAAAACAAAAACGTCATTTTCAATAAAAGATTTTAAAAAGTTTCTATCCGACACCGTGCTCTCTAGCGAAACAGGTGACTGACTGAGGGAGGGGTCGCGCTCGCGGCCGGTCAGGTCACATCCCGCACCCCCCGCCCGTGTTGAGACGCAAGTTCGTTGCCCTAGCGCATAGGACAACGAACTTGCGTCTCTTGTGGTAAAATGTAGACTAAAAAAAAAGAAAAAAAAAGTTGTAATTTTCCATTGATTTTACGTTCTATAAATGAAACCAAACCACTGGTTGCAAGGATAACGGTGTTTACCCTAACACCCTGTATGTATACACATAACACAATATAACATCATGCCTGTATTCCCCGATGGGTGAGGCAGACGTGTACGTATTATACAGCCACATTTCGCCAGTTATGTTATAGGGGGAATCTATTGCCATAAACCGGACACAAATCCAGACTCTGGGCGGCGACTGAGACATTACTGATAGAGAAACCTAATAACAGTTTGTCCGACCTGGGAATCCAACCCAGGAGCTCATTCTCAGCAGTAGCGTTTAAAAAACATCGTATACCAGTTTCTATATTTTCTTAAATTGTTTAGATACCTATACATAGAGGTACCTACTAGTAAGTGTTCGCGAGAAACCTAGTATTTAGAATTTCTCTTTGGAATACCGTTACTTAATGACAAGAAATGTAGTTAACAACTAATAATTTGTGGTTTCAGAGGAAACGGCTGCCATTAGCTGCAGTATAGAAACCAATTTATCATGCTTATTTAGTAGATTTATTTGTTTATAAGCTGCGGTATACAATGACAAATTGTTTATTCCACTTCTGTTATTCCATAAATAACTAAAACTAAAAAAGGCCAAGCACTCCATAGGCAGCGTTAAATTATATCCTTCTATCTCTGAAGATTCACACGACTTAGTTCCGTTAATCATTTTCACCCAGTTTCAGAACCAGCACTTTCAATCGACGGATTTCGAAAGAAATTTGTAATCCATTGATGCATATGGTTGAAAACTTCGTCTTCCCGACTACGTTAATCACGGAATGAATGTTGTTGAATTTTCAAAATGTGACACTATTAGCCTGAAGCTTTCAATAATTTTAGTTCCGGTTGAATTTTGAACTTCGAATTTAAATAATCAAATATAATCAATCGCGATATGATTGATCAGTATATTTCTATTCTATCATCTTCATCCTCAACATAAATTCTCACTCTTAGTAAAATTACTTTCACCTTTCGTATTTTATCTCACAATCTGTCATTATCATTAGTTTAGTATTTGTTTGCAATCAATTTTTCAGGTCCATTAGCATTAGAAGAGAACTCATCTAACTATGCAGTTTTATATCAATTAAAATCAAAATGGAAACTTTATCGCGTTTATCAGTAGTGTTGTAGTAAATTAGCGGTAAGTCGGTGACTATACAGTTGTTAGCGATAAGATGTGTTGATATGAATCAGGGGAATGCAATTTTATGTTGTTATTAAGGTTGGCAATATTTGGGATGGTTCCTTTTTTCGTTGTTTTATCTTCTGTGTCATACGTATACCTGGCTATACTTAGCTAATGAGCTATAACGTTCCCACTGCTGGGAAACAGGGCTCAGTGCGGGTTGGTGGATGTCACATTGCGACGAGGTCCTTCCTTCCTTACTCATCCGATCACTTATTGCTGGCAATCTTTTTATGGCTGGCCACATCATCATTCTATTTTAATTAAAATTCAGAACGCCACATACTCTCATGCACTCTCATTTTCCAGTCTCGTCGACATTACATCTTTGAAGCTTGCTGAGGCTTGTTGTCGTCTGCAATATAGACATCGTTTTATAATCTTGTGCTATAATCTTGTAAAGTGCTTGAAATGTGCATGTGAATAGGGAATATGCATGTATTTTTTTAATATTTTTATTCGATAGTTTACATCGCCAAATAATAGTTAAAAAAAAATCGACGGCAGAAAAGCAATTTAAAGTTGTTAAAAAAATGTTTAAAAATATCCAACCGATCCGGGCTATTTAAACGCCCTCCATTTGGCGCGCTTGGTGTGGTGACGTCACAGTTCGTGAAAACAGACAAGCAACTGTCAAGTCAACGTCAAACACTCCTTTTTCTATGAGCGTTTGACATTGACTTGACACTTGTTGATTGACTTGACATTGACATTTTGATTGTTAGCCCGGATTGTTACGTCACATCCGCTCTTAGCCTTTTCAAGTATTTGAATTACCCACAGTTTTTTGGGACTTTTTAAAAATTAATTTCTCGCTCAAAAAGAAATTTTATTCAAAACTATTGATGGAGGCTTAATTCTGAAGTAACATAGTTTATAGAAAAAAATATTTGACCCATATTTGAATCACATGCATATTCCCTATTATTAAACACTTAATGTCCAGTCGATTATCATTGTTGTTACCATCCTACACTACCCAACGTTGTCCGGTGAGATTTCCTCACTTGAGCTAGCAAGAGGGCACAGAGGCAACGCACCGGGACAACATGATTTCGAATTTTTGGTTCTAGGACATGTCGGTTTCCTCACGATTTTTCCTTACCGTTGAACTGTGGTATTAAATAAATTACAAAAAGTAAAGTGCTTACAGACTCGGGTTCAAGACCACGACCACACGACACCACACGTGCTATTGTTACATACAAAAGCTGAGGAAGGATTGTATGAAATTTTAGTCTTTTTGAACTTAACTGTAACTATATTCTGGTGACTGCTAGCTAACTCCTGAGTACGAAAAAAAATCAAGTAATAAAAACTAAAACCCAACTACGACTTAAAAGGTATAAACAAGACACCACAGACAGACAAATTAAAAATCCGGAGTCACACGTGTTAGGGCATAAATCCAACAGATTACGTGTGACTGGAAAGCTGCGAGCTGCACGCTATCGCACCTTAGTTAAGTCTTAGTTGGGTTTTAGTTTTTATTACTTGATTTTTTTTTTAATTCTTTTGGGGTTATAATATATACATTTCTGAAATGTGCTCATTAAGCCCTTTTATTTGATACCCAACATGGTACGATTAAACCATTTTTTTTTAAGTTCCTCGCTTTATGTCCTCTAGAGGGCGCCATTTTTAATTTAATGTGACTTCACATAGCCTATAACTAGCAGACAATCACGACGCTTCTAACGATACCTCATTTGTCAAATTGTGATAAGTGGTTTGGAAGATAGGAGGGAACAGATGAACATACATACATACCGGTCAAAATCATAACCCTCCTTTTTCTTCGCCGTAGTCGGGTAAAAAGAACAGTTATAACTACCTAACGAGCGTAGCATAGTAGCATTAGAAGAAATTGCTCCAATTATTCTCACGGTTGGTCATTATTATAAAAAAACGCATATAAGTACTTTATTATTGTATAATAATAGTAAGGTAAGCAGTAGCCCTAATTCCTGACAGTAGAATGTTACCCAATTGTCTTACGGATGTTACGTATTTGAATGTTACGTGTGGGAAAAAATCCTAGAACTTAGATTATAAATTAAAGATAAATAGTTATTGTTAGAAAAGATTGTTCCACTTCCTGAGAATGTTGACAATAATTGTGAGAACTCGGAAGTACTTATGTGGAAGATATTAATGAGACAGTCCGAATCTAGGAATGAGATTTACAACTTCGCAAGAAATCGCAAGCAAGATGTCAAGAAAAAATATAATAATTATACTCCTCATAGCTTTTTCTATACAAAGTGACAGTTCGTTTCTTCATTTTTGACATCCACCGTAGAAATGTTTCTACAATCTGTCATTTTGTCTTTCATTTCTAACGATCTTTGTCTACGTCTTTTTGTAGGCAGACTATTTCGGAAGAAAGTTTTCTATCCTTAGGTCCGTATTACAGAAGGAAACTCAAGTATTGATCTCTGTTTAAAACTAGTTTTAAGTCCGCTTTTAATTTTAGAATGTTGCTCAAGCATAGTTTCATTGATCTTAGTTCAACTGAGTTTGGGTTTATTTTACATCGCTACTCAGTTACTCAATCGAACCCAAGCAGTGATCAAATCTGTAATCACCCAAGTGTGGTCGAGACCGCGCTTGAGCATAGATTGTCATGTCAAATTGTCAATACCTATTTCTTCTATTCCAATAGTGCAATGTCGAGATTTGTTGATATTTTTTTTAATTAGGTACCTACTATCAAAATCATAATCGATATATTTGAAGAGGTAGATAATTATAATAACTTATTTAACGATAATTCTATTATAAGGTTGAACTTTTTCCAAAGTGCTAAATTTTTTCTTCCGTCCTTGTATTTTAAAAGTGTTTAATTAACCGATCGATTCCCAATGTGATCAGATGTGGATGAATGTGGGGATGATCCGTGCATAAAATCAGCTAAACAAATAATTAAAATAGACAAACAACAAACGAATGTTTTTCACACTGATGTTTTGACATACTGACATTTTTAATAGCATAATTTACTTATTTAAGGCCACAGATACAAGTCTTTTAAGCTTGACAATTTTGCTTACAAAATTACTATGCTTCACTTCAAAGACCTTTCCTTCTTCAATAAATGGGGCATTTTACTATTCAGGAATGAAATAATAACGCTGATTTCCTAAATAACTGGGTTTCTATGGTGTATTTTAATATTTCTAATCCAGTGAAGATCGGATCAAAGTCGGTTATTATAATAAATAGTAAACGAAAACAGGCTGATGCAAAGACAATACACATCTCTGCTTGAGGCTCGATTTGAGTCTCGATTCAGCTGAGTATAGATTGATTGCCGTTCTGGAATAAGACCGATGCTCAAGTACTGATTCTATACTCAAACAGTGATCAACTGATTGCAGATCAAACTGGACTTGAGGAACGTTCTGTAATACGGACCTTACTGTCAAAATCACACTGACAACTGATAAATCCTATGACAAAACAAAGAATTCTGAGTTGAATTATGTAAAAGAGTGAATTTCGTAAAAAGTGCAGTTGACTCTTTCTACGTTGGTGCCGTCTCGTACTGTTTACTGTCTACAGGAAACGTCATTTTTGTCTACTCTTCCGTCGACAAAACGGTGCTCATGCTACGCCTGCTGAAACGGTTTATTCTCTTTCAAAATGGAAGGTAGTTCATAATATTTGTGCCTAGCAACATTTCCATTTTTGACATTTTTGTGTGCATGGAATTAGTATGTACTACATACATACTGTGCGCTCCATTATAAAGATCAAATAGGTAATACCTACCTATAATATAAGCTACAAACGTGTAGCCATGTTGCTGAAGCACTAGGAAGGTACTGTTTAGACCCTTCACTGGTATACCTTCGTTGAATCATAATCTTCCGTGATAGGAGAAACAAGTCGATTTCATTTTAATCGGCCAACTTCATTGCACAGTCACGAATTGATCTATCTCTAATTTAAAACGAGATTTCCTTTATCAAAGTTTATGTTTTGTAACTGCGACATTTTTTTTTTTTTTTTTTATTTCTAGAAGGCAGGAACTGTGCGAAATATTCACCAGTCCATAAGAAAGTGTGTAACTTGTAAGAAAGTTTAGCATTTATTAATAATAACATAACGGCTGGGACCCAAGCACCTGACCTTATGCTAATGTTTAGCAGTCATAGAGCGGACGAGCGCAACCAGTTTATACTGTTCCGGGTCAGTGCTGTGCGTAAAATAGACTTATTAATATTTAACACACATTTAAAACTCACTACATACAAGTGGCTAACATAAACGAGATGAGACTAAAAGACGACAGAGATATTTAACACATAACGCCTGTAATCCCCGGAGGGTTAGGCAGAGGTGTGGGTACCTATAATATACCCACATTACGCCAGGGGGCCAAGTCTACTAATTTACAAACGTGTCAGTGGTCTCGCAATGATGAGATTTTGACAGATTTTGGATGGCATATCTGTCAAAAACGGATAATTGTGAGACCACTGACACGTTTGTAAATTATTAGACTTGACCCCCAGTTATGTGCGAGCCTATTGCCATCAACCGGGCACAAATCCAGAATCCGGGCTGCTACCGAAAAATTCCATATAGAAAAACCCATTATCACTTTGCCCAACCTGGGAATGGAACGCAGGACCTCATGCTCAACAGTAGCGCTTGTGACCACTAGACCAACGAGGCATTGAAAACAGTGAAAAGAGAGATATTTCTTGTGCTAGTAAATCAATCAAGTCCTAAGAAGCAATAAATTGACCAAGAACAAGCTGAATAGTAAATTACCTTTGCCTAAATTAGACGAAAATAAATACAACAAGCCGTAGATACGATCATTTAAAATCAGGCAAAGGCATAACCCAAAAAGTCCTTTGTGTGACCATTTCAAAAGAGAAACGACAAAATGCCGACTACACGGTTGAAAGGCTTGACAAAGTTGCGTATGCACTTGTGCAACCTAATGTAGGTCCTATACTTGTTTTATTAGAGTCACATTAGTTGCACAATTAATCGGTGATGGGCGGTCACGGCATTGCAGGCTAATACGATATTTGCGATTTCCTTGTGTGCTGCACTCTCACTGGGCATGTGGAAACAAGGAAAGGAAGAATGTCGTCACATAATAACAAACAACAGACTAACCGTTTAGTGGAAAACGGAAATATTGATGTTATTTTGTTTTCTGACAACACCATCACACACGATGAAAGACAATCAGTCTGTTGTGAAACCTTTTGAATCAGAAAAGTTCAATTCATATGATTATATGCCTGCTTCTAAAGAGCTATTTATGAAAGGACGGCCTATCTATTTGTGAATTTAACATTGTTTGTGTGAAAAAGAATGAATCCCAAAAACAGCTTATTGTACTACAAGATTGGCCCATGTGCCCTTCCCCAAATCCTGGATCCGCCCTTGGGTGTGGCTTTGCGCTCCTAGTACTAGGTATGTGTCCGAATTAACGTTTTTCTTTGGATTTTTTGCAACTGACAAAATAATAGGTGGTAGTACCTAGTACTTAAATCTGCCTAAAGCTATTTTCGAACCTATTTGTGACATTTTGTGAGTTTGTGACTAAAACAGTCATTATCAGAGTGATTATTAGGGCGAGACAATGTGTGTGAACAATTACGTAATGTTTTAATTTCACACTAGTTTTTAGACCAGAAAGATTAAAATCTAGATCCATTCATTCAAGCAGATTTTTCTCACGAAGTTATTTCGGTGATAATACTGGCAACACTAGTTACGCGAGACATTGTTATACATACCATTTTTCAAAAGGGAAGGTATTTGGATTTTGCATCTTCGCGTCAGCTCTAAGATGTTATTGTTTTTAACAAAGAAAATTCCTCAATGGGAAGGAATACGACAATAAGTTTATTTTATAATATAACTTACCTACTTATTTATGTGAAGATATTTAAATTATGCACTCTATACAACCTTCTTTTAATCAAGTTTAGCCATTCATTACGAGGCAACTTAACAAGACGTTAATAAAAACAATGCAACAATTGCTCGCAGTACAATAGAAATCGGAAAGGATGCGGATCACGTTCGAATTCGGAAGTGATTAAGTGATCAAGGAGTTAGCGACCTTAGAACTTAGTATCGCGCTAATAAATTGTGCGTTTGTTTCCTCCCAAACAAATGAATGGTGGTCTCTTCTCTTTGTTTTACGTCAATATAAAGTACATCATACTAATTCCAATTTATTTAATACTTTAAGCACACAAATACTACTTACTGACTTATTAAATACTATCTACTTTAATAATAATTACAAGGGAAAATGACTCTATGATTTACGTTATGTTAACCCTACAAATGTGTGTGACAGATCTGGGTCATACCAAAAACGCTGGTGAAATATAGATGTCATGTAACTGAACTGAGACCCCAATTAAATATTACAATACAACATATAGGATCAAAGGAGAAATAACCAAACAGGTCGCTACCTTATCATTCTCTTGCAATTTTATTACAATGCATATTTTATAATCTAAGACATATAGGCTTGACAAAAACGGAATTCCATATCGTTTTAACACAATATTATTATGACAAAATTGTCAAGACATAGAAATGTATGAGAAAGGAATTGACATTTACTAAACCTAACCGTCACGCGATCCGTAACTGCAATTCCCATAGATTTCGTTAATGTTCTTATTCTTTGTCAATTGTAATTGTTATCTTGGAGTTGTCACGTACGCCCCATGTTTACCTATAACCTATCATATCTTTCATAACATAAAAGAATCTTCACATTCATAACCGCACCCTAGGGCCTAGGCCTGGGCAGTCTGGCCCTGCCCCCTAGCACTACAGACCACCTCTGTTGATAAGATTTTTTTTGCAGATTGTACTTGACGACACAGATTAGGTGCAGTACCTATTGGACTACACTTTGTGAGGTGTTTTGTGACTTCGACGACCCCGAATTAATTGCGATAAGGGCAAGAGAATGATGATTTTGTGAGGTAGATATTTTAATGCAGGCAGTAAAGCTTGTCCACTCAGAAATAACGCGCTCACAGAACTTAATTGAACGCGCTCAACTTTCGAATTTTACGCACACGGTAATGCGGTAGTGGGGCGCGTCATTTCAATTCAGAGTGGACAAGCTATACTGCTACGGCTACACTTATCGCGTTATCGCGAACTTTTCTTCGTGCGTTCTCTCTCGCACACCCTTCGATTAATCGCTGAGCAACAGAGAGCGCACGAAGAAAAGTTCGCGATAACGCGAAGTGTAGCCGTAGCATACGTGATAGGCCGCTATCCCACTGGCGTTTTACGAGGGTTAGCGCTTCTCCGACGTCTACGCAGCGCCAACGTTGCGCAGAAGTGACATTAACGTCGCGAGTTTCTAGTGGCCAGTGTTACATCCGCTGAACGCAACGTTAACGTCGCATACATGCACCCATTGCCAAAAAACGCAAGAAACTCGCGACGTTAGCGCAACGTTGGCGCTTTACCACTAGAAACTCGCGACGTTAGCGCAACGTTGGCGCTTTACCACTAGAAACTCGCGACGTTAGCGCAACGTTGGCGCTTTACCACTAGAAACTCGCGACGTTAGCGCAACGTTGGCGCTTTACCACTAGAAACTCGCGACGTTAGCGCAACGTTGGCGCTTTACCACTAGAAACTCGCGACGTTAGCGCAACGTTGGCGCTTTACCACTAGAAACTCGCGACGTTAACGTCGCGTCTGTCGCGTTAGAAGCGCCATCGCTCGTGAAACGCCAGTGGGATAGCGGCCATAGTGAAGCGGATGGTGAACGATTATTTTAAGAAGCAAAATAAGCCATTCGTGGTCTCGAAATCTCGAATACAACGAGCGGTATACAGTACGTGCTCTCTTCTAATTTTCTTAAAAATGATTAATTATGTTTCCAAGATTAAAAGTCTTTTCAGTGTAACCTTTGCACTTTCGGCAAGGCACAAAGTAATACGGTATCAGTGAAAGTTATCTTGAGTGCCCAATAAAGGCTAGTAATGATAATGGCTTACCTTACAGTGGCCGATTTTGGACACACAGAACAACTTTATCTTTAAACTTATTTTTTTTTTTTTTTTAATTCGACATTAAAAATTGTGCCCAGCTTATCTTCTATGTTTATACTTAGCATAGAAGATATAAGCTAGCGTCTCGTCGTCAAATACAATATATAGTACCTACCGGCCCAAAAATGGGCTCAGCGACTACGGTTTTACAACTTTCTCTACTTACACCGGAAATCTGTTATCTAAATTAGTCTTATAACGGTCTCTATTTCCTTATAAAGAGATTTAAATATTCCTATGGTTCTCTAGGTTATCAAAGAAGTGATTCCCCACTTTTGCAGAATAAGTATATTACCTACCAGTATAACATTGGTCATGGGCCTAAAAAATACTGGCCAATTATGGGCCTGTTACATAATTATCTATTATATAGATATACTAGCTTCCACCCGCGGCTTCGCCCGCGTGTTATGTCGATAAAAAGTAGCCTATGTCATTCCCCGGGATGCCATCTATCTCCTTGCCAAATTTTATCGAAATCCGTTCAGCGGTTTCGGCGTGAAAAGGTAACATACAGACAGACGGACAGACAGGCAGAGTTACTTTCGAATTTATAATATTAGTATGGATATGGATTACAGGTAAATAAGAAAATAAGAAGCAATACTGAATTTTCTCTATTTATTTAAGAGCACACCCGCCTATCAATCACTGTTGTTTTATGAAAACAATCGCCTCATATTCAATTTTGTCAATTTTCTACCTACCTTAGGTAGGTACATCATGCAGGCTAGTAGAAAAATGGCAAAATTTACCTACCTAAGTAGGTCCTAGGTAGGCTTAGTACTAAATATCTGCAAAATCTAAAATGCCACAAAGATCACGTGACATCTTTGCCCGCATATGACGTCACCTTACAATAAAATCTGCAAGTAAGCCAGTCACGACTTATTTAGCCTTGTAACATTATCAAGTTGGAAGTTTATGACGGATGCTAAAAATTGAATATTGTGAGTATTGTACAGTCAAAGCATTATGAACGTGACTATTTAATTTGTGTTTTATCATTATCAGCAGCTACTGTACCTACCTAAGTGTGGTTATAAATAAACTAAACTAACACGTACCTATCGTAAAAGAACAAAACTGCTAGCTAGATGACTCAGGTGAAATTTTAAAACTGAGCTGTCAAATTATTTCAAGTACTTAACTAGTCCAAAAACATAGTGTGCAAAGTCAAAGTCAAATTATTTATTTCAAGTACCTAGGCCATTTATAGGCACTTTTAAACGTCTTTACAAGAAATTGAATTGATTCCAGCTCTAGGGCCTTTTAAAAATAATATTACGAAATAAATCTACGATCATAGCGACACAGTGCCGTCAATAGCATCTGCGCAGTTCCATCCCACGACGGATGTTTTCGGAGTGTTTTGGCTAACTAAGTAGTAATAGCAACTGTAGCAAACATTGCTGATAGAATTCATCACACAGTAATTTCAACAATTTAACTTTATTAGAGGTTGTGTAAATTAATTATGTACCTTTGCTCATAAAAAGAACGCTTAATTTGACAGGATATACGCGGAACAATCAAAAAAGTTTTCGAGCAATCAAAAAAGGTTATAAATAAAAAACATAAACCTTCCTCGGCAGTCCGGGTAATTATATCGATTCAAAAAGTACATTAAAATTACATCACAAAAGTCTGAACCATTCAATTTCCCTTCTGTTGAGTAACTAAGCGACAAGGTTATGTCAAACGGCGTCCAATTTAGGCTGGTAGGTCCGCTGAACGGTGTTCTTGAGAAAAAAATATTACAATACAGACAGGTGTTTCAAAACTGAAGCATTTTTCTGGCTCTTTAGAAGGTATATTCAAGTTTCTTTATAAATGGGAGCGAAATTGTTCACGCCATTGTCGTTGTTGCTTCCACAGTTCCACTTAGGGTGCCATCAGACGGACTGCATTCTTGCAGTTTGAATGCAGTGACTGCAATACTCGTAATGTACTGGTTTGGCATTCAAACTGCAAATTTGCAGTTGGAGTGCAGTTGAAACAGTTGAAATGCAGTCCGTCTGCTGGCAGTCTTAGGACGTACAACCAGAGACAGGGTGACAAGTCATGTCCCTTAAATTCGACAAAAAGTTCCAGAATATATATATTTTTAAATGAATTAACATACTTTGATAATACTGCTTTGTAAGTAGTCAATCTGAATTCTATAAAAGTCTAAAACAATAAATAGATCAGTACTTATCCATCTAAAATTACGACTAAATACTTAGTTCTCAGGTTCACAGTCCATTGCGTTTGAAGCATTCGCTTCCCAAATTAGGTATAGTGTTTTTTGCTTGGTTGCATATTTATTATTCATTGTATAATATCGATTGATATGCCTCGGTCTTCAGGAAGCTAAGCTATGAGCTAATCTTCACTTTTTGCTGTTTTTGTGTTGTGCTTGTGTACCATACAGGTAACATACGAGTGTTACCAGTGCAAGTCTTACATAGTTTACAACGTAATAATGCTTTTTGTGTTGCTTCTCATCCACCTCTTTGCTTAGCAAAACCGAACATGATGCTCCGAAAACTTCAAGCTGAAAGCGTGAGATTGTGTGTTATCTGTGACACAACAAGTTTTCGCGCCAATGAATAACAATTTGAATATTGTTCTTCGATAATTTTTGTTAGTTACTTGTTGGGTCACAAGCTCAGACCATTAAAATACTTTTTTATTGGTTTGAGGTCACAAGTAGTCGCAACTTTGGTTGGATAGTGCCTTTGGTCGGTTAGTCTCCCTATGCTCTAGTTCCGCTATGCTCGACTCGAAAAATACCTACTAAAAAGTTTCGCTATGCACGAAATTCTTCGATTCTTCGTAAACAATGGAAGGTACAGTTGGAAGAAAAATTGTTTGAATTAAAATTAATTTTTTTTATAGCGCTATTCGTCTAAGCGTAATCGTCTGTAAGTTAAAATTGGTTTAGTCTGTAAGTCAATACTGTACCCACAAGATTTAGCGAAGTCTGTAGAATTCGTTACAAATCCTATCTTACTAATATTACAAATATAAATGTGAGCAGAAAACTAGTAAAATATAAAAAAGCGTTAATAAAAAGTCCGTTCTCAAAGTCAAATCACCTGTATTCATAAAATTTCAGTATTATTAATTACACAAATAAATACAAATAATCAACTATAAAAAAAAGCTAGGGTTTCTGTCAATAGATCTGTTAAATCTGCCATTCCAATATTCAGCCAAGTTATATAGTTCTGTGGTGCTTAAATGGTAATAAAATATTACACTGTAACAGTTTTCTTCATCACTGTCCGCGAATGTGATTTCGTGCATAGCGAAACTTTTTAGTAGGTAGTTTACGAGTCGAGCATAGCGGGACTAGAGCATAGGGGACCGCCTTTGGTGTTTGGTTTCGTCCAGCAGGCGTAGCATGGCGTTTTCTATCTCTACGAAGAATAGACATAGCTTTTTCTATACAAAGTGACAGTTCGTTTCTTCATTTTTGACATCCACCGTAGAAATGTTTCTACAATCTGTCATTTTGTCATTCATTTCTAACGATCTTTGTCTAGGTCATTTTATATGTAGACTATTTCGGAAGAAAGTTTTCTATCCTTACTGTCAAAATCACACTGACAACCGATAAATCCTATGATAAAACAAAGAATTCTGAGTCGAATTATGTAAAAGAGTGAATTTCGTAAAAAGTGCAGTTGACTCTTTCTATTTTGCTGCCGTCTCGTTCTGTTTACTGTCTACGGGAAACGTCATTTTTGTCTACTCTTCCGTCGACAAAACGGTGCTCATGCTATGCCTGCTGGTCTAAATTGTCTTTCATTTTTTTTCATATTTCCAATACCTATTTGAGATCTCGGTAGTACTTAACGTTATTTTAACTTTAACGATAAAAATGACCGATAAGAATGCGATTAGACACGTTTTCCGGTGCAGCAGACAGACAAATATGTCTGACGAAGCCATCATGAATGCATCATTGTGGTCTTTACAGTTTTGTACCTCAATCCATTGAAATGTAAGTGAAGTCGAATTCCCAGAAACTAAGGACAGGTCACCAGAGTTCACATAAATTTTGTATTAACTATTAATGAATATTTATTTATAGGCAACAGGAAAACGTCTTTAACTGTTTTATTAAATAGGTACCTACTCGTAGGTAAAAAAGTCTCACAGGTCACAAGCTCTTCTAAAGAAAGTGTAGCCTAAACCGTTAGGCTACATTTTTGATAACACATTGTATTCCATATTATAAACGGCACTGATATATTACAGCCATGAAATTGGTGTAATAGAAAGAAAACATTGTGTGAACTTCGTAACAGAAGAGTGGTCTGATGATGGATTCGTTTTTGTAAATCAAAATGGCCGAAGCGAGGTGGTCGTTGAAGGTAATTTCAAGTAATTTAAGGCGTGTGAAAGTGTGTATGGTGAATGTTAAGAAAGAAGTATACCTACTGTTTTAATGATTTGTTGATGCTGTTGATCGATTGAGCATCATCATCATCAATTTATAATTGGTTACACAATTTGCACGACTACGGTTCGTGGTTTGAATGGTTTGATAGCACAAATTTATTGGTTATTCGTATTTTGATGCTTCTGCGCATTCTTTAATTCAACCAAAGGACTCATCCACCACCATGGGGGATTAAATCAGCCCATAAAACGCTTACTGCAAAGTATATGCGTCCCTACCTCGTCGATCTACCTGTTTGATCAAATTACTTGAACATCTATGGCCCGCATAAGTTCCCATTATTGTAAATTTTTTAATTAGAATCACGTGAATCATTAGGACTCAAGCGGTTAAGAACAACGGAGCAATTTCGTAACGTAGCAATGGCTTTCATTTTGACAGCTCAACTACATTCATTGCGCTATACGAGTATACGTTGATAAGCAGACAATTTTTTCTACGTATGTACGTCTATGGCCCGCATTAGCAAGGTGCTTAATGTGATACAGTGGGACTCAACACAACAGAGCAAATTCATCTGTTTTTCGATGGTTTAAACGAGATGCGATAGGCTTAGACCACAGTGACAGGATAGAACAAAACTTTTTACAAAAAAAAAAAAACAACCGACTTCAAAAAACATACACAAAAAAAGTGAAAAATAACTTTAATTTCGGAAGTCGGTGTCTGCTTTTCAATTTTCGTTTTTTGCCACCGACTTCTGAAATTAAAGTTATTTTTCACTTTTTTTGTGTTTGTTTTTTGAATTTGGTTGTTTTTTTTTTTGTAAAAAGTTTTTATTTTTCACTTTTTAGTTGTGGTTCCTACCTCACACAAATTCGTATACCGTTATCTACTATGTAAATAACAGTGACGGAGTGAAATAATTATATCGTCTACATAGCAAAGTCGGAAAATACGTAATTATTGAAGCTAACTCAAAAACTACGCAAGCAAAATTAATAAAATTTATATGGGACCACTTCTGAAGCATGACCTACCAAACAAAAAAAGAATCATCAAAATCGATTCATAATTGGAGGAGTAATCGCGTAACATACATACATACAAAAAAAAAACATACAGACGAATTGAGAACCTCCTCCTTTTTGAAGAAGTCGGTTAAAAAGAGGAGCATTTTGTAGAGCATATTCACGCAAGCAGTCAAAGTAAGTCCTTTCAGAGTTTAGAGGAACACAATTTCAAAGGGCACTGAGCAAAAAATGCTCATAAAATACTCCACTAAGCACTGAACCTGTTTCTTAGTGGATCCTCGTAAATTGTTCTAGACATGTAGCTGGTCAGTTTTTACACATCTCTTTAAGTAGGTAATACTGGCAGGTGACATAAATAACTACAAACTGGTTAGAAATGCTTCTCAAATACATCTTGCTACTGGCATTTGTTTTTTCTCTGAATCCTGTCCCGGGAATACAAAGGAAGGTCTTTGTTGAAGCATTTTAGACTTCTGTAGGTCGGTCGTAGAGTCATCATTAGCATCATCTGAGCCTTTTTACAACTATGTTGGGGTCGGCTTCCAGTCTAACTGGATGCAGCTGAATACCCATGGAGCGACTGCGTATCTGACCTCCACAACCCAGTTACTCGGTAACACGATACCCCTTGTTAAAAGTTTAAAACTGTTTGTCAGACTTTCTGGCTTCTGACGGTCTAATGGTCGGTACAGTATGTTTAAAAATTAAATTAGCATCACTTGGCAATGAGCAGATAAGTACGAATATTTTCGCAAAATCCTGAGGCAATAGACAGCTTATTATGAAAACAACCTCATGTTTGAGACAGCTGCTGGCTAAAGAGTTTCATTCCTGGCTTGTAAGATAAATTTTCCTTGATAAAAAAAAAAATCGGTAGAGAATAGACAATGCGAAGAGGGAAGCGAAACTAATATTAGTAGTCATGGTCTTTTAAATAGTTTGTAATTTTTTTTTGTTATTTCTTTGTTAAATTTTCTGAGAAAACTGTCCATTAAACTGCCTGATGTTTGCGGTTTAAAATAAATAAATTCGTCAGATGGCGACCACTGGCGAAAATCTAAAGAGATATTTTCCTAGTAAGTGTAGTGAGTGACAATTATTTTGTAAAAGTAAGTTAATTATACAACAACGTGTAAGTCGTTTTCTAGCGAACACTTTCACCTGGTTTTGACAAAAATGTTATTCGAAACATGGTGTGTGTCGAAAGTGAGGAAACGCATTACATTCGACATGTTTACATTCCCATTCTTTCTTTTAGAGGGTTCCTGGTTTTTATTACTTACCCTAATTGCGTAATACACAGTCAATCAGAATTGGATTCGGTTCGAAACAAATGTCTAATCCATTGCTTCTTAAGTTCGTAAGTTACGTTGATGAGCAGATCTTTTTTTCGAACTTATGATGTTATGGATTAGACATTTGTTTCAAACCGATTTCAAATAAATTCTGATTGATCATGTATTACGTAATTGGGGAGCTGGTCAGAAAAATTAAATCAAATAATATTAAGTATTTAAATATTTGTCGCCGAGAGAGGCCTAGGAAACGATGATGGCGTAACGTAACGACCTAGATGCGTTTACGGGAGATTGGTCGGAGAAGGCCAAAGAACAATGGAAAGCTATGGGGAGATCTTTGCCCAGCCGTGGGACAAAAAAGATTAAAAAAGAACTGACTAGGAAGGTACTGCTGTTGGACAATCCTGGATGGAAAATATGGCCATACTGGCCTTTGGCACCGTCGGAAATCGAAACGGCAAAAGGATTATTTTTTTTCTAATATCTTTAATAGAATGATTAATCCTTCTAAATCACGTGTTTTAATTTCGATATTTTGTAGCTCTACTATAAGATTCTATAAATAAATCGCAAAATCTTTTCGTTTTCTTTGACCTATAGACCGTAAAAAATTGCATTGAAGAATGACCTAGAAATGTAGTAAGTAGGCAACGACGTATTTTCACCGGTTCGAGGTAAAAACAATACCTACACATTTGTCACATTATTTTGTTGACCTTAGACAACTCAAATATTATTTTTGTTTCTCTACGAATGGAACCTATTACTTTACAATGCTTAGTTATGTTATTATTTTATGAATGGGACCAGTTGGTTCACAGTAAAAAGCTCTAAAGTGCAACGGCCTCCGTGCAGCAGGCAGCAGCACTCATTTTCTTTTATTGATTACTAGATAGAAGTTTACTTCATATTAGAATGAATTCTAAATAAATTGTTGCTGAATTTTCAAAGTTAATTATTTAGATGCATGTTTCTTTAACTTTAAAATTTATTTTTCTCACAAAAATCTTAAATCTTTTGCATATTATGAAAATTTTAATTGTAGGCGGTTCTAGCACAAGGATTTCTTACTCAAATTATTTTTGTATTCAGAACAGACCGATTAAATCCAACTTCGAGGCAAAGGCACAACAATCACCAGCCAAGTGCAATAAAAATCTTACTGTTAATAAACAATAGTGAAAATAAGAAAGTAAGAATAACCACTTACATTCATTTTGAAAATGTCCAATATTCCTCAGATTAACATCAAAATATGTCACTGAACACAAGACTTTCTTCAAAAGAATTTTAGTACTCTGTTCTTATTACGGAACCGGTTAATAATTTTGACAGGGAACGCGCATGTGCGCGGTGTGATGGCGGACGGGCGACTGGCGCGCGAACGGTTTTAAAAAATAAACTTTCTCAAACGACCGCGATTTTAGCCTGCCTATTGGTTGCTAGGTATAGGTACTGTAGTTGACGACAACTTACATAATTACTGGTAGTTAAATTCATATTAATTTGTTGTGATAAGGTGCTGCATATAGATAAGAGTGCGAAGATTGAGGTAACGCTAAATTGCACCTGTAGATACCGTACACAACAATAAAGTTGGTTAATTGGTTTGATGGCTACTGACCTTTGTGACAAAAGCAAAAGAAGTGGTTAAATATTCAAAGGGACTGAAATAACTTTTGGGCGTGAATCCTTGGGTAGGTCACTCATAATAAATTGTATGTAGGAAGGTCTGAGTCTAACCTTCCACCATATCTGCTAACTAATCGCGTAACACATTTTCAGACTACGCTATAATATACAACCTTATTTTTTGTTTATGCTATAAACCCGAAAAGGGGTCTTTGTACTCATCATTTTGAACAACTTTTTCTATGGGACCCAATTTGTAATCGCGAAAAAAAAAATCAGCTGTTCCATACAGTGAACACAAATGTAGGGAACAGCAGAATTTTTTTCGCGATTTCAAGGTTGGTCCCATAGAAAAAGTTGTACAAAATTGATGAAATGATAACAGGGGAAAAATAATATAAATAACTAATTTATTTAGAAGATTTGCATTACAAAAAATGTTAGCAAACTTGACAGTTGGAACAAACGAGAGACTGTTCTATATTCAACAATATGTCAGACTAGCTTTTGCCCGCGGCTTCGCCCGCGTGGATGTCGGAAAATATGCCACGGGGACGTACTACAGGGATTAAAAGTACCCTATATTATGTTAATCCAGTTAAACAGTGTCTTCTCACACTGCTTATTATAGTATTCGAGGTGCGGTTCGCGGATTGATATAATATGATTGCTGGAGGATAACAAATCCTGAAACCTAGCAATAGACACGTTTTATTATTTACTTAGAATAAGTATTTGTGCCAAGTTTCAAATTTATTAGTTTAAGGAATAAGATTTTCCATACAAACTTTCATCCCCTATTTAACTCGTTTAGGGGTTGAATTTCGAAAATTCCTTCCTTATTCCTTGTCTACATTATAAAGAGAACCTCTGTGCAAAATTTCAGCTTTCCAGGTCCAAGGGTTTGGGCTGGGCGTTGATGAGTCAGTCAGTCAGTCAGTCAGGACTTCTCTTTTTATTTATATATAAGATAGATAGATAGCAGTAGTGCGGTCCATACTTTCATCCACACTTTCATCATCCTCTCCTGGACGCAAACGCTTCAAAGTTAAGCTCATTGCTATCGTCAGAAATTCTACATCCAACGATTGCTTGGGAGTCCCCAAATCCTTCACTTTGAATTTGAATTTCCCTTTTAACTTAGTTTTTATAGACTGGGATGTTTCTTCAT
The DNA here is from genome assembly GCA_947363905.1 of Lithophane semibrunnea. NCBI lineage: Eukaryota > Metazoa > Arthropoda > Insecta > Lepidoptera > Noctuidae > Lithophane > Lithophane semibrunnea. The sequence goes on along the minus strand of OX376206.1, from coordinate 6,639,571 downwards.
GTTTTGCAGTAGAACAATAACGGAATGAAAAATATATGCTCCAGGCATATATTTTTCTTGATAATATCATGAGTACAATGACCCCTTTTCGGGTTTAGCATAAACAAAAAATAAGGTTGTATAGCATATAAACATAGTTCCAAATAAATATATCGCGAGCGATATTGTTGTGCTATGAACTATACGAGTATGCTATACGCTTTAAATTACAGCGTAGTCCGAAATGAGCTTCAGACTAATCTGTTTCATTTTGACAGTTCAACAACATTCATTGCGTTATTTACGTTGTTGAGCAGAATTTTTCTTCGCACTTATGAAGCAATGGATTAGCAATCTGTCAAAGCGATTCAGATTGTGTTTGATGCATGAGTACTTGCCTACCTACTTCGTCGCCAATACATAAAAGGCTACTAAATAGTATAATTTAAGGTATGACGACCGCCAATTCAAGGTAATTTATTACCCTATATTCAGTTCCAGTGCGGTTGACGTGACGAGGCCAAGCTATTAGGCAGTAGCGAGGGTTCGAATCCCAGGTTGGTAAGATAATGATAATTTTATTGTGACTTACCGTTTTACGTGTAGAGTTTTCTTATGGCAGGTGTCCCTAATGGCCGTGTGTGGTCAACTTTCATCCGTGTCGTTTAGGTGTAGGGCAGTGCGTATTTTACTTGTGTGCCATAGGATTATTGGGGTTTGGGCCTTTGCTAAGAATCGCCCGCGATTTCGCGCCAGTTTGCAAGGCGCGCAACTAATTTCGCGGTCAAATGCGACGTGAAACTAGTGTCGCGGAACTCGCGGACTGTCGCGAAAGCGCTTAGGTACGCGGAGAGGACGTGTCTGTTATATTTGCTAGTAATTACGTTCTGTTGTTTTTACGTAAATTATATTGAAAATGCCAATCCAACGCTGGTCTGCCGATAAAAATATACAGTTCATCAATGAATACCAACGAAATGAGTGTCTCTGGGATCCGAAACACCCTGAATACAAAAATAGAGATGCCCGAGAAACGGCTTACAAGGAAATTATGGACGCTATGGAGATGAGAACTGTAAAAGATGTTGTTAGTAACATACGAACACTTCGTAATACTTATAACAATGAAGCATTAAAGACAAAAAAAAAGAAAACTACGAGTATGGAAACGAATGAATTATACATCTCTAAAATACCATGGTTGTCTCATTTGGATTTCTTAAAACATATTGATAGCTACAGAAAATGTGGTAAGGAGTTATTTATTTTAAGTAAGTATACTTCACCCGCATGGATGTCGGAAATTATCCCACGGGAACGTACACACGCCTACACATAAAGCTATACATTTCCAGTTTAAGCTGACCTCGCATTGGACGGAAAATCTATACAATGCGCGAGTGTCTGAGCTAAGCCGCGGTCAGACATACAGACAGACATGGCGAAACTGTATGGGTTCCTTGTTGACTTCGGAACCCTAAAAACCCCGTTATACTTACCTACTTTTGCGCGAAAATTATTCACTTGTCATTTGAAGCCTGTCAATAGGTACTCACGGCTACACATCAAGCTATACATTTCCAGTTTAAGTTGACCTCGCATTGTACGCACCGCTACACATCAAGCTATACATTTCCAGTAAAAGCTGACCTCGCATTGTACGGAAATCCTATACAATGCGAGATCAGCATAAACTGGAAATGTATAGCTTGATCTGTAGCCGTGTGTACGGAAATCCTATATACAATGCGAGATCAGCTTATACTGGAAATGTAAAGCTTGATGTGTAGCCGTGTGTACACCTACTCGCAAGGTCGGACTGGGCTGGAAGGGCCCGGGTGGCTCTCCGCAAGCCCGGGGCCCAGGACGGGATACTGATAGATCGGACACTATCGGAAAATAATGATACCTTTAAAGGGGTAATAGACGTGCGAGCAAGTACGCGTACTTATGGCTCGGCGAGGTTACTCGCCCGTCTGTCATCGCCGCGAGCCGCGAGCCAATTTAACAATGCAATTTTGAGCAAGCTTCACGTGTGCCACCAACTCACCGGCTACGGCTGCGAGCCGAGTAAGGCAAAAATTGCAAAAAACCTAAGAAAATTTGAATTTCGCGGGCTACCCTAGCGCATCAACCTTAAATACCACGTTCTTTAAGTATGCACGTCTATCACCCACTTTAGATGAAGTTCAACATTATTTTCCCCTTTTTTTGCTGTTAGTAAGGCGATCACCGCTAATTGATGTCTGTGGCTTTACTTATGTTTGAAGAGTTGTTCATAAATGTGTTATTAAAAAATATAAACGTATGTTTACTATCTACTATACCTACCTACCGCCAGCCCCACGGGGCAGTGGCGGCGCAAGATCTGAATTTAGTGTGGGTGAGGTACATTTCGCGAGGCCCTTTGGTGGAGCAAGAAGATAAATAAAATTAAAAAATAGTTGAGAAATCTTAGGCACACTACCTCAAACGGGTTACGTTTTCTTTTGATTATTTGACTTAAACGAAAAAGTTGAAGCGGTAAACGAATACATGATGTTAGAGCGAGCGAAGCGAGCTCGAAAATTGTTTGCAATCTGGATAGGGTAGATGTTGATTTGAACATTTATATAAAAATAGCAATTACTTCGTCGACCCATACAGAATTTTTATCGTATGAATGAGCGAGCGTAGTGAGCTCGAAAATTTTAGGACCCCGCCCCTGATAGGTAAGGTTTTCTTTAACAAAAAGTTCATAGATAAATAGAAGTTACTTTGTCTACTATTACAAAAAAGTCTGAGAAAAAGAGAATGTAGGATGCAAGATCGAGCGAAGCGAGCTCGAAATTTTTTGTACTTAACGTCTATATTAAGGGGCCCCCAACAAATACTGCCTTTAACTTAGTGAACATATTTTGGCCTTGTTTGGGATTTGATTAAAAAGTACCTATTTCTAAAGATTTGGGGGTCTCCCAGAATCGGGGGCCCCGCACCCGATACTTTGATTGGCTTCCTAGCCTTTGAAAGTAATGTAAACAAACAGAATGGGAAATCCCCAGTTCTAGCCGGCGCGGCGGGGATTCCCCACGATAGCAACGCAACACTAGCAAATGTTGCTAAACTAAATAAAAACATGTCAATATATGTCGTTGTCGTTTTATGAAGACTAAACTGTTTTCGTCGAGTTCACGGTTTTTAAGTAATGAATAAACCGTCGTGGTGCGAGCGAGACCCCTTGGACCGCGAGGCCGTAGGCGGTCGGCCACATCGCCCACACCTTCCGCCGCCTCTGCCACCCGCGCAAGCTAGGGCCCGGCTGGCAAACGCCACCTCGACTATATGGTCAGTCCGACTCTGCCTACTCGTTTAGATTAGTGTTGTGCTACTGTTAGGCTACGCGCACATTGTTGCCGCGGCGGCGGCGAGCCGCAGGGCCCGCAGCGCGCCGCATTGCAAAAAAGCGCCAAAGTAAATTATGAGACTAGGCGCGCGGGCCGCAGCTCAACTCAACGCAGTATAATGGATTCAGAAAGATTCATATTTCGAATTTGAATTTGAACAGTTTTCCACACGCACATTTAAGCGGGGCGCGCCGTATAACATGGCTCATGTTGCACTTCGGCCCGGTGCGGCCCGCCAGCACCAGTGCCTGTGCCGCCATCGCATCGCCATCGCCAGTATTCGCGATCGCAAATACTTACTAGGACACGGTCTAATGCGCGCGTTTTGTTTCCATTTCCTCGCGGCGCGCGACACGCCTGTGTTTATGTTGGGCAGTATTTACAGCTTGCAGTTATCGATTTGTGTAAGTATTTAATCTATTTATATTGAGCCCCCCCCCCCCCCCGGATTCGCGTAAGTACCTATCTACTTAAATAATTCGTACCTCCCTATATCGTGTACGCGGTGTACCGTGTACGGTCATAGATTAGTAGTACGCACAGAGTACATTCTAATATACTGAAAGTAGTACGGTTGTGGTCTTGTAGTCCGGTCTATAACATAAACGTCTTGCAAGTTCAGACCAAATAAAAAACCTGCAGGTTGCAGGATTCAATAATTATAGCCTACAAATCAGAAAATATTTTGAGTTTTAGCAAATATCAAGTGTGCCCGTTACTTTCAGTTAATTTCAGTCGAATCTAGTCTTATTCATAACATAACGCAGAAAGTAATTGTACAAGGTTGTTGAATCCGAAGCGTTTTACAACATTGTACAACAACGTTTACAAACTTGTCGATAAACTGGAATGTCTGCCTGCACAAACAAATTCTCTTTTCTCGCACACGCGTAGTCTGTATATAGCTGTCTCATTTTATGAAACTGTCGCGAGCGAGAAGGGCGGTTCGGTTCGGTTTACACGGTTTAGTATGTGAATATCGCCGCAAAGCGTGCACGTGTTGTCATTTGTGTTCCGCTGTTTTAATTTGTTGTAAACATGACCACTTTCTATTGGAACAACGAGTTAGTTTTCGAATTAATCAGATTGTTTGAAGAGAAACCTGAGCTGTGGGATATTTCATCAGAATATTATAGAGATAAAGACAAAAGGCAAGAATCTTGGCTCGAAATAGCGAGTGCGATGGATACAGATGTCAACACGGTTGAAAGGAAAATGAGAATGCTTATGAGCCAGTACCGAAGAGAACTATTTACGAAACGTAATAGTAGATGGTTCGCTTTTCATAGGTTATCGTTTCTAAAGTCACGGCAACTAGCTGTATCACATAAGGTAAGATTTGTTTTTACACATTGGCTTTGGCATTGATACCTACGTTGTTCAATTTCGGATTTTTATCGCAAATATTGTACGCCAATGTAGGTTGGTACCAGTTGGTTTAGGTATACATATGGCAGGCAAAGGCAAATATGCGTAAACATAATCATGATGATGCAAAACCAGATGTCTAAGATACTACACAATGTGGGTCACAACTCGCATAATGTTTATGAACATAATGAATAGAGAAACAAATTGAAAACATCTTTGCGTTACAGGTACAAATGTTGGCAAACATTCTAAAGCAGTTTATGTAATGGATTAATTTGATTCGGTTTTCCATCACCAAAATAATGTAGGTATTGATACTGCCATATCGGAACTACAAAGGTGTGCAGAATTTCAACAAATTCGGATCGCCGGCAGTGGGTCATAAATTCGTAATAGGTATTCGAAAGATTCGACTGTTGATTACGGTGTTGAACTGGAGAACGCTCTTCAATGCAAAGTTTTCCATCTTGATTGAACGTTCAACTGCTACTTCGGCTGAATTTCACATATACGTACGAGTGCTATGTAGGGTCAGGGCCCAAAGATCACGTTCGTCGATTTACAAGCGCGTCCCGCCGGGCCGATGCGCCCGGGCTCCCGGCCCTTGCAACAATGCTCTAATTTTAGTAGGTACCTACTTTGTAGCGGGACATGCATAGTGAATTCCGCACGCCCGCTATACAATTCACATTGTTTACTAAACATTTTCTACAACTCCCGACTCCCAGACTATAAACATTCAATGCAGGAGTAGCGGACAGACACACGCTTTGTAAAACGTACATCCTTTTTCCATTGCGATTCTCACTTGTTGTCGCACTGAGTTGAAAAAAATACTTAAGTACTTTTTTTTCAGATTCGGAAAAGACCTCCTTGTTTCGTTTCGGTCAACCAAGACCGCGGGGAACAAAGCAGCAAACCAAATCAGCAAGGCGATGCACTACGAATAGAGAGACCGGTACTCAAAGATAGAATAATAACAAAACAAAGGGACCATAAATCTCAAGAGAGAGACGAATACACTACTTATGGAGAACTTGTGGCAATGAAGTTGAAGAAAATTGGGAATACATACGCTCGATCTACGGCCCAGTACCATATAAACAACATTTTGTATAAAGCTGAAATAGGAGAATATGATAAACACCCAAGGCAGAACAAGTCATTTGCTTCGAAAGAACATTTCAGAGCAGCAAGCCCCTCTGCACATCGTGATTCAAATTACGATGTTCAGTCGCAAAGGTCGTCATCTACAAAATCAATGGATTATAATATGAAGTTTGAGGAGATTGAGAATGAGGAGTCAGATGAATAACTGTTGAGATAACTCTAGGTTTGACCTAAATAGATTGTAGGAGTGGTGAACTAGCTAGCTAGAGTGATGGCTGTGTCCATTCGCGAGGCATAGGTGACTTACCTTCGCGATATTTAGAATGAACCCCACCATGGCGCAAAGTGCCAAAAAATTGAATTCCCGGATACTGCTGGCAATTAAATTTTAATGTATACCAAAGCAAAATTTTAGAATTTTCTCAGAATTATTCGAAATGGCTTTTTCACGAAATACGGTTCGAGGAAAACCGACTCTACAAAGATTCGCTGTAAAGAATCCTTGTCTCGGAAGAAATTCAAGTTATCTTTTTGGGAGTCTGAAGACAATTGAATCAAGACGATTGGTGATTAAGAATTGTTTTAATAATAAACGTTTAATAAATTTTTAATAAATCTTTAATGTTTGTCTTCCAACTGAACCCCTAATAGTGTATGAAGCGGTAGGCGCACTAACTAATTACTAGGTATCAATAATTATTATTGCATGTTATCAAAGTACTTAGTCATCTCGGCTTTAGAAACCAATCCATCTATACCACATGGGCGGATGTTGATTCAATGTAATTTCCTCCAACCTCCTTTATCACGCATTAATTAATTAAACAATTTAATCGATACAAACGCGTTACTGACCGTACAACATATAGGTCTAAAATTTGGAATCCATTCCGTAAAGGAAGGCCTACACCAATTCAGCAGTGCCCAGAGGGTGGAGCAAGGCTGACAATGGTGATGATTCCGTACTTATAGCTAGAGTGGTAAGGCACCCAATCATATCTGACTAAGGTGGATGACCAGACTGCGTCAGTCAGTATGAGAACATACTCGAATTACCTACAGTCTGTGCACAAATTGGCACATTTTTACCGTAAAAATAACTCAGTTCGGCGTCCCAGAAACAATGGTGCCACGTGACACCTGAGTTCATCTCAAATTAGTTTATGAATATACTTAACTGAAATAGATATAGTAAATCATTTACTTTCAGAATAATTTTGTCGGTGATCTGTCGGCTGTAGGCCACAAGTAGAAGTAGAGGTAATACGAAAAGGTATTAAAGTAATAGGTCTTTCTCGAATATTGTGATATCAAAATCTAAGTACGAAATTATCATAAGCCAAAGTTCACCGACTGGTTTTACTTCAAATGGAGCGCAACTAGGTACCTATTTATATGTCTTATCGTTGTTGCAATGTCGACTGGGTTTAGGCAACAATGACTAATAGTAACTTTGCTGGTTCAGTAGGTACTGAGATATTATGGATCAAGTTTAAATGCCAACTTTAATTTATTTTGTTTATTGCTTGGATTAGCTTTGTGTTGTTTAGCAAACAATCTTGCAGTTCTGTGATTTAACATGTTGAATAGTCTGGGTAAATATGAGAAAAAATTGTTTATCATGTAAGTCACACAAAAAGGCATGAAAAGCGACTAATTTTATAATTACGTATATTCTAGCTTACGCCGCGTGGTATATCGATAAAAAGTAGCCTATGTTCTTTCTCAGGCTCTAAACTATGTGTATACCAAATTTCATTTAATTCACTTCAGTAGTTTTGGCGTGAAAGCGCGACAGACAGACAGAGTTACTTTCGCATTTATAATATAGAATATGGAACATTAGCATGTTGCCAGCAACAGTGCAACATGTTTCCCGCACCACAAAAACATGTTGCTGCGTCGCGCAACTTTTGTTTCTTAATGAAAAAGAAGCTTAAAACAACAACAAAAAAAACCACTACTAAACTAATAATAAAAAAAAACTAATAAGTTTAGTTTCAGAATTCAAGACGTAAAAAATGAAACAAAACTAAAGACAAAGATACCGACTTTCGAAACTAAAGTTATTTTTCACTTTTTAGAACGAATTCGTTAACATAGTGTATGATTATGGATACACCGCGTAGGCTATCTCTACAAAATGAAAAAGGTATCGTGTAAATCGGCCAAGTAATGACGGGGAAATCGGAGTTAAAAAAATAAAAAAACGCCGAGTGCATGACCTCCTACTTTTTTTTAATTAAGTCGGTTTTATAGGGTATTTGTTTGTAGAAGAAAAATAAAATCCATAACCCGATTCAATGATTTATTGACTATAGAAGTAGTACAAAGTAATAACTACAGCATGTACCTATGGCATTGAGGCACCGGTTAGTTCCAATAAGTATTACTATTTTATTTAACTGTAAGACACTTTCATTTTGTAAACACATTTGAACGTCGTTTAGACTACGACCCAGTACTTCATAGATGTTCCAGAGGATAGCAAATTCGGCTTGTCGTCAGTTTTTTTTTTAAACATTATCAACCAAGTTAGTAAGACTCCGGTGTCCGTCTGTCTGTCTATCTGTCCGTCTTCTGTCACCAGGCTGTATCTTATGAACCGTGACAGTTGAAATTTTCACAGATGATGTATTTCTGTTGCCGCTATAACAACAATAGTAGATTGTTACATCGAGCGCAAAGTGAGTTATTAATGCACGAGAGTTATGTTAACACGAGTGCATTAATTACTCACTTTAGCAAGGTGCGTAATCTATTTTTCTTTCAACTACCAATGTACCTATCGTGATAAAATATACCTGCTCAAGGTTAACTCAACTCAAGTCAGGTCAAGTCAAGTCAACTCAACTCAGACAGAGCCGGAGACGAGCCTTAGTAACAGGGTCCCGTTTTACCCTTTGGGTATGGAACCCTAAAAACAGTGCATTAATGAAAAACATTGCAACAATGAAATTTCATACAACTTTACTGCACTGTTTTGGTTCTAAGCAATAAATACGTCCTTTGTGATCAGTTTTGTAGTGATTAATGATAACATTACTACGTAGTTGAAAGAAAATATCTTTACATGACTACATCTTATCATTTTGTATTATCTTTCTGTTAGGTACATTATTGAAAATCATGTCACTTAGTTTGAGACTCTTCTTGTGACACGTTTTTTACATTACGATTCGATCGAATGTGTGCAGTTTAGATTTGTATACGATTCTTATAAGCTGACCTCTCATTGTACGGAAATCCTATATAATGCGAGATCAGCATAAACTGGAAATGTATAGCTTGATGTGTAGCCGTGTGTACATAAAATAGCAAAGTTGTAGTTGAGCAAAGTTGGAAACTAAAAAGATTTTAACTAGTTTGATTTCAACGAGAGAATTCCGACCGCGTCAACAACACCAACAAGAAAAAAAAAGCAAGAACTGTAGAAAATAAAATATATTTTGAATTAAAACAGGATTAATGGTTACTATCTACTCAAAACATGGTTCTGAAGCTGTTTTATATAAACAAAATATATGAAAAAAATACTTATTTAAGTCAAGTGTTTGAAAAATATGCGTCGAATGCATGACCTCCTTCTTTTTGAAGTTGGTTCAATAGGGCGCGGATTCGCATCCTCTCGTGTGTATAGTAAATAAGCCCTTATCCCGTATAATATAAGGATTACATTAGCGAGTTACACTTGCGCTTTAAAATATTATAATGTCAAACTGTAACTTCTATAATGGTGACCAAAAAAAATGAGTTCAGCAGAGTACAATGAAAAATATAGAATGGACCAGCATTGCTAAAACAAATAAAAGGAAACTTCTTGCAATTTATGAGCCTTCCTTACCGACATGACGTTCTATTAAAAAATAATAGAAATTGATCTTTACTTTTAGAACCACAAAGATATACTTTCGTAAGTATCTTGCAGTTTACACTTTTAATATTGACTTTGTTTTTAACAAACCCTGCAGATAAAATGCAAATCTAGTTCCGGATATCTTATGAAACATGTTTACTAAGTAAGTAGCAGCAGCAGTACAAATAAAAAGATTTCACACTTCAGTCTACCGTCGTGAAATTGGGCACACATTTTGTATACGATATTTTTTTACTGTCCAAAGATGATGTTATACAATTTCAAATATATCAACGCTACTATTGATTTAAAAAGTCAATTGTGAAATTGGTATGCAACGATTTCTCGATTTCTCACTAGCCATAACCTATGGGGTGTAGTTGAATATTTTTCAAAACTGGAGTTAAGATTTTTTCTATGTATAAAATACATGTAATAAAAAGGTAGCCTGCTGAACTCGTGACAACGTAAAACGTAATACATAATTATAAATGAATACAAAGCGTTAAATGTCGGTAGGACGACGCTCGCTCGTTTAGCGTCTGGTGACGGGCTGCCAGTCATCACCGTCCGGGTCGCGGGCTGAAACAAAATTAGGTGTTAAAAATGTGTGTTTGGTTGGTCAATGCCTATTAACAGGAAATGTTCAGCGGGACTTCTATATACTGTTGAATATAGTCGACACAATTATCTGGTACTGTTGCGGTTACGGGTCACATATAGTATACAAAATATTAAACACAAGTTAAATGAAACATCAATATAGGAAATATATATATTAAGACTGCTCGACTGATCTGAAATCGGTAACACACTCGTTCATTTTTTTCTATATAAGATGAGGTATTTGCCCTGCAGTGGGTTATAATTTGATATATATAGATAGTGGGCAGGAATGTCATTGACCACAGCTACAGTTTAGCTGGGTTAACTTGTATGTGACGTTATACTTTGAGCTTGGTAGATTAAAGTCGAATAACATTGTACCCCTTGGTAAGACTGGTTGTCAGACTTTCGGGCTTCTGACGACAACAACTGTAAAAGATTTAACGTGCTTGCTGAGCCACCGAGGGATCTTAGTATGTAAAGATGGACCAACTGCGGCAAGCGTAGCTTAACCTTATCGATTAACACGTGCGGCTGTTATTACTTAGCCACATGGCCTTCGTTTTAATTAAAGTTAATAAATAAATAATGTACTGTCAACTGAACTGACTCGCAAACTGGCCTCGTGGCCGGAGAACGTAAACTATAATGTATTTCTACTAAGGGCGAAATTTCACCAATACAACGGAACGTGAGCACATCTAAAACGCTTTCAAGAGCTGTCAGTGTCAAATGATGACACTGACAGCTCTTCTCTCTTTCAGTTCTAAAACGCGTTCATTATCAATTTCATAATCAATATCATTTCAATGGAATGAGTCATCTTCATCTTCATCTTCAAATCCAAAATACTTACGTTTCTCCTCACGACGTGGCGGAGCGCGACGCGGTCCGTCTCTGTCGCGATCGTCACGTCGCGGTGGGTCGCGGTCGTCGCGCCGCGGGCCAGCTTCGCGGTCGTCACGGCGCGGACCGTCGCGGTCGTCACGACGCGGACCGTCGCGATCGTCACGACGGGGACCGTCGCGGTCATCGCGGCGGGGACCGTCGCTGTAGGAGAGAAGGGGATTAGATTCAGATTCTGAGAAGTGGTCAATCAATTATTATCAGTCTTGATTTGATCAGACTGAACGCATTCATGCCAAAATGAACGTGTATCGGTACTCTTCAATCTGAATAATCAGTGCCTTCTTCTATTTTATAATTCGTTGTAAAAACTAGAAATTTTAATGAATGATCTCGGAACTCGGTCTAAAGCTTGGAACATGAGCCGAGTCGCTGCGCATCGAATAGCGCACTTCCGAACACGCCATTAAGTTTGAATCGAAGTGTACTACAAACGACCGATAAATATCTGCAAAAAGTAGGTATCTTAGTTGCATTTCTTTACACAAACACAAATCTTTCATGCAGATATTATAAGTATGGAAACCGGAGATAAATGTAGCCATAAGTGCTATCTTTTCACTCACCGGTCTCTGGGCGGGAAGCGGTCGCGGTCTCGGAACCCTCCGTCACGTTCCCCGCGGTCGCGGTCGCGCGGCGCGTCACGGAAGCGGTCCTCACGCGGCGGAGCGTCCTTGGAACGCCATGTGGATGAGCGCTCCTGTTGGAGAAACATGAATGTTATAATAATAAGTAAGTTATTTACCGTAAAAGGTATTGGACTCCTATCAAAAATATACATGAATTAATAAATCTATTCTAAAGATGTTACTAGAGATGAGGAGCTCGTGGCTAACTAATAACAGGCGCACGGGTCGATCCATCAGGTTAAGCTACGCTTGCCGGGGTTGGTCCGTGGATGTGATGGCGTGGATCCTCCGTGCTTCGTAAAGCATCGTCAGAAGCCCGAAAGTCTGACAACCATTCTCATCAAGGGGTACTACCCCACTGGTTAGTTACTGGGCTGTGAAGGTCAGATAGGCAGTCGCTCCTTGTAAAATACTGGTATATTCAACTGCATCCGGTTAGACTGGAAGCCGACCCCAACATAGTTGGGAAAAGGCTAGGCAGATAGATTCTAAAGATGTTACTAAACAATTTTGTGAAAAAATAAATAAAATGAAGTTACACGGTTTTGAAATTATCCTTCAATACTAGTCTCCTCTAAATGAATTGGGATAATGATGAGTAACTTCAGTGCTTATAGAAAATGTACAGCTAGTGTAGTTACCGCGGGCGCAGGCGCGGGCTCGGCGGGGCCGCGGCGCCAGCTGCCGCCCTCGGGCCCGCTGGAGCGGCCGGCGTAGCGGGGCCTGGTGACGGACAAAGGGTTACGATTAATACTATTCTATAAATTCGTTTAACACTAAACATATTTGAAAAATCATTCTGTCTCCGTCATCTTTGCACCAAGAAAGACTACGTTTACCGCTAAAAGGTTTAAATCATTAGTCTGTCACAGACCACTGTCATCTACAAAAGGTTGACGGAAACATAATGATGTTTTAAATTCGTTTTGTATTCAGGACTTGTACACAAAACTGCAAATCGGCGCGTTGTGAATTCGCAACTTTCTGAAGAAATCTTAGGGTACCGTCGCTGATTTTTGCAATGTGATGTCGCAACGCAGTTTTGTGTACAGTCCCTTAGTAGTGCAAGAAAGCCTTTTTGTTACAGTATTTTTATCTCACAAGCGACACGCGTTTTACATCTGGTAACCAAGTGTACAAACACACTGTGAGTGTGTGCGTAAAGACGAGTAGCTTCAGCACATAACCCACACACGCACACACACACTTCCCACTTCGCCCGTGTCTCGGCCGGTACCGACCTCTCCCTCTCGGGCTCTCGTTCCCTGGCGGGCTCCCTGTTGGCGGACCTCCAGCCGCCCGCGTCGTCTCGCGGCCTCTCGTCTCTATCTCTGGGAGGGCCACGCTCTTCGCGAATTGGACGATCCTCGCGGATTGGTCGCTCCTCGCGGGGCCGGTCTTCACGTCTACAATGAAGAATAATAATTATAATAAGAAACAAATCGACATTTCGGTGCCATGAATAATGTAATTATTTAAAACAACAAACGAATAGATTCTCTCTAATTAATATTTGCTGCAAATAGTCATATTATCACGAAATAGCAGCTAATATAATTTCAAGAGCTATATTGATGTTTATAGGTGTTGTACCTGTCATCTCTAATAGGCGCTCGTTCCTCTCTAGGTGCCGGTCGCTCTTCGCGTGCAGGTGGGCGTTCCTCGCGCGGTCTGCGTTCAGGGGAACGCGGGCGTTCTTCACGAGGTGCGGCCGCCTCGCGGGCTGCGCGACCTGAGGACATTATAAGAAAGTTAAAATTATCATTTTAAGAGAAGAGGTAGACTAAAGAAAACATTCTGTGATAAGATTGAATTGAATTCTGAGATAATAGAGACGTATGGAAGAAAAGGAAAGGCTGCAACCCAAATGAAATGGGGTAACTCAATGAACGTGACGAAACAGAACTAACATGAAATAGCATGACAATTCTCGTACTTAAAAAAACGTTCACATTCAAGTGGCAATCTGTCAAACTTGTTGGTAAATTAATTTTATTTTTGTAAGAATGCGAATGCGTATGCGAACGTTTTAAAAAATAAGGGTATTGCCTCTCTGATCCGCCTCTACATTTCTGTGCTTATAGTATTAGATAAATAAGTATTGGATTTGACAGGTGTTTGACATAGTACATTTACATGTTAGAGTGTGTTTCATCAAATAGTACTTATGCCGTAATGTTGGCTCCACTGCTGTAGGACCGATACGAATACGCTACGCCGCAACTGCGCTACGTATACGTCCGTTTTTAAATTTAACAGTGGAGTCAAAATTACGGCAAAGGAACATATTTAATGAAACACACTCTAGTTTTCTATTTCGCTACGCTTCGATACTTCATTGTTGATGGCGGACATGGAATTAGAGGGGCTTTTAATCTATGAATGTTATTTCCCAGCACTGACCCGAGCGCCACGTGTCGCCGGGCTGCGCGGGCGGCGCGGGCGGCGCGGGCCGCTTGTCGTCCTTGCCGCGCCACGCGTCGTCGCGCGCGGCCGGGCGCGCGCCCGCGCCGCCGTCGCGCCAGGACGACGACGTCGTAGTCTTCTGTTCTTCGAGCTTGCGTTGGATTTCGGCTTCTTTAGCTCGGATTTTGGCTTCAGTACGGGCTAACATTTCTTGGTGTTCTCTGTAAAATAACGTTTGTAAAGTAAATGTATATCTGATAAATGGGGATGATAATTATGGAGACTGGTGAAGCCCTTTTTAGAATTCATTACATAAGAATATCCTACTACCTATGTGAAAGTCTGTATGAGTGTTTGTTAATCAATTACGCCTCAACGGCTGAACGGATTTAGATGAAATTTGGCACATTGGTAGACCATGATATCATAAATTTTTATCCCGATATTCCCACGAAATCGAGACTTACGCGGGTGAAACCGCGGGGCGCAGCTAGTTAATAATAATTACCGGTCCTCTTTCTCCTTCCTCTCCCTCGCGGCGGCGATCTCCTCCGCATGTTTCTTCTCTCTCTCCTCCCGTTCTTTGCGTTCCTCTTCTTCTTTGATGCGTTTCGCTTCTTCTGCGGCGCGTTCTTCTGCACGATGCTTCTGGTCCAGCCACTGAGGAAGGAAAGGGTGATAGTTAAATAATTAAAAACCAAAATATGTTACAAATGGAGTCATTGTGCCAATGATTTTCTGACGTCATTATCATTTTGACAGTTCCGTGGGCTACAATCAGTGCAACAATGGCTGGGCAAAAGGCCTCTTCGGCCTTTGGGGCAATATTGTCAATGTTTTAGATGACCAATCGCCCGGTAACAGAATACAAATTTAATGTTGTAGCAAAATTTGTAATAGTTAGGTATTTAGCGAGCCATTATGTTAATATTGCAGTTAAAATAATGGTCTGTTTAAAACAAAAGAATATTTTTTTTGCACAGATTAAAACGCACAGAACATATTCTGCAAAATAAAATAAAAAATGTACTCCATGAACCAACTCAAATATTGAGATTCCGCTCTAAGGTGTATATACATGTATACATAATTATACATATTACAGGCCTATATATCTACTACCCACCTCCTGCCTCCTCTTCTCAATCCTCTGCTGCCGTCTCTCCGCCAGCCTCTTCTCTCTCTCAGCGTGCAGCTTGTCCTTGAACGCGGCAAGACGTTGCGTGTGCGCAGCGCCGCGTTCGGAACGCAATTTGACCGTGAACGCTTCGCGGTGGACCGCCATGCGGGACATGCGGGAGGCTGTCGTTACGTCACGGGCACGCGCCTCTGTAGGGGGAAGGATGGGATCAGTTATTGTTACTAACACCTTGAGAGTTTTAAGAAAAAATACCCAGTTGTTATGGATTTTAATTATAAAAAAAATACGGTTTCAGGGTATCCTAGCACTACAAAACGAAGTTTTATATTCACTCACATTTTTAAGGAACAACATGTAAAAAAATAAAATGAGGAAGCTAGGGAGAGCAAGAAATGGAAAGAATAGACCAGTTTCTTTATCGAGAAAGCACACAACCTCTTTTTTTCGATGATTTTTTACTGAAGTTATTAAATATGATCGTTTTTGTAGGACTTCTACGAGTAAACCATGTTATGTTACTCTCAATTTCTCACAGACTTTTAACAGTCTTTTGCTTTCCCCCTTCGCAAAGTTGGGATAGGGGCGAGGGTGGGGTTCTTGACTCACCAATAAGCTGTTGAATGCGCTCCTTCTCCTGTGTCTCCCAGAAAGCTTTGTCCTGCACTTGTTTCTCCTCCAAACTCTTTTGCAGTAGTGGGATCTCCTCCAAACGTTTGGCACGCTCGAAGTAGTCCACCTGATTGAAAATTGATTGTTTTATTTTGCTGGACTGATAAATTATTACATTATTAATTACTCCTTTTTAGCGATGGGTCGTTGACGGTTTTTCCGTTAACGAAACGTCAAACGTTGATTTACGTTCGTCAACTAGTTGATCAACTATTTAAATTCGTCAACGAGTTAACGTGCACTAATGTCAACTTACAAAGTTAATCGTGAATCCATTCAACGGTTTTTATTCAACGCCGCGACGTTCAACGAGTTGAACTAGTCTCTGAGACTGAGCTTAAATGATGTAATTTTCAACGGAAGAGTTTTATTTTGCTCAATTCGTTGAGTTTGCGTTTTCGAATTTAGTTGATTAAACGAGTCAACTCTCGTTGACGAATTCAACTAGTTGATTCATAAACAGATAACGTTGACAGGAGATCAATGGTTGATTCAACGCCCATCGCTACTTCTTTTTACTTGGAATTAGGGAATTTACAAACAACATCATGGTTGCATTACCCAAGGGTTGGGGACTTATTTCGTAATTTATGTTTAAGTTCCAAGTAATAGAGCGAGGTTGTTGCCATCAACCAGGTAAAAATAGACTCCTTTTGGTATGGCATGGTAATAGACTCGCCCTTTATAGGACATATAAATGGTGTAATAAGGGTATACTATGCATATCTGCTTAGCTGCTTATGCTGCCGTTCGGGAGATACTGGCATATGTATGTATCTCATTATATTTGTGCCGACATAAATTAACACAGAGTGCACATGTTGGCGCACTCTGTCGCGTCACGTCGAACTTATCATGTTCCTCCGAGGCCTACCACGACTGACTATGACAAAGATAGTCGTGGGATTTATTTCGGAGGTGATTTAACAAGACACTGTCTTTATCATGTGGTCTTTGAATTGTTGGTTCTATACAGAACATGCCGGTTTCCTCACGATGTTTTTCATCACTGTTTTGAAAGCAGTGGTGATGAAATTATTTACACAAAGGTAATACGCCTGACTCGGTTCGAACATACGACTACAAACTCGTAAGTCGGGGCCGTTACCACTGGGCCACCACTGCTCTCACTAAATGGTAATCATACTTTAGGGGTATGAGGAAGTTGAGGGAAAGTTCTAAAGTGATACCGGGACCCTTGGCAACCGGCAACTGAAGGAATACGGGTGGGTTTTAGTCAGTTAAAGTCTGACATGTCCTCCCGCTCCGCCCAGAGGGGGAGAAGTCATTTGAAGATTTCCCAGCCCAAAAAAAAAAGGGATTTGAGGAACAGGGTGTAAAGTTCACTCATCCACCGTTCAAAAGGGAGGATCCTCCGACCAGACGGCTGCCCAACGATTGATGTTGGATTCTTGTATAAATATCCATCGCGCGGTGAACTCTAATTGCGCGATGCAGGATTTATGTGACGTCAGGATGTTTGTGTGACGTCAGGTCTTTTATGCGTAGTTCGCATGTGGCGATGTAGATGTCGCCACAATACTATCTTACCTTCTTCTCCTGCGATTTGAGTCGAGCCTGCAGTTCACGGCGCTCTTTCATCAGCTCCTCAGCCTCGCGCGCCGCGATGGCTTCGGCGTCCATCTTCTTGAGTTCCTGTTATTAAAGACATGATTTTATTAGTGAATTTAAGTTATAAACATTTACACATAACTGGCGAAATGTGGGTGTACTACAGGTATACCTCTGCCTAACCTTTCGGTGATTGTAGGCATGATGATATGTTATATTTTAAAGTTTACAAAGTGTAGCGGCTATAAAAACAAATAAGTTACATCATAGTACAGTTTACTTAATTTCGAAGCGCTTTTAGATAGCAGAATATAACTGTCGGGGTTAGCTGGGACCGATGCCTGCCAGGGTTGCGGGAAAGTCCGAAAGGGATACTGTGACCTTGGCAACAGGCAACTGAAGGAACACGGGTGGGTTTTAGTCAATAAAAGTCTGACACACCCTTCCGCTCCGCCCAGAGCGGGAAAAGTAATTGGAAGATTTCCAAAGTTCAAAAAAAAAAAAAGAATATTTCTTCTATAATGTTTGTGCCGACATTAATTAACACAGAGTGCTCATGTTGGCGCACTCTGTCGCGTCACGTCGAACATATCATGTTCCTCCGAGGCCTACCACGACTGACTATGACAAAGATAGTCGTGGGATTTATTTCGGAGGTATAATAAATAAGATATTTTTACCGGCTTTGCAATTCAATACCACATATAATTATTTTTTTTCTACCATTTAACCGATAGAAAGCGTTTTAGTACGGATATATGGTGTATTCACTGCTATTTTGTCAAATACAGGTGAAACACATACCTCCTCGTTGATGTTGGACAACATCTTCTGTCCGTGGGCGGTCTGGCTGATGTGCGCGACTCTCTCGCGCAGATGTCTCTCTCTCATGGCGGTTAGTTCGGCCTCGTGTCGACGTCTCTCGCGTTCCTCGCGCTCCGCTTCCAATCGACGGGCTTCGGCCGCGGCTGCTGCGCGAGATACTTCTTCTTGACGTCTGCAGAGATAATGATATGTTAAATAATAATAATAACTTTTTTGTTAGTAAGTACTTACCACAAAAAATTACGAAATTATCTTGGACGCGATACATTCTATGCGCGCGCGCAATTTGCGAACTGTTCGCGTGCAAGGATCTAATACTGCGCAATTGAAGCGCACGCGCACGAACCGTGAAGTGAAGGTGTCCATACTATGTTCCTAAGTTGCACGCGAACCGCACTGAACGTGCGCGTGCGCAGGTCCTACATAATAGTAGTCTAGGATAATTATTTACCTGAGTTCCTCCTCCTCTCGTACAGTGTTGAGTCTCTCGATGTACTCCTTCCTCTCCTCAATGATCTTGTGTCGCTGCAGCACCCTGTGATGCTCGGCGTGCTTGTGCTCGTGGTAGTGCTGCACCATGTGCTGGCGGGAGCGCTCCCGCTCTTGCTTGCGACGAGCAGGGAACAGAGTGGCTGCGGCCCGGGACAGGACCTCGGCCGCGCGGACGAGTTGTTCACGGACCTGGGGAGTAAGTTAGGTTGGTTTAGATAGATCGAAGCGAATAGTTAAGAATTAATGTCTATGGTATTAAGCTCGCCACTGTACATTTGCGTGCTTGAAGTATTAACTCGTCAAACGATCGCCTACTAGAAGCCGTTTGCATGTAAGCGCTGAACGTTTTTCATCATTATATCTATTGTTGTTTCGAGTGTATTTTTCATATGAACAATCGCTGGTTCATACGAATTTTGTCGGGTAAATTGGTAACCCAGATTGACAGAATTGACGGGTGAATACCCGGAAAAAGTAAACAGTACAAAGGTACGTCAAAGAAAGTGTTTCTATAAGTGTTTAGGAATGTCTCAGTATCAGCCTGGAGTCTAGTTTTGCGTCTGGTTAATGGCAATAGATTCGCCCCTTTTACAAGGGTCTATAACACTACTGGCGTAACTGGTACTGGTTTACTGTAGACCTCTACAGAATGATGTTAGGTGCCTTGATGTTAAACAGTCCAAAAGAACCCGAACAAAGGTTTTCCCATATCTCACTCTACACTACTGCTTGGTCTTCAATGACTGACTGTATACATAGTTCTCGTAGTAAGACTCATATTATGTTATGAGATAAACGGAAGTTTACCTGTTCTGCAGGCGTTGCTTGCAGTATGGCACCGCCACACGCCTCATCAGCAGTAGAGCACCACTCGCCGCCTCCAGCTTCCACGCCGAAGTGTACGCACCTGCAGGCATTGCCAACGTCAATATTTTGTATTGTAAATAGGTAATTATATGGAGGTATGTCAAGAAGCGTTATAATGAAAATCAAAGATATAATTGTTTGTGCCGACATTAATTAACACAGAGTGCACATGTTGGCGCACTCTGTCGCGTCACGTCGAACATATCATGTTCCTCCGAGGCCTACCACGACTGACTATGACAAAGATAGTCGTGGGATTTATTTCGGAGGCATGCTATTATAACCCTACTTAGTCAAATATTCTTCAAGTAAACAAATATCAGCTTTACAGTAGTGTAAGTTAAGATGATTTCGGAATGATTGAAAAAATTATATCTTGTTCGAAACGCATTTACTTTTTTGCGGCTCGACAGTGACTTTTGCAGGACAGATTGAAATCGTTGTTTTCAGGGGCTATGAGAGCTAGAAAGGCAAAAAATCCATAAGCCTACGATATTAAGCCCGCTTTTATTATTTCGGCTTCCTTTACATGACGCCGGAGTCGCACCGGCGCCGGACCGCAAGTTTGTATATACGAATGAATGTCGTACATGCGCCGCACTGGAACCACGCGGTTCCACAGCGGCCGATGTACATTGGCATTGGTTCAGTAAACTTACGATAATTACAGACCTATTAGTCTCATACCAATAATTTCTAAGGTTTTTGAAAAAGCTATGCAACACCGTCTCTTAGAATTTATTGGGAAACATCAGATTCTTAAGAAAGAACAATACGGGTTTCAAAAAAGGAAATCGACCACTCTTGCATGCTTCAATCTTGTAAAAAATATAATTGATGAAGTAGACATAGGTAACCGGGTATCTGTTATCTTCTTCGATATGTCGAAAGCTTTTGACTTCGTGTCTCATAGATTGCTACTTTCAAAGTTGGAACGATATGGCATTCGGGGTCCAGCCCTTAGTTGGTTTGAAACTTACCTACTGGGTAGAAAGCAATGCGTTGAGATTCCAAGTATAACTGAGAATAAAGAACTAGAGGGAATTAGGTCTCTTTCAAAATTCAACAACTCGGGTGTACCACAAGGGAGCGTTTTGGGACCCCCTTTATTCCTATTATATATTAATGATCTTCCTGAACATACATCCAATCCATGCACATTATTTGCAGATGACATTTCCATTATTATGACATCACCAATTAATATTGACATAAATAATTACAGAATTGACATTAATAATACAATTGAATCAACAATTTCTTGGTTAAGGTTTAATAATTTGCATGTAAATATAAATAAAACAAAAATTGTACAATTTAGGACGTACGGACGTAAGCGAGAAAAACTTAACATTAATTATAATGGACAACCTCTATTAGAGGCAGAGGAAACTACCTTTCTGGGAGTTGCATTGGACGGCTATTTCTCCTGGAAACCACACGTAGAAAAAGTATGCAACAAATTAAATAAATTCGTCTCGTCTCAGAGTACGATGTTGACTGCGTATCACGGTTGCGTTGCATCGACTCTACAATATGGCCTTATATTATGGGGTAACTCAACAGACGCAGATAAAGTCTTTAGGGTACAAAAAAAATGCATTCGAGCGATTTGTGGCATTCCACCATGGGAATCTTGCAAACCATTGTTCCTAAAATTAAAACTCCTTACATTGCCCAGTTTATATATCCTAGAATGTGCTAAATTTGTCCGTCGGCACTTTGACCTGTTTAAAAAGGCTCATGACCGTTGCCCTCGAAAAGTAAGAGATCCAGATAGAATAGTTCTGCCTAGGGCACCAAAGACTTCTATGTATCAAAAGAACTGTTATCATACGTGTGGACTGATTTATAACAAAATACCAAAGCACTTTAAAGAGTTACCTAACAATTTGTTTTTTATAAAATTGAAATTATGGCTGCTGGAAAAACGGTTCTATTCTATAAATGAATTTATAAATAATATTAAATAATAAATTAAAATAATGTGATGATGATAATAATTATTAATAATGAATGTATTGTAAAATTAATTAATAATGGAAACATTTAAAGCATGCCATTGGACATAAATATTATATTTTTAGCATTAAATTCAATACATTGTAATGTTTTGCATGTCGTATGTCTGACTATGTATTAGGAACTTATTACTGACTTTAAGACCAACACTGTACCAATACTTATTGCAAATAAAATGATAATGATTATGATTAGTAAAGCATTGCCAACGAAACATTCGGTCCGGCGCCGGTTTGGCTCCGGCGTCATATACAGGAGCCGTTGCATTGGATACTAACTTGTTAGCATGATCAACTCTGATCTGCATATCGTTATGCCGCACGCAGTCGACCAGCAGTCGCTCCAGGTGGAACAGGTCGTCGGTGTGCGCCAGCTGCAGGAGTCGCGAGAACTGGATGCAGGCGTAGCACTGACCCACTTGACGGATCAGACGGACGAGCGCTACGTCACTTAGAGCGATCGTGTATTGAGCGAGGGGCGAGTCTGAAAGAGAGGTGATGAATATAGATATTTTATAGTAAGATACACGGCAAAATTCACCGTAAAATAAATGTAATAAGTTTGTTGTATTTTACCTGCTACACTGACGGATACCCCGATCCGTCAAGGTAGCTCGATAATTTCAAAAATTCTATTTCGTGAAAATATACTTGCAGGAAGCAAGTATAATTTTTGCTATATTGATGACTAGACATAATTGCCGCGTAACGAATTTTGATCGACATACCATGTAAAAAAACAATATCGCAATTTGTCAAAAAGGTATTTTGAATTTCGCGCACACTCAATATTTCAATGAGGAAAGGATAATTGTTTGTACCGGCTTAAATTAACACAGAGTCCACATGTTGGCGCACTCTGTCGCGTCACGTCGAACATATCATGTTCCTCCGAGGCCTACCACGACTGACTATGACAAAGATAGTCGTGGGATTTATTTCGGAGGCATGTACAATTGAACAAGAATTTGTTTACTAAGAAGAGCTTAGTAGACAAATTCTTGTTCAATTACATAATTATCAATTCACTTATTTACTAATCTAGACTTCAGGCTTCAAAGTACCGGCACAGTGCAAAATATTCTTTCATACATTCTCTATGAACGCATCCCCACTTGTCAATGTCAGTGCCGACACCGGCATGAGAATGTATGAAAGAATATTTTGCACTGTGCCGGAACGGTGGCTTCATTGATATGTGTGAATCAAGCTAAATTGGTAACGGAAAAACCAAATCACTCTAGCTGATCTGGGGATAGTGACCTAGCACGAACGCTCGATGTTAACGTTACGTAAATTCGATTTAAATTCATTATAGCATTTCGGTTTAAATTCATGCCGCAAGCACAATTAGTAACACCAAATATGAATAAATTCTATGCGAAACGAGTATCTACAAATTTAAAATCATTCAAATTTACGTTACGTCTACGTCCGCGGACTTGGCTGGGCCTCAGTGAGGCCACAGACCAGCGAGGCCGGCAAATTTTACTTTAAAAATGATAAAGACACTTACTAGGCTCTTCCTCCAGCGACTTGACGACGCTCTTGACATTGTTGCACAGAGTGAGCGGGTCGAACTCGACCTCCAACCAGGAGTACAGCTGCTGCAGTTGGGGCGTTGCTAGAGCCACCACGTTTAGGCGGACCACGTCTGGAGAAGAAAAAACATTCGTTAAATTATGAGTATTATGTTATTGTTTATTGTGTATATTGTAATCGTATTATGTTATTGTTTATTGTGTATATTGAAATAAATAAATATTATCATTATTATAAATACTAGGAGAAAAGACTGCTCATAGATATCAAGGTACGCAGACCTAAACCGGCCACATTAGCAATTCCTCTGAAAGCAATTCATTTCCTGAATTCCCAGGTGTCATTAGCAATTCCTCTAATTTGACACAAAAGCAATTCATAATTTGTGGACCACTTTACGAATCTTCATAGAAAAAAATCAAACATATGAATTATTTCGTAATATGAATTGCACGCAGATCATATTATGAATTGTCAGTTAGTGACATTTTACGATGATTCTTAATATTTTCCTATTATGATTCTGCCATAGCGGCTGTTTTAAGCCCCCAGCAGAGTTGTATAGAACGCAACTATGACAAACCCATGACCTTTAGTGGGAAGTAAAGCTACGGCTTCCCAGACATGCGGTGGCCGCACTAAACGGCCGCTGTGACGGCTGTCATGAGAATGATGACAGTGGCAAAGATTTAAATCGTTAGATTCGCCCTACCGCGTCATAAGATTGTCGCGTTATTATTTTTTATTGACACCTCTGACACACAATGAAGCAATTACTTGATTTGATTGAGATGGAAACGCATTTTCTAATGTTTTGCATTTTACTCAAATTTTTTCCTGTCAGCAATTTAAATGTGTGTGCCGGCTTAAATTAACACAGAGTGCACATGTTGGCGCACTCTGTCGCGTCACGTCGAACATATCATGTTCCTCCGAGGCCTACCACGACTGACTATGACAAAGATAGTCGTGGGATTTATTTCGGAGGTATGTTAAGGTAATTTTTATCAAATCAAATCATTTATTGTGTATCATAGGTTCATAAGATGTTGTGTTAGTTACAGGTAGGTCTGTTATGTCCCGCCATTGAGGCATAAAAAAATCATAATTATCAATTATAATAATCTATCTAATTTTAAGTTTTAATTAACTATGTTTTGATGGGCCTTTAAGCCAAAAACAATGATAAATAGAACAAATTGGGGAAGAAAACAGTCGTTTCCTGCCTGGCAATCTAAATATAGATAACTAGCTTCCGCCCGCAAGGTATGTCGATAAAAAGAAGCCTATCTCCTTGCCAAATTTTGTTGAAATCCGTTCACTGGTTTAGGTGTGAACAGGTAACATAGAGAGAGACAGACAGACAGATAGATAGACAAGCAGACAGAGTTACTTTCGAATTTATAATTTTAGTATGGATATCTGATTGGCAGTTTTTGGTTCAGTCAACCAATCAGCTGTTAACAGAAACTGGGTGTTATATCAGATATCGGGAATTAGCTATAACGTAGCTTACCTTTCAACAAGCTAGCCCTGGTTGGTGGCTGGGCGAGACCGAGCAGTACAGCCAGCCTCTGGGCCTTCTCAACTGGACTCTTGTCGGTCTCCACAAAGCGGTCGAACTCAGGGTGAAGTGAAGGCAGTGGTACTGATAACACGGCTACGAGGACGCGACATGCCATCCTGGAGAGAAAGGTAAAATTAGAGGTGCTTTTGAACAAGTTTGAAGCACTAGCACTTCAGCGAACCCTGAAATGGAATGCTGAAAACCTAGAATGTTGGAGTCTCAGACCAAATACCAAGACATAGCTTTGCGAACAATACAGTGAATCATGCCAAAACTTCACCTCCGTTCTGTGCCACGGTCACGCGCACACATTTATAATCAAACTACACCTTACTACGTGCACACATGTTTACGAAACCGGCCTCACGTCACTGTTGACAGCGCTAATATGTCTTGGGTTTTTATTTGGTCTGATGTTGGAGTATCGCAACACAACAAAGTTTCGTATTTATGGTAAACAATAGTACATTGATTATTTTCGTGCAATTTTTGCCTAATGCAGGTATAAAGGAGTAAAGATATTTCAAATACAAGTAGTTAAACATGCATCTCAACATTTGGCAAAAGAATTTTAAAAAATGCAGTCGTCTTTTTAACTTTCCGGGTGATATTAGAATATTTTATGCCGACAGTAGATGTAAAAAATTATAGTAAGTGGGAATACATGTAAAAAATTATTGTGAACGTGTGTTTTCATGGTAGCCTATGTAAGTTGTTCAAGAGATAAGAGGCTTCTCTAGAAGGTAATAGGGATGAGTCTCCTATAAACGTCGTCGACCTCATACAGCGTGTTCTAGCGAGTGACACAATATGTCTTATAGCGATCTAATCTATGAAAAAAATCGTGTGCCGGCTCAAATTAACACAGAGTGCACATGTAGGCGCACTCTGTCGTGTCAAGTCGAACATATCATGTTCCTCCGAGGCCTACCACGACTGACTATGACAAAGATAGTCGTGGGATTTATTTCGGAGGTAATTATTTAGTAAATAAATGGTGTATAATATTGAGTATCTGATAGGAAAACCCAATAAAACTTTGCCTGACCTGAGAATCGAACCTAGGACAGTTTTGAGACCATTGAACCGAAATAAAAAAAACCAGCGACAGCAATTTTACTTGACCTATAGAGGTATAAGGAACAGGATGTCAAGTTCACTCATCCTCTATAGAAAAGGGAGGATCCTCCGACCAGACGGGTGTCGTGTTTGGTTATTTTTTTTATTTTTATTTTATCGATTTAAGTGAACACAAATGTATGGAACAGCTGATTTTTTTTTGCGATTTCTATGTTGGTCCCATAGAAAAAGTTGTTCAAAATGATGAGTACAATGGGGTCATTGTACTCATCATTTTGAACAACTTTTCGGGTTTAGCATAAACAAAAAATAATGTTGTATATGCCAGCCGCGCGGTAAACTTTGTTTGCGCGATGCAGGATTTTGCGTAACGACCACAGATATAGATAGACATAGATAACGCAAGAGCAACTACTTCGCGTGCCCAGCTTACGTACAAAAATCGTAAGCCGCCACTTTCGCGCTCAGTCTGCATCGGTGTGCCACGCTAGTCGGACGTCAGTTAAGAAATTTAAAATGGTGAATTGCTCCGTTATAAATTGTAAAAACTGTACAAATGCGAGGAGAAAAAATAAAGGAAATGTTTCCTTCCATCAGTAAGTCATTTGGTGATTAATATTATGCGTATTTAATACTAAAATCAATTATTTTTAATCTAATACCCTCTGTAATACCAAATTTGAGAAAAACATAGGTCATCAAACGTAAACTGCATATTCGTATTACATTGCGGCTTTTACTTGAAGCGGTTGATGCGACGTTTTGTTTCAACAAGTGATGAATATCGATGCAAGTGATACTATCGTATATCGCATCGGTTTCGTAGTACGGCGCTTTTATCATTTTTCTGTCAATTTTAGCGATTAGTGCTGTTCATCGTATGCAACATAAATCGATTCTCAAGAATCGATTTCGGAAACAGAGGAATGATATTTTATAGGTACTAATTATGTAGACAATTTTAATAAATAATCGTAACGTTAAGTGTTTTTTTTTAGTTTCCCACATGAACCCAATTTAAAAGAAAAATGGATTGAGGCGACGGGAAATAAAGATTGGTTCCCAACAAAGCATAGCACTATTTGTTCAATACATTTTGAGGAAGCATGCTTTGTTGAAGGGAAAAAACAACGAATTTTAACAAAAGCAGCATATCCGACTATTGATGTACTGAAGATCACAACTGATGAAGTTAGTTAATTGATAAGTCTATGTCTCATTCCTCTGTCTATCTCATTACTCTGTCACAAAATCGATAAATTAATCGATTTAAACGATTCTTAATAATTATTTACTGTACACAATTACTCAATAAATAGTATTCGTACGGTAATTGAGAATTGAGAAATGGTATATACAAAGGCGATCTTTATTCAAAATTGAGATGTTGAGAAGGATAGAATCTTGTTGCTTTTGTAAACACTAGAACTAAGTTGAATATAAGGTATTTCAATCGAATATTCACGTATTTATAAACTTACTCGAAATTTTGGCAAAGGTATCCAAAAACGACGTGTGACCGTCAACGGAACGCGCACGAGCACACAACCTTTCAATACGAAAATTTTCAGCGTACTACTGGCTGGGTGAGCGCTGGCGCTAGGCCGGTGGGGCAAGACGGGTGCCGCACGCGGCGCCGTCTTTGAATCGATTTTATTTTCCCATCACTAAATAGTGCTTGTGACGTCATAGTAGGTAGTCAAAAAATGGCACGCTTGGTTTTCATACAGATCGTGATACTTGCGTTATCTATGTCTATCTATATCTGTGGTAACGACAGTGTGATGCGTAGTTCGCATGTGGCGATGTAGATGCCGCCACAGACTTGTGCCTATTTGTCGCAGCCGTATTTGCGAGAAACGCAAATAGAAATTGTATTTAATATCAAAATTGTAAACTATTGTGTACAGTGACAGGAATAATGCTTAGTAAAGTTTTTTAGATTAGATTAGATTTATTTTTTACTTCATTTGGCACAAACATCTGTGTTGCCCTGGCCCTTGTACTAGGAGTTCCTGTATCACAAGAGCCAGGCCACTCAAAACCTGTCTCTTTTTCTAAATAATGTTCAACAATCTTGGCATTTAACTTACTTCTGTAACTCCTCCTGAGTAATATTCTTCTTCATCTCCCTGGACAGTTGGAACAGCTTCAGTAAGGCAGCGGCATGGAACAGGCAGTGTCCGGCCTTCCAGAACACCAGTGCCAGCTTACCATAGTAGTTGGCCATGGTCTTGGCTACAGGCGTCTTCTTCGACATGTTCATCAGATTGTGGATGTCTTCGATCGCTTTGTAGGCTTCCTGTTTCATGAAAATTTGTAATATATAGAAAAAGTCTGTCATATTAATACAGCCTGGTACAGTATTTATATCTCACGAAGCGACGCGCGCTTTATTCGTGGTAACCAAATGCACAAACACTTTTACACTTTACTTGTAGATAAAAGGCGAGATGTACGAACCTGCCACAATTCCATCTGGATAGCGCTGTCCAGTTGGAACAGCCTGGTCTCCAGGTTGAGTTGCTGAGTCTCTGGCTTGCTGATACTCACATTCCCAGTTTGCACCTGTCAAAAAAACATTATATTCAGACTTTTTTCGTGTTTCTTTACGCGATACCCTGCTTTTTGAGATTCCGGATTACAAGACTAACCACTGCAGGTATACAACTAAATCAGGTGGGGTACTCCAGTGAGCCACAATGCGATTGTCGTACTCTCTTTAGAATAACACCTCCACTATTAACAAAAACATTTGTGAGGACTGAAGAGTAAACTATTCAATGGAGTCCTAGACTGCAGCGAACTACTAGGCAAACTACACATGAATGCGCCATCTCGTCTGCCGCGAAAAAGCAGCTACAATCTATTTTACGTCTCAGGATCTAAAACTAATCTGGGGCATTTCGCCGTCCTCCCGAGACTCTGTAGGCAATACAATGAATTGTCAAAACGTTGTAATTTGGACATAACCCTCCCCATTTCAAAATACAAAAAAATTATAACCACTGCAAGATAACTAAATTAAATTATATTATGTATTAATTATGTGTCTGGTCCCTCCAACACATAGTCAGCAAATGTGAAATAATTATTATTAGGTATACTGAACAATTTAATTGTACTAAGAATGCTCAATATTGACATGTTAATTTTTTTTTTTGCAACTTTGTGTCTAATTTATTTTCCCTATTTTTATTTTCATCCTGTTTACACCTAGTTACATGTGCATGCTGTGGTCTCCTGTAATTGAAGGAGCACACTTGAAAGAACCGTTTTTGTTATTGTATTTTATATTGTGTATGTGTATCCTTTGTTGGAGATCCTAAATAAATAAATAAATAAGACTATGTTCACTATCGACACAACTGAATTCTGGTCAAAACTAATATAAATAATCTTGGAATTATCGATACGCAGAAGAAGAAGAAGTAAATTACTTTTTATAAAGATGATTTTGACACGACTATTTATTCAAAGAAATAATACATCTGCAAGTAAAACTTACCGTAGGCTTGCAAATATCTTCGAGATGTTTCCTGAGCTTATCACATAGCTTTCTGAACTCCGTCTTCCGGGAGTACTTCAGACAGAACTGGAAGGCCATGCGCGCTATGTCGTGGTACAAAGTCTCCACATGCGCGTTCGTACGAAGGAGCTCAAGGCATTGGCAGTATGACTCCCACAGGAATTTCACCTAGAAAATGGGAAAATTATAAGTGAATCTATATTACATTTTTCTATAATCATGCACAGCGGTAGTAAACTAGCCAGTTTATCATAATGTATATGCCAATAGTTTGACTTGCAATCAATCAACTCAGGCTATCGCAGTCCGTTGCGGGAAAGCACGAAAGAGATACCGGGACCCTTGGCAACAGGCAACTGAATTTAGTCAGTATAAGTCTGACACACCCTTCCGCTCCGCCCAGAGCGAGAGAAGTCATTCGGTGATTTCCCACGGCTATCGCAGTCCACTGCTGGACATCCCCAGCCACCTTTATAAGGTTGTTGCTCCACATAGCTAGGCACAGTTTGGCTTTAACAGGAGCACCTTTATTTTAATGCTATAAAATAAATGCATTATCCTTTAGCTTGTAATGAAATTTGTTTGTAGAAATGCGAGAGGCATAGGTGAAGCATGTCACCTCTGAAACGACGCGCCGTAATGCGCTTGTGGGGCGCGTCATTTCAGAGTTGACAAGCTATAAAAGGATTTTTTTTTTCAAATTAAACAGTAAATAGGTACTGTATAGGGCAGGGTATAGACCCTATAGGTTAACTTACGTCTCACTGCTTGGTAAAGATGTCCTGCATACTTTTCATACAAAGATCAAAACAAAATCTACTTAGACATGGGATAGTTACTGTGT
This sequence comes from Lithophane semibrunnea, assembly GCA_947363905.1. Classification (NCBI taxonomy): domain Eukaryota; kingdom Metazoa; phylum Arthropoda; class Insecta; order Lepidoptera; family Noctuidae; genus Lithophane; species Lithophane semibrunnea. The sequence goes on along the minus strand of OX376206.1, from coordinate 6,609,176 downwards.
AATAGATATTTTCAGATTATTCTTGTTCATTGTTTCTTGAATGCTGAGGGCGACTGACGAATGTCCTAGTTTAATCCATTTATTTATTTATCTTAATTACATATTATCTACTCGTAAATAAATTCCTTACCCATGGAGTAAGTATGGTTCTATCAGACCGATCCTGTGCATCTTCTCCAGACACAGCACTGAGCAGGATGCTCTCAGGAGTGGCGAGGTTGTCAAGGTCATCAGTCTCGATGACTGCAGCTGTGGATTGTGCACGAGCCGCTTCGGTTCGCTCTTCGGCCATGCGTAAGTAGCCTCTGAGAAAATGAAGGTGAATTAGCCGAGTAATGATAATTATGAAGTAAGTTGACTGCAAATAACACTGTCTGTTATATTATATTATTTTAGATTGGAATATGGTACATGAATGTGTGTATGCTGGAGGCCTGTACATTTTGCTAAATGGACAAACACTAATCTAAACTTTACCAAAGGACATTGGGTAGAAATGTATTGGCCTTGGTCCAAATGTCAAACGAGACCTAAGTATGTCATTCTATTGAATAAGGAGTAACTTTTATTAAGACATAAGAATTTTCTATGAAAAGTTATAGATAATTAAAAATTATTGTTGTTTTCAATCATTTTAGACAATATTTTAGAAAGTAATACCACATTTAAAAAAATCAATTGATCTGTTTATGCCTAAATAATTGAATAAAATGTAATCATTTTCATTGAGCTATGACTTTTTTGATCAAATCGATTGTTGTGATGGCACAGTAGTCATTTGAACCTTGATCATGAGCACTTTCATAGGTTACATAGGTCTTGTTAGTGGTGGACAGTTGACCACTTCCACCCAATATCTGTTCCAATTCTATTGCATGAATAGTTGCTGAAATACACAGCTGTGATGGACAGACAAAGCCTCACCATAAGGGTGAAATCACACATTTGTATCTATTTTCTCTTTCTGTCACTTAGAGGCACCATTATAACAATAGTAATATAGTTTTGCCTATCATATTAACTCTCTTTAAGTACATGATATATCCTTGTGTTGTGCAATAATTTATGTTCTTGTAAGTTTGATTGTGTATGATCTTTGAACTAAAACTCAAGTTAATAACAAAGTAACTTTATAAAATAAGAACAAGTTTCTTAAGTGAATCAACAACTTGAATGATTAAGTACATATCACAAATTGTGGTTTGTATTGCATAAGCCAGGAATTTAATAGTCTGTGTTCCCAGAAGGCTAGTGATACACAAGATAAGGAACAAAAAACTTTTGATAGAATTGTTCATAATTAATTACATTGGTTACAATCTATGAATAGGACTGACCTGTATACCTATTGAGATGAATATCTAACAGGTTTATATTTATAGACATGTTTAAATAAATTTGTCAAATTAACTTCAATTGACTTAAATCAGGGGAAATTTGTTTCGTTCTCTATTTATTTTGACTGTTTCAAATTATTTTTTCCATTGTTTTGGCTTACCTTATAACCTGCTCTAATGACCCGACATTGACAGACTGGAACATATTCCTGTACTGAAACAGGCCTTCCTTGGCAATGTGTGACTTGCGCAAGTCCACGCATAGTTCCAAGTACTTGAACATGATCGGCTCCAGCACAGACTCGGACCAGTTGTACGCCCATTTCTTGTTGCGGAACACTTCCTGCAGAGTATCTAAAGCTCTTGCTGGCTTGTCCAAGTCCATAAACTCTGTTGAAAGGAAAAGTTGACAAGGTAAGAAGATTGTTTATTTTGGTGAATTTTTTTAGCGAATTATTGGTCTGTGGGTCTTAGAATTTTTTTTTTTGGTGAATTCTTTTAGAAATTTCTTTAATTTGGTGAGTTTTAGAGAAATATTCTTCAGCAGTGACTGTTGTTACAATAAGCTTCTTAACAGTAGTTATTAGAATACTACGGACACCATAACAAATTACAATAGAACTTTTGAGAGTTGCATAGGGTGTAACAATGGGTGGTCCTATCACATAAAGCAATCTTTTGCAGTCTCTGGAACTTGGCTAGATTTGAAAAATAAGGAAAAACGAAACGTACGGTAATCTGTGATGAACTTTGATATTTTTAGTCCATAAATGTAAGTGTTATCAGTATTATGTAGAGATAAAATGGTCAGTGGGTGGTCTTAGGGGCGGTTTACACAGCCGAGTGTAATTTTGTAAGAAAGATATCTCAGCTGAAATGTTCAGGTTATCTTGAGATGCTGTTACGCAAAAGCGCATAAATAAGCGGCTTTGGCTTTTGGTTATGTTTGAGAAACATTGAGGACAAAATAAATATTAACTTATACTATTGCATCTAACATCATAAGCGATATTACGGGTTATTTTTAGCCCAATGTGTGTATAATCTGGTGATGGGGCGAATAACGTAAGGTCATTCTCACATGCAACGTGGTATCATTATCATGGAAATTCGGTACTAACCATTGGCCCGTTTGAGGGCATTCTCCGGTCTCTGACCGTATCGCGCCATGATGAACACTACACTTTTCACTTCATAAACACAAATTCAGCCTCAAAAACGTGGTGTGCACTAATAAAATCGGAATATTTTCCGCACACCGGCCTGTCAAGAGACAGGAGAAATCAAAATGGCTGCTGCTACTATTTTAATTTTTCTTCCAACATGCACTGCTAAATGTCATATTGGAATTCTAGTCTTTTTGCTTTTCTCTCAGCATCTGTCTCGTAACTGTTTTTGAACATTTCTACCTCTACGTCTACTTAAATAACTTTTGGTTTAGATCTAAGATAGATATTAGCACCAAGCCTTGTACAAAAAGACCCCAACAAATGTCTCTCGTTCACTCGGTGCTCGGCCATTCATAGGTACTAAAAGATAAATAAAAAAGCACTCTTTTTTTCTGATTTTTATTAATTACTTAGTTGTAATACGTGATTATAACTAATTCATTTAAAAAATAATGCTTCTAAGAACTTCTGCATTGGAATTTCTACCAGAATCGTGATTGGTACGGCAACAGCGTAGGTTATCACATTGGTTGCGCTCCAGTCCACGAACTGAAACAATATTACAGAAAAATGCTACAATTTCTTAGAAGAACGGTGGCGGTGGCCGCACTTACTAGCCGCTGTTTCGTTTGTCATGAATTTGATGACAGCTGCAAAGATAAAGCGTTAGATTCGTCATACCTGGTCAAAAGATAGTGGCTTTTTAGTTTCGTTTTGACACCTCTGACACACAATGACGCAGAAATTCTGCGTCATTGTGTGTCACTTGTTTGTCATGGAAAGGTTAAGTATGAACTCACTCTTCTCAGTATTTACTATGGACACTTTTTCTTTTGACTGAGCACGTGGAGGGCAAATCTAGCGATTTAAATCTTTTGGGGGCGGGCTTTGACTTGTTATCAAATACTGGTGAAAATGACAGATTTTCATGACGTCCGTCCGATTTAATATGATGGAACCGCTTTTCTAGGCAACCATGATAGGTATTGGCCACAGAGTACTTTTATATATAGGTAGTATTGGCTCATGTGCGACGTTCGATGTTCGATCTCTGGGCCGGGAAAAGTGGTACCTACTACAGGGATTTATTTTACAGACACTTTCATAAAATCACGCTTATTTTCCTTAGGGTTAGGCAGAGATGTACCCACGTTTTGCCAGGGTTTTATTTTTACCAAATCCAGATCGGCTGGTTAATGAAGCCAACTCTGGGTACAACAATCGGTACTAGTTTTAAAATACCTGACAAAATATGTGAATGCACGTGAATGCGCGTGCGTGCAAGGGCGTGTACACACGGCTACACATCAAGCTATGCATTTCCAGTTTAAGCTGACCTTGCATTGTATGGAAATTCTATATAATGCGAGATCAGCATAAACTGGAAATGTATAGCTTGATATGTAGCCGTGTGTACGTGTGAATGTTGTGTTTTTTTTGTTATACTTTATAGAATAACAAAAACTAACGATATCAAGTATAGAGGTGCCGTATGCTATTGGCCTGGTCCCAATTGTCATGTTGATGCACCAGTGCAGCACCATGACTGTCAAAGACATACGGCCCAAGCTGCGCCACCCTGACCAGCTGTAGAATCTTCTTAATGGACCTGCAAATAAAAATATGTTCTTATTAAAGTCATGAATGCCAATAGCCAGGTGAGTGGACAACCTAAAAAAGATCCCGTGGTAGACCTGGATGAGACTCGCACAGACCAGGGAAGCATGGCACAAAAGGGAGGTGGTGTTAGTGGCGTATACTCACCAATGGATGGAACAAGGCTGTCAATGGTGATGTGATGATGAGGGACATGAATGCAGGCATTTTTTTTTTTAGGCCGTTGGATTACCACTTAGATTGAACGTTAGTTAGTTAATTGATTCAGGCGTGACTTTGCGGAAATCCATTATAAAATACAATAGACGCTGATATAATTATTTAGTAACCTATTCCGCTTGACTATTCTTCAAGAGTCATATAAACCCTGTAAGAAATCGACACGTGTTTCACCTCTCAACGAGGCATCTTCAGGATGACGATTGACCAATTGCAAACCAGAACGCGACGTGTTACCACACCGAGCGCTGGACGCAGAGTGAATCAACTGAACTGAACTGGATGTCGCTATGTCCTCGTAAGGGGACGTGGCGTGCGGGGTCGGGGCTACGCCCCTTTCCCGCGGAGGCTTTACCGTGGCCCGCTAATGCGGGCCCGTCATTCGGTTTGCCTTGAACGGCAGGTGGTATTTTTCGGACGCGTAATTTACCGCGTCCGTGTGACTAGTTGCTATGTGTTTTTCTGTAGGCGCGCCACGGCGCTATATCTATAGCGCCGCTTTCTTCACGACATCTCGGCGGTCTGTCACCGCCAGGTGAGACCCCCAGTTACCTGGGGGAGGCCTAGCGGGTGACGACCAGCGACGAAGATGCCGACTCGACGCTCCTACAGAGTAGGGTGTAGTTTTCCCTCGCCCCGGTCACAGATCTAGCCGTTTGCGGTTTGAGGGAGAAACTGATATGTATGAGTGAATCAAATCGCCCGACACCCCCACTTATATAGGATTGCTGCTCGGCGCTGATTGGCTAGGACCGTTATCAGTGCGATAAGCGCGATAAGGGGCGAACAATCGCAACGATTAGCCAATCAGCGCCGAGCAGCAATCCTATATAATTGGGGGTGTCGGGCGATTTGATTCACTCTGCGTCCAGCGCTCGTGTGGTAACACGTCGCGTTCTGGTTTGCAATTGGTCAATCGTCATCCTGAAGATGCCTCGTTGAGAGGTGAAACACGTGTCAATTTCTTACAGGGTTTATATGACTCTTGAAGAATAGTCAAGCGGAATAGGTTACTAAATATATCAGCGTCTATTGTATTTTTTGACCGTTAGTCTAATCTGCATGGTCAACGTTTCCAACACGTGTTTACCGGCTTGACGGCTTAAACTCCTGGTGCTGATCTGTTGAAAAAATTTTTAGGACCAATCAAAATGAATGATCAATCTTGAGTTGAGGCCAGATTGGTCCTAAACTTTGTCAACGCAGTTGTTTAGCGGTAGATTTTTGCTGCTAGACCACAGTACCACAGATCTGAAATTGCAAATGTAATCCCTTTCTATTGCTGGTTGTAGTGACCTTTGGAAGCTGTTGCTGCAGTCGGATATACCTAATTTATTAGAGAAGTCTGGTAAACAACTAAACACACACAACACGACTCGACTCGACACTTGTCCTCAGATACAGACGAAACTTACTCTTCCATTTATCAAAATGTATAATATCAATATCTGAGGCTTTTTTTTTTTTCGAGGTTGGGCATTCAGGCAATGACTTCTCCCGCTCTGGGCGGAGCGGAAGGGCGTGTCAGACTTTTATTAACTAAAACCCACCCGAGTTCCTTCAGTTGCCTATTGCCAAGGTCCCGGTATCCCTTTCGGACTTTCCCGCAACCCTGACAGAAATATCTGAGGCCTGAGCTCAAGTGTCGAGTCATGTCGTGTGTGTGGTGAAGATACCCTCAGTTTCTGACTGAATGCCATCACCACACAGACACTGTCTGTACCTTAATACCTTTGTCTCTTGTATTGTATCCTTACCATTGACATGAAAGAGTCCCATTAGAGCTAGGCCCATAATAATGCAGTAGAAAGGTCTGTCTAGCGCGGTGTAAGCCGCATTGAAGAGAGCAGAGTGTTGTCTGCGCGCAAACATGCCTGTCAGTGACCACACGAATAGTAGAGGGAAGCAGGTGTAATGGAGGTACACGAACCACTGCAACAAATAAAATAGAAGTAACTGGAGTAGTGCGATCAATTCTAATAACAACCAAACTCACATAGATGGTTATTAGTTGGGAGCAGTGTTTTGTTTTTCTAAAGTAGCTGGAAAGTATTTGGATTTGTGTCCGGTTGATGACAAGACTCGCCCCCTATTATATAGGAGTTAAAAGCTACTGGCAAAATGTGAATGTACTGTAGTTCCCTTCGGGCCCTTCGGGAAAACACAGATGTTATGTTATGCAGTCTGCATTAGTCGAACAATTGACTCTACGCAACGGAATGCCGAAACAATATTTGGCGAGGATCTATTCAAGTACCTATTTGACGATGGCCTACAAAGTCTAGATATTTTTTTTGGGCGTTTGTTGGTGGCCCATACGCCCAAACGAGAACACGTAGGGGTCGTAGCGGGAAGATTTAGAGCGAGGTAATTTTTTTGAGCTATGTCATTGCTCAAAATGCTGCCCCATTATGGGACTGGGCCGGTCTGGACTGGACCTTTGCCGGACGGACTAACGCGAACGTGCCTAGCATAGAACTGGTGAGATAGACAGTGAAACATTCGAGACAGTGAAACGAGGTCGCGGCATGCCATGAAGCAGATGGTTAAAGAGGGTTGAAGAAGTTCCGGCAAAACTCGAAGGAGGATGAAGTCCCAAGAGTGACAGGGCTAGTCAAAAATGTTGATTGCTGAAATGATTAGGAGCAACAAAAAAAGTCATCCATTTTTGTATTTGTTTGTCAACTTCCATGACGAATAGGAACACAAAATGTCCCTAAATGACGTAAACGACAATGATCCAAAAGTCAAGGTAGGTCACCTACTGTTTTTGGAACGATTTTAATTAATTATTTATTGAAATGACATAGTGATGAGTTGTGCCCTTGTGCCCTCTATTGTGTAGGTAGGTAAGTATTCTATTATTCAATGAAATATGACATGTAAACAGATAATGTAATAAATAATAAATTGTAAATATAGCTTGTCATTCCGAAAACAATTTTTGGAGTTTACTCGCATAGATTGATTTTCCTATAAAACGTTTTGTATTGTGTTTTATTCGTAAATAACACGGATTTAAATTTTGAATTAAACATTCCTAAGTATTACCTATTTTACACCTCGATTTAGATATTTCGGCCGCTCTCTATTACTTGCACTTTCAAAGACAAATCTAACCGAGTCTAACTGAAGATCTACTTATTGTTTCGTTTGAATTATAATGCAGTTGTGTGCCGGAGGCATGGACTTATTGTCGGAGCTGACACACACACTTTTATTTTTCTTGATTCAGAAAAATGAGGGATCAGGTACTTACGCTTTCACTAAGTTCCACTTACTTTATACTCAGAAAGCTTGATTTTTCTCTCGTCCAGCTCAAATTGTATGTGAGCCAGTATCAGACCCAGGAAGCAAGCAGGCAGGGCCCCCCAGGAAGAGATGTAGAATTCCCCAAACGAAGGAGTTTCTCGAAATATCTTACGTATTTGTCTAAAAAACATTAAAAACTGTGGTTACAAGCGGGCTAAGTCATAGCACATCCCGAGCCGAAGCCGAGGTAATAGAGCCGAAAGTGTACCTAAGGGCCGGCGTACACCTGGTAAGGCGCAGCGCGGCGCGGTTGTCACTGTTAAACAAATATCAACGTTGCATACCTAAAAATAAAGTTGAGAATAGATAACCTGAGACGCGCGCCTCTTGCCGCTTACGGCGCACAGTGGAACGAATGTATGGGAGAGGTTGGACTTAGGCATTTCTGAGAAAAAAAGTCTAATTTTGGTAAACGAATAATGCCATCGTATTAAGTTATCAAATGCCTTCAATACTTGTGCTAACAATTTTCTTTCTACCTCTCGTATTACGGGAGTTAATTGAGAAAATGTGAAATTTTACTATGAAAATGACTGTATCGAGCTCTCTGCCGTCTGATTCCGGTCTCGTTTCAAGTTGTGGGATTTACTATCGTATTACGCATAGCAAAAGCTACATTTACTGCTAAGACACATGGTGCGCCAAACGTGCACCTTCTGACATAATGGGTGATCTATTTTTTAATTGTATCGAGCTTTCTACCTCCTAAATCTGATCCTATTTTAAGTTGTAGTCTTTACTATAATAATACACATACCAAGAGCTGCATTCAGTGTTAAGACATCTGGTGCGCCAAACGTACACCTTCTGAATTATAGGGTGATGTATTATTTTACTGAATCGAGCTTTCTGCCTCCTAAATCTGGGTCCTGTTTCAAGTTGTACTGTTGTAGTTGATGCTACTGATTTAGCAAATATAATTCAGAATCTGAATCGAATATTGATGACAACCTGTATCTCAGAAGGTGCACGTTTGGCGCATCATGTGTCTTAGCACTAAATGCAGCTCTTGGTATGTGTATTATGATAGTGAGGACCACAACTTGAAACGAGACCGGAATCAGACGGCAGAGAGCTCGATACAGTCATTTTCATAGTAAAATTTCTCATTTTCTCAATTAACTCCCGAAATACGAGAGGTAGAAAGAAATTTGTCAGCACAAGTATTGAAGGCATTTGATAACTAAACACGATGGCATTATTCGTTTTTCAAAATTAGACTCTTTTTTCTCGGAAGTGCGTAAGTCCAACCTCTCCCATACATTCGTTCCATTGTGCGGCGCGCTCTCGAGCTGATGGAAGTTATTTATTATCAACTTTATTTCAAGTAATACAAGGTAGATATTTGTTTGGCAGTGACGAATGCGCTGCGCTGCGGCTTGCCAAATGTGCGCCGGCCCTTATGATAATGAATGACAAATACTTGCACGCTTATCAGACGACGTTTTTCAGCAAAGTGTAGAAAAATAAACAAATATTTTGTAACAAATAATAAATAGTAAAAAATGGCTTGTGTGTTTTTATTTCATGCATATTATTGCCTTCCCTTTTTGAAAAAGCGGCGCTGTCTCGAAGCTGCCAAACAGCCATATACAAAAAAAAAATACAAATTACATGGTAGTGCTAATTGAATGTCAAAAATGAATATTTTGATTAAATAAGTAAGTACCTATTTATACAATAGGGAATATGCATGTATTTTTTTAATATTTTTATTCGATAGTTTACATCGTCAAATAAAAGTAAAAAAAAATTCGACGGCAAAAAAGCAATTTAAAGTAGTTAAAAAAATGTTTAAAAATATCCAACCGATCCGGGCTATTTAAACGCCCTCCATTTGGCGCGCTTGGTGTGGTGACATCACAGTTCGTGAAAACAGACAAGCAACTGTCAAGTCAACGTCAAACACTCCTTTTTCTATGAGCGTTTGACATTGACTTGACACTTGTTGATTGACTTGACATTGACATTTTGATTGTTAGCCCGGATTGTTACGTCACATCCGCTCTTAGCCTTTTCAAGTATTTGAATTACCCACAGTTTTTTGGGACTTTTTAAAAATTAATTTCTCGCTCAAAAAGAAATTTTATTCAAAAATATTGATGGAGGCTTAATTCTGAAGTAACATAGTTTATAGTTAAAAATATTTGACCCATATTTGAATCACATGCATATTCCCTATTGTTTATCTATCAATGTTTATTTATCAATATATTTTTTGTGTGATGATGAAGTGTCGTTTGAAACGCTTGAGCGTTTGTCCACTTAGTATCAAAATGTGGGTACTAATGGTACTATGGCTATTTTTTGACTGCCTCAGCGCTACTATAGAACTTTTGTTGTAATGTGATTACGGGTTCTATAGTGTGATTAAATTAAATGTTCATTGGTTATTTCACAATGAGTTTAATAATGGTACTATTACTAAACACGGTACAATATATGTAAAATTATGATGATTATAATTTGACGCACAAGTGATGTGGTTAGTGATAAGTGTCCTACTTTGTTGACGGCTAGTGACCGAATACTGAACCCTGAGTTCGATCTAAGGGACGTGTGAGTCGTGTGACGTCACAGGCACTTGAGTTCTCAAGTTCGTCTGCATGTGTGGGTTACATACCACTACACTACTAACTGCTGATCATGACATGCAAAATGTGAGTGTAGATAGAGGTACTAGGTATAGTTCCTACACCCACATTTACCTATAGGTACACCTTTCCCGGGGAAACCAGATATCTAACTGCGTAACACATTTCCGTTTCATTTTGACAGTTCAACAACATTCATTGCGTTATTTACGTTGTAGAGTAGATTTTTTTTCGAACTTCTGGCGCAATGGTTAAGTAATCTGTTTCAAAATGATTCAGATTGTGATTGATCGTGTATTTCGAAATTAGCGTGCTAGTCATGTTGGGGTTTATTTATAGAGTCTGGCAAACGAAAGTTGAACCTGAAAACACGCGCGAAATTTAAAAAAACAAGACTGTTTATCCCTACACATAGTGCGAGAACACGTGTTGATAATTGAAACTTAATTTCATTTATAAAATAAAAATTCAAGTATCAACACGTCATATCGCACTATGTACAGGGATAAACAGTGGTGATTTTTTAAATTTCGCGCGTATTTTCAGGATCAACTTTCGTTTGCCAGACTCTAAACGATGTTATCTAGTGAAATTCAAACGTCAAAAATGTATGGTTAATCAGACGCTAATCATATTACTTAACTTTAAGCAACGTTTATATAAAAACTCCATTATGTTTACCTACTCTGAATACTCACTCAGGCGTCGCGACGTCTGTCATTGCTTTATAATCCTTGATATACACAATATAGGCAGTCAGCAGGCATGATGCGATGAACAGAACTGCATAGAGACTGACAGCCAAACGACGCCGACGCCAGAGTAAAAGGGTGAACGTACATGCCAGGATATACATGTGCATGTTGACGGGCAGGAACCTGAGGTAAATGAAATAATTATGTATTGGGTCCCCACGTTTTTTTTCCCACAAATAGAGAACCTCGTCACTTCTATGATTTAAAATATAGGTACATCAATTGGTTGGTAATAAATCGAATAATGACCATCATACACCAATAGTAAAAAAAACCTTATTACTTATAGTTTTCTAAACATAAAAAATACCATAAAAATTACTCCTCTTTTTGTTAGCAGAATTGACCACTATTTTTTTTTAACTTAGCCAAAACTTATTTTTGTCGCTTAATCTAAGTGGCATACGTTATCTTAGTTTTTAAACATTAGTGCATAAAACTTTTTAAACCATTAGTGTTCATGGTTGTTATATAAATTAAGAAAATGTTAGTATGAAAAATGCAATTTCTTTAAAACTCCCCATACAAAACGCTGATTTCATAGGTGAGGACATATTATTAAAAGTTAAAACCCTTTTGATTTGTTCACGTTTTGATTAGGTTGCCCTCGCTATCTCGAGTCTGCATGGCGTGGTCGTTCTCAGTAGTCCATTTTAGGTTAGGTTCGGTTAGGTTACCTACCTAATTATTTAGCCCAGGCCCAGACAAACAAATCCTAACTAATATTATAATTCGAAAGTGAGTTTATTTGTTTGTTACGCTCTCACGCTACATCGGCTGAACGGATTTGGATGACATTTGACACAGGGGTAGACCTTGACCTGGAAGAGGACATAGGATACACTTGTATCCTGTTATTCCCACGGGATCGAGACTTACGCGGGTGAAACCGCGGGGCGAAACTAATACATTATAAATCTTCGTGCAAAAATAATTATTAGGAAACTTCGGTGTTTACGGTAGTGCGCAAATAACGCAAGCAAAACTTTCTGCATATGTGTGCATACAACTACGAGATTATGTTTACGACATTTAAAACTTGATAATACTTAATAAAAAAATTATAACTTTCACTTCCAATATCTCTGATCTTATTAACGTTCTAATTGTAAAATCAGAATAATAGTGAAATAAATAATATAAATAAATAATTTATTAATTAATTATTAAATTAAATTATAATTATTATCATTAAGTGCGACGACTCGTAACAAACAAAAAAGATGAAAAAATGTTCATGGTAAAAGTTTACCACCTGCCTCGATAGATGGTGTTGGCGTCGAATTAGAAGTCGCTATGGTTTCGTTACGCAGTTTACTATTTAAGCTCATAGGAAAATTTAAATTTGTTTTATTACGACTACAAAGTTTTAGTCATATTTTTGAGACGAAAGGCCCCTATAATTGGTTAAGCCTCTCGGTGTTATGGAAAATTGGCAATATGGAATTGGATATAGAAAACTGTGTCGTCTGTCGTCTCGTCTCGTTGTGCTGGACTGGGGAATGGGTCTTGAATTTGATTATTATATTTTGTCGTTCGATCGAAGTTTTGATTCGCATTTCGCACCCTGTAATTTGATAAATGGCTGTGAAGGCTGATTGAGATAAAAACGCACCTTCATTTTTAGGGTTCCATAAATCGTTATGGGACTGATATGTCCTGTCCACCCATCCGGAACTTACACAGCTATTTTACTCAGAAACTATTTGCACTACTTATATCAATGAAAGTTGGAACAAACATAAAAAAAATACAAAGGAATTGATAATCTCCACCATTATTTGAAGACGGTTAAAAAAAATTCGGTGTGATACTCCCCCATGTAACCGACGGATAAAAATTAAGTCAGCAGTTTTTGAGATAAGGGATATTTTCGGTTAAGTACAAGTTACAACCGCAGAAATAACTTTGCTTTGCTTTTTCGAGAAATACTATGAAAAACAAACAAAGAAATACGTCAAAATCAATACTGTGTATGCGTAGGCGTAGTATTATATCTGTGACGTAGGTAAACATTCATCCTAACTACTAAATCCGCGCACTGAGCTGAGGGTTCCTTTAGCGCCTTACACGAAAACTTTCATGCGGTTGGTGGGTTTACCATCTATAATTTCTATAAATAATTTGCTACGGTAGGTATAGAGGTCTCCGAATAGTGAAGCTCATTTCAGAATATGCTATAATATATGTAGGATGGGTGATTATAGTGTAAGTATATGAAGAATGGAAATTAAATGGAACGCAATGTGTGTGAGAGAGAAGGAATGACAGTAAGAGAAGGAGAGGGGAGAGAAAGGAATGTCAGTTTGGGATTTGGTTTTGGAAGGAGAAGATGAGTGAGAATTGAGAATAATTTAAGACTTTATTGTGTCGTTGATAATTTATTAAACCATTTGTAAACTGTTATTAAAGCATTTTACTTGCCCCACAATCCCACATTCCACATTATATTATAGCATATACATTTCCAATAATATATAGTAGTAGCTACGCCCCGCGGTTTCACCCGCGTAAGTCTCGATCCCGTGTGAATATCGGGATAAAAAGTATCCTATGCCCTATTCCAGGGGGCCTAGCTACCATTACCGCTTACAGTAGTATTATTTTACTTTTCGTGGTGGAAAGAGATGGACCTATACGTCCTGTAGAGCTTCATCACTTTCCTACACTGAAGTAATATTAAATTAATACTGCTGTAAGCGGTGGTGGTATGCCTCCAGGACCCCTGTGCCAAATTTCAACCAAATCTTTTCAGCCGTTTTAGCGTGAAAGCGTATCAAACAAACAGATAAACAAACAAACTCACTTTCGCATTTATAATAGTCGCCATTGTAGCGGCACGCTGTATAGTAATTATTATAGATGGACGGATAAACGGAGTAAGCTTAGTAATACGATCCTGTTGGTATCATTTATTTTCGAAGTAATTCGTACAATCGTATCCAAAGGATGCCAACAGGACCCTATAAAAGATCGTGTTTACTCACCAGGTCGGTACCACGCAGTAATTACTGGCGCCCACAATGTTGTTCAGGAAGAAAACATGAGACCAGAACTTCGACTTACAAGCTTCGCTCTCCAGGCCTATGGTGGTAGGGACAAGAGGGCCATCCCGGGAATTCAACCACCAGGTCGCTCCGTAGCCCACGATCAGAAGGTGCACTGGAGTTATCCTAGAAGTAAGTTTAAAACCCGATTGAGTAAAGCCTGTCCTGCCGTCAGTTGTAACACTTGAACAGCGGAAATATGGATTACTGCGATGATATCGCACGCTGAGAACGAAAGTGACCTATCTCAAAATTTTAGTAAAATGAGTTAAATATACAAAATGACTCAAAAAAGTACCTACACTTTATCACACTTATATTTAAAAACAGACCATTAATGGTCAGACAGGGATAGAGGGCTTTTCGGTCTCTTTGGTTTTGAGCGCTTCACACTCCCCGCACCAGAGTGAAAGGGACGCAATTAGTACTGCACCGCGAGTGGATGTAGCAGAACGTGTCAAGTTTAGAACCGTAGCGACCGATTACACTTTTTGTCAGTTTTGTGCCAATTTGTGGGCGTAAGTTTTGCGTACAATTTATAATCATTAAGTGACCAATTTAGGGTATAGGTCACTTTCTTATTTCTTATATTGACAACCTAGGTGACATAAAATCAAATTCGGTCACTTATTTATTTAGGCATGAGTTAAACTCATGGACTCATTTCTGACACTATTTTTCCAGAAGTTATTTTATATAGAAAAAATAATATTTTTTAATTTTTATATAAGTATATTTAAAGTTATACAGCCAAATAATATTATACAAAAGAAATTCGTAACTTTCGTTTTCATATTAAAAAGTTATTTTAGAAAGTATAGAAAATGTTCAATCAGTCGAACACATTTTATTCGATTCCCAAAAATCGTAAATTTTTATTTGAGTCACTTTCGTTCTCAGCGTGCGTTATATGCTGGCAAATTCAAACTTTGCCAGCGTATTTGATCATCAAAGTTACCATGGTAGTGCTGTTGACATCATGATAAAAGAAAGAAATCTCTACAAAAGTACTACTAAGCAGTATTTTATCCATTGCTCCAAAAATCGGTCTGATGTTTCTACGAACAAGATTCTACTGCTACGTGCTGATTTTTTTTAGAAAGAATTTCGTTTATGCAGCATGACATCCTATTAACTTTAGAAGGCATTAGATTTTCATCAAAAGGATCTCGAATCGAATCTTGTAATACCAAGTCATGCTTAGGCATGTCAGCCAGCATGATTTCATGCACGCACTCAGGGACCGCGGAAGTGAGGGGCAGGGGGGCTGCAAATAATAAGGGCCCCTAAAAACAAATGCCGAGCGCCCTGCAATTTTACTACCTGGTAAAGGTTTCTTTGTGCTATCCTTGACAGAGTTTTGTCTTTGAACAAGCGCTTGTACGTAAGAAAAATTGTCGGAGAGAGCAGACCTTATGAATATTTTTATAACGCTGTGGCTACACTTCGCGTTATCGCGAACTTCTCTTCGTGCGCTCTCTCTCGCACACCCCTCGATATCTCGCTCAGCAACAGAGAGCGCACTGAAGAAAAGTTCGCGCTATAGCGAACATTCGCGTTGTCGCGACAGGTCTGGCCAAACAATAAGGCAGAAACAAATCAAGATTTTGTGGCGGCGCGCGGCGTGCATATGGAGAGAGAGCTATAGCACGGTCGGCATCGGCGCTATAGTGTGCGAGTAACCTACGTACTAACATATTACATTGGAATTTAAAAAAAAATGACCAAAGTTTTGCCCCCCCGTCATGGAGTAAGGTACCTACTTCCGTGGTCCCTGCACGCACTAGGTCAAAGACTATACGCACCTTATAACTCGTTTAATGATACATAGTGGCAGCATATGCAGGCCGAGCTCCTGTTTTTGCGAGTATATCAGGAGATTGTAACCGGTAAGAAAACAGGACATCATCACGAAAGCTTGGATAAGCGACGTTCCGCCCGCCAAAAAAACGCCGTCAAATCTTTGAGTCATCTGTATGAATGAAGATTTTTATGTTACAAGAGTTTCGGTTAGGCTGCCATCAGACGGACTGCATTTCAACTGTTTCAATGCAGTTTGAATGCAGTTACCAAAGGGCTAAGTCTACTAATTTACAAACGTGTCAGTGGTTTCACAATGATCAGTTTTTGACAGATATGCCATACAAAATCTGTCAAAAACTCATCATTGCGAAACCACTGACACGTTTGTAAATTAGTAGACTTGGCCCCCTGTACATTACGAGTACGAGTATTGAATTGAAACTGCAAGAATGCAGTCCGTCTTATAAAACATTGACACAGCTATACGAAAAGCAGATGGCGGCATGGCGGTATAAATCACACTGAAAATTTTCTGAAATTAGGTAGGTATACAGGGTGTAAAAAAACCAATCACATATAGCCGTCAACTACGCATTCTATTACGAGGGGTGTTCAATAAATAGTGAAAATGAGTATGACGCAATTATCTGTTATTAAATGTTATTTTATTTTTCGACGTAGTCACTTTTCAGGGTTATACACTTTGTATAACTTTTTATAAAACTAAAATTCCCTTTCTAAAAAAATCTTCTTTCTGATCTCTTAAAAAATCGTGTACGGCGGCGACTACTACTGCGTCATCATCTTCACATTTCTGGCCCCTGAGATGTTCCTTTAACCGCAAAAATCGGTAAACATCACTGGAGCTAGGTCCGATGATTATGGAGGATGTGCCATCAATTCGATGCCAGCTTCTTGAATGGCAGCCATCGCAACTCTGGATTTGTACGCGGAGGCGTTATCTTGGTGAAACAAACAAACAACAGAACACGTTCCGAAACGACGCAAACAAATGACTTCTATTTTTTTTTAAACCAAACATAATTGATTGTTTTTTTTATTATCATTATAGCTAATGTGGGCTATGATTGCCAGTATTTATTTTTTTTCTTTCCAAGGAGAATGTATTGCATTCTCACTATTTATTGAACACCCCTCGTACATCAAATTAAGTAACATTGCACAAAAATTTAAACGACTTTTATTTTTGGTGTGAAAAATCGTTGTTTTCGGTAGTGCGCAACGTAACGCACGCAAATCCAATAACACTAATGGAAAAACCCAATAATACTGTCAAGCCTGGGAATCGAACCCAGGAGCTCACGCTCAGCAGTCTCGCTTGCCACTAGACCAATGGGGCAGGTACGGGTTACGGGGCGGGGTAGTAACAGCCCGGAGTTTGGAAGTTGGGGGTGTGACACCCCCATGCCTTGAAAAGTACGTTAAGCCGTTAGGTGCTGCGCCTGATCTCTCTCCGGTCGTGGAGAATTGTCATCCCATCGTAATATGAGAGTGAGGGAAGAGAGAGTGCACCTGTGTCTGCGCTCACACTTGCAGGCGTAGCATGAGCACCGTTTTGTCGACGGAAGAGTAGACAAAAATGACGTTTTCTATAGACAGTAGACAGAACGAGACGGCAGCAAAATAGAAAGAGTCAACTGCACTTTTTACGAAATTCACTCTTTTACATAATTCGACTCAGAATTCTTTGTTTTATCATAGGATTTATCGGTTGTCAGTGTGATTTTGACAGTAAGGATAGAAAACTTTCTTCCGAAATAGTCTACATATAAAAAGACCTAGACAAAGATCGTTAGAAATGATAGACAAAATGACAGATTGTAGAAAGATTTCTACGGTGGATGTCAAAAATGAAGAAACGAACTGTCACTTTGTATAGAAAAAGCTATGTCTATTCTTCGTAGAGATAGAAAGCGCCATGCTACGCCTGCAGGTCACTATAATATCTCCCGCGCCAAAGGCTAAGGTCGCCTCTGAGATTGGCCGCCATGGCCGAAGTTTGCCTGGGCCCCCAGGCAAATTTCGTCCATGGCAAATTTCACCATATTACATACCCGTTCCAAAAATTCTGGATTTATTGTATGGAACATGTAATGGAACACGCTCGCGTGAGCATATGTTGTGAAGCCCAGCGCCATGACCCTGAAATAACGCAATACCTATATTATACAGTATGTTAACTAACAAAGGGCGTTCCCGTTAACCCGCAATAGTACAGCGTCCATACATGCAAAAAAAAAATACCACAAAAAAAAAAATAATGATATGAGTAGGTAAGGTACATTGTATTGTTTATACAGGATGTTAGGGTAAACACCGTTATCCTTGTAACCAGTGGTTTGGTTTCATTTATAGAACGTAAAATCAATGGAAAATTACACTTTTTTTTTCTTTTTTTTTAAACTACATTTTTCCACAAAAGACGCAACTTCGTTGCCCTATGTGCTAGGGCAACGAACTTGCGTCTCAACACGGGTGGGGGGTGCGGGAAGCGAACTGACCGGCCTCGAGCGCGACCACTCCCTCAGTTAATCAGCTGTTTCGCAAGCGAACACGGTGTCGGATAGAAACTTTTTTAAATCTTTTAATGAAAATAACGTTTTTTTTTTGTTGTTTTCGGTCATTTATTTTTATTTTTAAGTCAACTACCCATGGTTTGAATGACAAGACTGTTTACCCTTACAGCCTGTATATTATGTATGATACGTTAAGAAACACTCTGTGAGGAGGAGCTCGTGGCTAAGTAATAAGAGCCGCTCGGGTCGATCCATCAGGTTAAGCTACGCTAGCCGGGGTTGGTCCGTGGATGGGTGACCATTTTCACATATCGAGACTCCTCCGTGCCTCGGAAAGCACGTTAAGCCGTTGGTCCCGGCTGTCATTTGTGGATCTTTGACAGTCGTTACGAGTTGCCAGAAGCACGAAAGTCTGACAACCAGTCTAACCAAGTTACTGGGTTGTGGAGGTCAGATAGGCAGTCGCTCCATGTAAAATACTGGTATTCAGCTGCATCCGGTTAGACTGGAAGCCGACCCCAACATAGTTGGGAAAAGGCTAGGCAGATTGATTGACGTAAAGAAACACTCTTTACACGCACACTTGTATTTCAACGTAGAACTTAGACAAGCGTGACAGACAAGTGTGCGTGTAGAGAGTGTTTCTTTTCCGTATCAATTTAATAATTTTTGTGAACGAAGTATAATTTTTTCCTTTTTATGGTAATATTTTTTTAGCATATACATATTATGTAGAGACGCTATACTTTTGCAGGTTAACGGATAACATTGATCACCTCTTGTAATGGGGGATTCAAATTAAGACATACCTGATACCCTCCATAGGGTCCAGGGCAGTCTGTCGAGGATCACCACCTTTACGAATAAATGTCAGCCGGCGCCAGTTGGCTGGTATTGAGAAGGCAGATAGCAACTTGTTTTCTGAAAGAAAGGACATGTTTATGGAGTTTGGATATAGGAGCTGTTTGTTCGTGGCGTGTTAAATGGTTACCATAGAAATATAAAAAACAGGAGAAGTGGCATAGGGGCGTGTCATGAACGAGATGCTCATGTTAAAGGCAACGCGAACTAGTGCGCTTTCGACCGCCATCATGACAACATTTAAGAATGCCGTGTTATGAGTAGTTTCTTGTAAAATGCTGTGTTGTTCTTTCTTATATCTATGGCCTCTACCAACTTACTGATTGATACACAAGAGAATATGAAGAATCCTTTGACTTACTCTTAGGAGTGTCTTCAGAATAGTTATCATAAATAGTCCCAACAATATTGGCTACGACCAAAGCATAAATAACTAGTTTAAATATATGCTCCGCGGTCGTTGGGGGTTGTATAGTGATGGAATCAGCGTGTGTGCGGCAGTAGTGAAGCGTGTGCAGGGAGGCACGGAGTTCGCTCCGTTGCGCGTAGTGGTCAGCACAGCGTTCGAACAAGAGCGAAGCGTTGCTTTCGAAGGCAGGCCAGGTATTGTCCGATGTGGCCAATGTCGCACAGCGTATGCTTAAGCAGTAGCCGCGATGTATTCGCGTACGATTGAAATGCCGGTACGATTCATCTGAGTATGCCTGGAAAACGTACAACGTAATGATGACCAGCACCCTAATTGCGTAATGCACGATCGGTCAGAATTGAAATCAGTTTGAAACATCCATAGCTTCATAATTTTCGAAAAAAAGAACGTAACTTACGAACATAAGAAGCAATTTAATGTATTAGACTTATGGCCGATTCCCAGGGGTGTATTTACCCTAGGGCCAAAAGGGCCATGGCCCGGGGCGGTAGGCTGCGAGGGGCGGCGTATTCCGCACCTTGCGCTCAGCTTTGTTAGTCTTTGTTTTTGAAGAAATTTCAAATAAGCCTATAGCCTACTTATCAAAAATTAAAACTCATCTACATACTTAAAAGACCAGAATCACTTGAAAAGCTTGAAAAGATAGAAACTAAACTAGTCAAAAGGAGACTAGGCGCGTGGGGTCTGGAGGTCGTGCGAGTCCGCCAGCGGAGAGCGGGGGCACTTTTAGTGTGAAATAATTTTAAACTTTATCTACATACTTAAAAGACCAGTATCGCTTGAAAAGGTAGAAACTAAACTAGTCAAGAGGAGACTAGGCGCGTGGGGTCTGGACAGAGGCGGCGGAAGGCATGGGCGGTGTGGGCGACGGCCTACGGCCTCGCACCACGACGGTTTATACATTACTTAAAAACCGTGGACGCGACGAAAAAATTGTACTTTTCCTAAAACGATCAATATATTGACATGCTTTTATTTAGTTTAGCAACATTTGCTAGCGTTGCGTTGCTATCGTGGGGAGTCCCCGCCGGCCAGAGCTGGGGATTTCCCATTCTGTTTGTTTACGTTGCTTTCAACGGCTAGGAAGTCAATCAAAGTATCCGGTGCAGTCCAACCAGGGCCCCTGATTCTGGGGGCTCCCAAATCTTTAGAAATACTTTTTAATCAAATCCCAAAAAAGGCCAAAATATGTTCAGTAAGTAAAAGGCACTATTTGTTGGGGACCCCCTAAATATTAAAGTAGAGTGCAAAAATTTTCAAGCTCGCTTCGCTTGCTCTTGCATCCTACTTTGTCTTTTTCTCAGACTTTTCTGTAAAAGCCGACAAAGTAACTCGTAACTCGTAAGTAACTATTTATATATGAACGTATTGTCAAAGAAAACCTTACATATCAGGGGTGGGGTCGAAAAAATTTCTCTTTTGCTGAAAAAAGCTCTTATATCCTACGTTCCCAAACTATTCTGTATGGGTCGACAAAGTAATCCTATTTTTATATAAATGTTCAATTCAATATGCACCCTATCCAGAGTGCAAAAATTTTCGACCTCGCTTCGCTCGCTCTAGCATCATGTATTCGTTTAATGCTCCAACTTTTTCGTTTTAGGTTGATGCGCTAGGGTAGCCCGCGAAATTTAAACTTTCTTACGTTTTTTGGGGCGGCAAACCTTTCAGGCCCAGGGCGCTGAATCTTAAAATACGCCTCTGGGTATTCAGCTGCATCCGGTTAGACTGGAAGCCGACCCCAACTTGGTTGGGAAAAGGTTAGGCAGATGATGAGACTTAGACATTGTTTCAAACCGATTCCAATTCTGAGGCCCTAGACAAAGTGACATTTTATCAGCGATAACGATGATGGAAAAGACAAAATGTATAGGACTGACATAAGTTATCGAATGGCTTATGTCAATCCTGTTGCAAGTCGTTGCAGAAATATGAAACGCTTTCGAAGCGATTGTCACTTGCCTAGGCCCTCTGATTGAACGTGTATTAGATATGCAATTAGGGGGAAGTTTTTATTAATTCAACTTTTCCTTGGCCTACTTCTATCCAGTAAAAAAATTAAGAACCTACCTTCATCAGCCCGTAGGTAGGGTGTGGATGTTTTGCCGGGGTGAGCTCGAAGGTCCCGAGACAGTAGATCCCATCGACCCTCGTGAGACATCGCTCATATTCGTCCAGATGGAACAATTTTGGAAAATTAGCTCGGTCTTCATCTGGAATTAGGATTTGTCACTATTTACAACATTTTTTTTTGTTTATGCTAAACCCGAAAAGGGATCATTATACTCATCATTTGGAACAACTTTTACTACGGGACCAACTTTGAAATCACGAAAAAAAAATCAGCTGTTCCATACATTTTGTCGATTTAAGTGAACACAAATGTATTTTGTATTTTTTTTTTCGCGATTTCAAGTTTGGTCCCATAGAAAAAGTTGTTCAAAATGATGAGTTCAATGAACCCTTTCGGGTTTAGCATAAACAAAAAATAAGGTTGTATAGTCCTACTAGGTCGAACCGAAAATCTCTCTACAACATGTATCAGAAACATGTGGTCTTAATAAAGGTGTGGTATAGATCATCAAACTAAACAACTTTCTCCATGGGATCAGCATCGTAATTGCCAAAATACAGTATGTTAACTACCTAAAAAAAAGAATATTTTGTTTTGTTTTGTGTCTAATATAATTATAATAAACAGTTTGCTATCTAACAAAGGGCGTTCCCGTTAACCCGCAATACTATAGAGATCATACATGATTTAAAAAAAAATACCATTTACAAAAAGAAGTTTAAAAAAAATATAAGTAGTGCAATATTCACAAAACTATTAAATCGATACGTAAAAGAAACACTCTGTACACGCACACCTGTATTAATTCAACTTATAAAGACAAAAGTAAGTGTGCATGTATAGAGTGTTTCTTGTTTTTGAGTGGTATTTTTTTAAAATCATGTTTGGACTATACTATTGAGGGTTAATGGGAACGCCCTTTGTTAGTTAACAAACTGTTTATTATTATTATATTATTCACAAAACAAAACAAAAGATTATTTTTTTAGGTAGGTGTTTTTTAGCTGGACTGTCAAAAAAGCATTTTTTTTCTTTTTTTTCTGAACTGCACATAAACAAGACAAACTTCTCACCGGTGTATTCTCTAGCTACAACAGAAGCCACCAACAAAATTAACAATGTTATAAGTGTCATAGCTGCTGCAATACTAAAGGCTTTAGGTAGTTATATAATTATAATTGAAAACTTCGGGGTGGACATTGACATCGTGCATATTTTACAATAAATTTATAATAATGTATTTGTATTTTATTATTTATGAAGTACAGTGCCCTCTGAAGGTTCGTTGATATTTGTTCCGCCTAAGCTGTGTAATGCCACAGTATTAATTGAAATTCTAGTTTCAAATATTTGAACCTTGTGATTTAAGCTGTATAATTACTATAACGTTTTTATTGACTACTAGCTGCGTCCCGCGGTTTCACAACACCACAAAATTGAAAAAGTCGCATTGGTACTTGCCCGGATTTGAACTCACAACAGCCTCTCGGCTATCATTTAGCCTTCAAAACTTTTATATGCTTGGGAATCTAAAGCCAGTATACGTTGGGCGAGCGCTATTCAAACGGCAAATACACGCAAAAAGGTCCAGTATAGTACGGAGTACTGTACAAAACGTACAGACGAATTGGGAACCTTCTTCTTTTTGAAGAAGTCGGTTAAAAAGACCCAGTATACGTTGGCCGAGCGCGCACACCAAAGCAATATTTCTTCCTCTGCCTACATATGCCCGTCTCGTGCGCCCGGCAATTGTAAACAACTCTGAATGACATAAAGGAAGCAAGGAGAAGTAACATCGCATTATACACACCACGGAGATTCACACCAACCAGACTAAGAAACAGCATCAGCTAATGCCTTGATCACACATGGCGAGTTCAGTGGTGAGACAGGAGAATGTCACTATATGTATACAAACACCGTTGTCACTCAAACCATGGGTAGTTGACTTAAATATAAAAATAAATGACCCAGTAACAATAAAAAAAACCTTATTTTCATGAAAAGATTTTAAAAAGTAAATATCCGTCACTGTCCCGATACTCATGGATACGCGCTCGAGAGAGCTGCGAAAAAGCTGACTGAAGAGGGGCCGCGCGCTCGCGGCCGGTCAGGTAACGTCCCGCGCGCCGAAACGCAAGTTCGTTGCCCTTGCGGACAGGGTGAAAAATTCTTGTGGAAAAATGCAGATTTTCTTTAAAAAAATAAATGTTTTGTTCCATTGATTTTACGTTCTATAAATGGAACCAAACCACTGGTTTCAAGGATAACGGTGTTTACACTTAATATATACAATTACGATTAAAAAAAAATTGAGATTCTCAGAACAAGCCCTTTCATTTGATATAATATCACACGGTACCCACTACAGTTTGAAATACTTTTTTTTTAATTTTCCAAAGTGCAACCGATAATGACCCCCCTATATTTAAAATCCATTTAATTACGTTAAAACACGTCCGTGATTGATATGTGTACTAACTACTACAACTAAATTGGTCCAGTAGATTCGGAGCAAATTGGCTGTGACAGATGGACGGACAGCTTGCCATTTACTCCGTACGTGTAGTCAAGGCATTATCAAAGCACAATCAAGGCTAGATACACAAATCGGTGGGAAAATGATCGGTTCTACCGTAAACATGAAGATAACGTAAACAGATAAAGCCAATATCTAGACGCTACTTTCTCGCGCTGGTTCTGGTTCGGTTTTATCAGTGATTCGACGGGGTCTGGAAAGGCATAATGAAAAAATAGACGTAACTACTTATTTATTATGCCTGCAACAAACAGAGTTAAACAAGCAGCCTTTAGTAGTCACATAGTATTAATGTTGCTGGCATTTCATAGTAAGTTTTCAAAGTTTTCTTAATATTTCAAAATAAGTGCATTCACTAGGGGACATTGTGTGTTGCTAGAGATTTCGGGCTAAATCGGGCAACGTCGGGCGATGTCGACTTCATCACGGCTAATTACGGTAGCGCAAAATCAGTAACGTATTGACCTACATTCAAATGAAATTCGACAAAATAAGAACTCATTTGGACTTTTATATGAAATCGAATGCATTGCACCCAAAGAGAATTAAATTGCACCATTGCACTTAAAACAGATGAAGCTCACCTATGAGAGGCTATTTGGTGCAACGTTGAGACGCACACCGCACTTTGTATCTTTCGTTATTTTTTAAAGTGTGTCATAGACAATATTGTCATCACTGCATTGAGTAATAATATTCCGCTATGTTTACACAAAACAAAAACTGATTTTTAACCGACTTCTTCAAAAAGGAGGAGGTTCTCAATTCGTCTGTATGTTTTTTTTTTGTGTGTATGTGTAGTAGGTCATGCTTCAGAGGTGGTCCCATATAAATTTTATTAATTTTTCTTGCATAGTTTTTGAGTTAGCTTCAATAATTACGTATTTTTCCCACTTTGTGTATGTAGATGATATTATTATATTAGACGTCTCCGTCACTGTTATTTACATAGCAGATAACGGCATACGAATTTGTGTGGGGTAGGTTCCACAACTAAAAAGTGAAAAATAAAATCTTTTTACAAAAAAAAAAACAACCGGCTTCCAAAAAAAACACTAAAAAAAGTTAAAAATAACTTTAATTTCGGAAGTCGGTGGCAAAAAACGAAAATTGGAAAGCAAAGGCACCGACTTCTAGGATATTTTATTTACCGGTTGCGGACGCGCTCCCTTTAATGCTACGGCTACACTTCGCGTTATCGCGAACTTTTCTTCGTGCGCTCCCTCTCGCACACCCCTCGATTACTCGCTGAGCAACAGAGAGCGCACGAAGAAAAGTTCGCGATAACGCGAAGTGTAGCCCTAGCATTAGAATTGTGTTTTATTTCTAGCACGTAACATCATGGGTGTGATGTGGGACCGCATGCACTGCTCATCTGATGCTACACAGGAGATGCCCGAAGGCTCAGTGGCGAACATAGGACGGTTCCCCTGGCTAGGCGTTGTGCAACACACCTTCTGTTAGTATAAAAGAAATCGCTTTATTTGCACATGAATGAGGAGAATGAGGACATCATTCGTATGTTTATGTTTTATAGTTGTAGATACACGTACGGTTAATAAAATCAAATTGCTGCTTGTAAATATAAGTAAGTACTTAATACTACTTAAAGTACCTAAGTCTAAGTAAGTAATAAACATAGTACACACGGCTACACATCAATCTATACATTTCTAGTTTATGCTGATCTCGCATTGTATAGGATTTCCGTACAATGCGAGGTCAGCTTATACTGGAAATGTATAGCTGGATGTGTAGCCATGTATACCTACTATAAAACAAAGTCACTTTTGTGTCTGTTTACTTAACTTTTACACAAAACGTTTTTTTTTTCATTTTTTCTGATAATTACCACCCCCTTGACGGACTTGACTTGACTCAGCGATACGATTAAAAAAAAATAGAATCTCAGTACCTACGATTCTTAATAAGACTCGCATGGATCAGACAGGGTTTTTTTAAAATGTTTTATGCATAATACATTATTATGTAACTGAAGAACCCCTGTTTAATAATCCCATACTATAATATTATAAATTCGAAAGTAATTCTGTCTGTCTGTCTGTATATAACCTTTTCACGCCTAAACTACTGACCGATTTAAATGAAATTTGGTACACAGATAGTCTTAAGCCTGCGAAAGGACATACGCTACTTTTTATCGACATACCACGCGAGCGAAGCCGCGGGCGGAAGCTAGTGTATTATAAAACATTGGTTAATGAAAAAACAAACATATTGTTTAATGTTCAGTGTTTAATACATGGAAACTTTAATTATAACCTAATAATACTCTCATGCGTCCACCATTTCTTTTTTTTAGTCATAGGTGGAAAGGCTCACTTCGCTGTCACCGGGGCGGTACTCATTCACCCTGCGTTTGCTATAGCCGCAGCTGAAGACATCGCCAAGATAAACGCAGACCAGCTCGTGTAAGTATGTTCAATGTCCGTTAAGGGGGAGTAGTTTGACAGCAAAATTGAGAATTTCAATCTTCTGTAGTTTATTTTGCATATACGATACGCTAAGCTTGAATTCAGAACTATAGATCATGTTCATGTTTTGGAACTAGAAACTCAATGTTGACGTGAAAAAGTTCAAATTTAAATGTTACCAAATTTTATTTAGGACCTTCTACAAATTGTACCTAATGACGTCTTTGTGGAAAACTGTGTTACCAAGTAATAAATATAATGCTATATCGTGGATTTCTCTCTTCGGAGGATCGTGCAAAGTGATACCCAAGTAAAAAATAATATTCGTATAATGAATTTTGCACTGTATTGTGCAACGAATATGGCATGTGTCATGAAAACCTTTCCTGCGCCAAACGCGAACAATCCCCTTCGAAAATATTTGAAACATGTGAAAAAGAGGCCGAGTTCTGTACAAAAGAAATAAATGTAGGATTGTCGGATTCACCACTAAAAGAATTGACATCTATTCATCTATGTAAATGGGAGCCAAAGTACCAAAGGGACTAATTATAACAAGGGCCCGAGGTACGCGCTCAGTACCTGCGCTGTGTTTTGGGCGCGCGCCCGGCGCGTTTTGGACGCTCGTCAAACGCAACAAGATTTCCACATTTTGTTGTAACTTTTGAACCGTGTTTCTTTTAAGTTTATTACTAATGCGGAGAAAATGACAAGGAAAAATAGTGAAAAAGGGAACTCGCGTCCAAGCGTCAAGGGCACGGTTAGGCTTCATTTACGAAGACGCGAGGAGTCGCGCGTGGCTTTGGGCGGCGCGGCTCGCACTGAATTCAAACATATAGCGTTGTATGAGTGCGTTTACGGAGACGCGATTTTACACGCGTTTGTTTGAAACGGAGCGTTTTTTGCGGCGGAGCCCGCGAATGGCATAGCCGCGTCACACGCGGCGTTTCATCACGGCGGCGCACGCAGCAGCAATGCCCGCGGCATACCTTCTCCCAGTCTTATTTGTAAATCGCACAAAGGAGATGCAAGTTGAGAGTGGCAAGTTGCGACATGTGCAGACCTAACGGCGCCCGGCATGGACGCTCGCTTAGACTGCAGCGCTTGATATAATTCGTTACATAGGAATTCATACAATTTTATTGAGCGCCCGAAACGCAGCGTGCAAAATACGCGTCTCGGGCGCTTGTTATAACTAGTCCCTTAGTAGAAAGTTTAGTATGGTCCCTCTTTGTAAAGAACTGTTGAAATTGTAGCTTTGAAAACATGCCAAGTTGCTTTAGGCCTCATTTACGGAGACGCGGGGCGTGTCACGTCGCGTGCAGTGTGGCGTCACGCGGCGCGTCTGACGTTTTTTCTGTTTACGGTGCGGCGGCGCGTGTAGCGGCAGTTATCATCCCACGCGTTAACATAAACATATGGCAATATACGTCTTGATTGTCGCTGCTTTTTTTTGGGGTTATAATATATATTTTTGAAATGTGCTAATTAAAACCTTTCATTTGATACCCAACATGGTATGATTAAAAAATATTTTTTGTTGTTCATGATATGTGCTAGAGGGCGCAATTTTCAATTTAATGTGTCTTCATATAGCCTTTGACCAGCGGACGATCAAGAAGCTTCCAACGATACCTCATTTGTCAAATTGTGATGAGTCTTTTAGAAGATAATATGTGGGAACAGACATAGATAAATACATAGAAACCGGTCAAAATTATAACCCTCCTTTTTGCTTCGCCGTAGTCAGGTAAAAACTAAAACCCAACTACGACAAAAAAGTCAACTAAAGAGATATAAACAAGACATCACGGACAGACAAATTAAAAATCCGGAGTCATACGGAATCTGTTCGAGTTCGTTCGTTATACCAATAACCGAAGAATAAAGGTATTATTCTAAACAAGTTTTATTTAGGGGCGGTCAGTCGCTCCAATTGTTCGTCTAAGGGTCACCTTACAAGAAGTTTGTCAAAAAAAATGGGAGTAAACGAATTTGGATCCTGAGTAAATCGCAATAAGATTTAATCTCCAGTGCGAACTTTCAAATGAACGTAGAATGGGCTCTTTGGCTATGTTGTAAATTTTCTCCGCAAGAAAATTCACCGCAATACAGAGCAATGGCGCTAGTTTTACCTACTTCTTTCTATACTCCGTGCTACTATACCAGTCAAAAATCTGTCAAATAAAATGTATGTCATCTTGAGTTTTCAAATATCAACATTGAATTTTATATGTTTATTTAGACTCGGTATTTATTTATTTATCAATCAATAACACTTGTAATATTCGTTTTGGAAGCGGTTTTAGTGTTTTTTTCATGTTTTCTATGTCTCAGTTTCTTTTGTGGAATGTGATAAATTACGAAAATATTATTTACGAAAATAAATAATATATCAGCGCAGCTAAAAATTTGAGCGTAGTCCTCTCATCTCAACAGAGCAACGCCGACTGATTTGTGAAACAAAAATATGCTTGAAGTTCCCGTAATGTGCGACGGAAGATGGCTTCTTCCACGAACTAAGAACGTCGTAAGTCCTACAAGCTTTGATTCGTAATAAAACCAAAAATAAAAGGAATAAAAAAAAAAGCCTACACAATTTTTTTTGCCTTGTTTTAATACATATAATCATCTAATTTTTATCATAATAGGCATTAGCATTTTAAGTACAAATCGAAAATACGTGAAAATTAGAGGTAACTTCGTGATATTTTTTTATCGAGAAAATTTTAATATTTTGTGTTTCTGTTCCACAAAAAGTTTGGAAATATCATGTAGTTACTCATACTATTTTTATTTTACACCTAAGTCTTATCAATTTCATGAAAAATCAAATTGAAGACAGGCAATTTTGCTTACTACCCGCCCTTAAGAATGCTTCTAATCTTTATTTTGAAGTGAAAACTTCTATGCGCGTTGATCACTTTTTGGTTGAACAAAATCATGGAACTCGCGTCATCGTCACCGTCCCGCTTGATGTTAATACTTATTTTTTTTGCATTATAGAGGCTATACTATTTCAGGTTAACGGGAACGCCCATCCTTAGATAACATACTGTATACGAGAGTGTGTGAGCGTGCGAGTACTGTCCCCCAACTACACAGGTTTTTTTTAAAATAAGTAATTTCTTTTTTTGTTTCCAGGAACAACACAAAGTTAATTCTTTGGGGCACCAGGTCAAATAAATACGCGTTAGACGTTAAGGATTATGTCCTACATCCGGAGTACCATGATAGAGTAACTTTTGCCACCATTGCTCTATTGGACCTCATCGCATGGGGAGAATCTCAAATAAGCGAATGGAAAGGTGGCGTATTTTTATGTCTCGATCCCTTGGGAATATCGGGATAAAAAGTATCCTATGTCCTATTCCAGGTCATGATCTACCCATGTGCCAAAATTCATCTTTATCCGTTCAGCCGTTTTAGCTTGGGAATATCGGGATAAAAAGTATCCTATGTCCTATTCCAGGTTCTTTATCCGTTCAGCCAACAAACAAACTGACTTTCGAATTTATATTAGTTAGGATTAGGATATACTTATATACTATAAATATAAAAAATTAAATAAGTATAAGTAAGTTAAAGTTAGGCTGGGTTCAAAGTTATAATTATGTAGTAGGTTGCACATTTCTAGACGGGAATTGGCCTTCAGATATCGTTTATACTGTATTTTGGAATAGTTTGTAAGTTTTGGACTGCAACTAAGAATCTCGTAGTTCCAGGGAGTGGTCGGCAGTGGGCAGAGGTGTATATTACAGTCTCATGTAATGGGGGCACAGGGGGCGTGCCTATCGCCATGCCCGGGCAGCCGGACACGTGTATCCGGTCCGGATTCCAGGGTCCGGGAAAGCTAGAATATCTATTTTCAAAAGGATTGCTTACAATCATAATGAACCAATAGCCACGAAAGTACTTGTATTGTTAGGCATTTATCTCGAATTACTTATTTAATAATAAAGGATTATAATAATTATTATTTTGTGTACGCAGCACCGGTACTACCAATTTGCTTGCCTGTCAAGGGGTCCGGAACGTTTGTAAACAAAATGTATGCAGTAAAAATGAGTGACGGTAAGCAGTATTA
This sequence comes from Lithophane semibrunnea, assembly GCA_947363905.1. Taxonomy (NCBI): domain Eukaryota; kingdom Metazoa; phylum Arthropoda; class Insecta; order Lepidoptera; family Noctuidae; genus Lithophane; species Lithophane semibrunnea. Next base: position 6,578,360 of record OX376206.1, on the reverse strand, counting down.
AGCTATGGCCAAACTGAAGCGAATCCCGCGCGGGATGCCGGACGAGATTTGATCCCGCCGCCGATCGATTGTGTCAATGCCATCTAGTGTTGCCAGGTCCGATTTATTTTAAATCGGGGCAGAAGGTAAACCAAATCGGGATTTAGGGTTGTAGATCGGGACACTTAAAAAAGGAGTTAAAAAAAAATGTTTAATTTATTGTCCTTCGCAACTAATAAGTAATACTAGTAAATCTGAAATTAATCTTATAGTAATAGTCAGACTTGCTGGACTAGTAGAAATTAATTACAAAATATTACAATAAAATTGTAGTTCACGTATTAATTGATTAATTTTGTATTAAAAATGTTAAAATTCATGGTCTTCCTTTTATTTGTGACACTATGTTATTTAGCAAAAAATAATCCTTATGATGAAGCCTTTCGATCGGTATGATAAAGCTACAGGGTGATTATTTTTCTCATGTAACGGGTTCGATTCCCGGCTCAACCATGTAATTATTTAAATATCTATGAATGCAGTTTAAATTGTTTTTTTAAATTCAAATAATGTCTTCTTTCAGTAAAATGTTCCATCTACAATATTCAAGGTACTTCCCCTCCATGTGGCATATCCGTGTGACGCTCTGTATAGTAGAGCTCGACTCAAAGGAGCTCAACGACTTTATGGACGTAACTTTATGGAGTCGTTCAAACTAGCGCAATAGTCGCGTAACGTGTATCGCGTCCTGCGCGGGATCCGCTTCAACTTTAAAGAACTTTAAAGCCTAATGTAGCAAGCTTAATTGCAGATCATAACGACAGCTGATTTGTATTGGAATTTATTATATTTCTATTCCAGCGTTCGGCACAATGGAAAAAGAGATTTTAAAAATGAATTTTGTGGAAAATCAAGTTTGCGAAGAGTTTTACTATAAAAACCATGTAAGTTATCCATTATCTATTATCGTCCGCCTGCCTTTATACTAAGTAAGTTGGTGTCGGCGCAGTATGACTGACTTCTTCTGTTTCCATAGATCTCTGTTGGAACATTGTCTATATATGTATCAGCTTAACTATCATCAGTCGTCATCTCAGTGTTAACTTCCTTCTTAACCATATCATCTTTCACTAATCCATCCATTTCACTTTGCTTAATTGTAAACCCATCCCCATTCCTTACCCGACTACGGCGAAGAAAAAAGGAGGGTTATGATTTTGACCGGTATGTATGTATGTATGTATGTTCATCTGTTCCCTCCTATCTTCCAAACCACTTATCACAATTTGACAAATGAGGTATCGTTAGAAGCGTCGTGATTGTCCGCTGGTTATAGGCTATGTGAAGTCACATTAAATTAAAAATGGCGCCCTCTAGAGGACATAAAGTAAGGAATTTAAAAAAAAAATGGTTTAATCGTACCATGTTGGGTATCAAATGAAAGGGCTTAATGAGCACATTTCAAAAATATATATATTATAACCCCAAAATAATTTAAAATAAAATCAAGTAATAAAAACTAAAACCCAACTACGACTTAAAAGGTATAAACAAGACACCACAGACAGACAAATTAAAAATCCGGAGTCACACGTAATCTGTTCGATTTATGCCCTAACACGTGTGACTCCGGATTTTTAATTTGTCTGTCTGTGGTGTCTTGTTTATACCTTTTAAGTCGTAGTTGGGTTTTAGTTTTTACCCGACTACGGCGAAGAAAAAGGAGGGTTATGATTTTGACCGGTATGTATGTATGTATGTATGTTCATCTGTTCCCTTGTATCTTCTAAACCACTCATCACAATTTGACAAATAAGCTATCGTTAGAAGCGTCTTGATTGTCCGCTGGTTATAGGCTATGTGAAGTCACATTAAATTAAAAATGGCGCCCTCTAGAGGACAAAGTGAGGAACTTAAAAAAAAAAATGGTTTCATCGTACCATGTTGGGTATCAAATGAAAGAGCTTAATGAGCACATTTCAAAAATATATATATTATAACCCGAAAAGGATTTAAAAAAAAATCAAGTAACAAAAACTAAAACCCAACTACGACTTAAAAGGTATAAACAAGACACCACAGACAGACAAATTAAAAATCCGGAGTCACACGTAATCTGTTCGATTTATGCCCTAACACGTGTGACTCCGGATTTTTAATTTGTCTGTCTGTGGTGTCTTGTTTATACCTTTTAAGTCGTAGTTGGGTTTTAGTTTTTGTTACTTGATTTTTTTTTATTACTTGATTTTTTTTTTTCTTTTTCATGACATGTTTATCATTTTTTTGCGTCAAGCATCACATACAGATACATGCATATAAAATAAATATGTCGGGATTTCTGATGATATAATATTCCTAACACAGCTGACATTCAGCAAAATGAACCCGATAAACCCGCTGTGCGCTGTATCGGAGTTTGCCAAAAAACCCTGCGTTTGGGATGGCGGCACCGCCCTGATCACCAGACAATCGTGGGGGTTCTGGAAGCTGGTGAGTTAGTTCAGCTTACCAGACGGACGGAGGTTAAAGTATACTTACTTACTTTATATTACGCAGCATAGAGTTAGCAACAAGCATAACGCTTCGCCTAGATATACATATTATGTATACCTAAAGAATAAGTTTTCTTCTATTCTCTCATGTAAATGTTGCAAAGTGCCTATTTTATGTATTTGACACAGTCTACTTAAGATAGAAACAGATACAAATATAAATAATTACTCTATTATGACACTTACTTACTTAAATTCTTGATGTTATACATTTAGTTGGGTTTCGCTGTCCGAGGCCCCGGCTGTGGTGCCCCGACCAGGTTCCTGAACATTCACGACTACATACCTTGGATAAATGACATCATCTCTATGATTCCTTACGAAGATGCTTCGAATACATACAAGATAGGAGTGCGTAGGGTGTCACCGGTCAAACTTTTCATGTACAATGGTAAAATCTGAGTCTTGGTTCTGATTCTAATTTCCTTAGAACTATAGAAGATTTTTAAATAAAATTAAAAATCTGGTTTGCTCTTACATGCTGGCGCGGCTAGTCGCGCGACTCGACATTTAACAAAACAATTTCTAGAGTAGAAAATCTCAACGTCCTTTTTTCTGGTATTTTCGTATGATCTATTGAAAATTGGACAGGAAAACGTCTGACGTGTAAGCTAGTAGAAATAAAAAGTAAAGATGTTTTTTTTGGGAGGTCAATGACCGCTGTGTGATGTTACTTGAATTATGAGTTGACAAAATCTTGTTTTCTATGTTTTATCGTGAAAAAAATCTTCCCCTCCCTTTTTTTTGTATTTGTAGATGAAATATATATGAAATATATAAATAAATATATATGTGGCATATCCGTGGGACGGATCTGCCACATGGAGGGAAAGTACCTTGAATATTGTAGATGGAACATTTTACTGAAAGAATACATTATTTGAATTTAAAAAACAATTTAAACTGCATTCATAGATATTTAAATAATTACATACCTGTATAGTCTATGTCACTCCCACAAAACCAGCGACACCTCGTATATTAAAACCTATCAAGCCGTTTAGGCTACAGAACGTGCTAAAGAAATACCTACGTACATACTCTCGAAAAACATTACCCTCCTTCTGGGGCAGTCCGGTAATTCGTTTTTTAATTGTTTCCAAAAATAATGTACTTGTCTTTCAAAGTGGATAGACATGTGCGCGTACACACAAGTGCGCGTGTACAGAGTGTTCCTTTAAAAACTTTTATACTTTTTGAAAGCTAGCTGCGCCCCGCGGTTTCACCCGCGTAAGTCTCGATCCCGTGGGAATATCGGGATAAAAAGTATCCTATGTCCTTGATGGCCTGAAACACAGGTTTTCATAAACTTATATCAGGCAGGTAATTATTACAGGTAGAATTAAAGTTTCCTCGTTTGTAATTAATGTAAATCATAATTTTACTTTTTAACTTGAATTTTTTAATTTTATTCCAGGTCATTGTCTACCCCTGTGCCAAATTTCATTCAAATCCGTTCAGCCGTTTTAGCGTGAAAGCGTAACAAAGAAATAAACAAACTCACTTTTGCATTTTTAACAATTATTAGTCCTCTAATAATTGTTAAAAATGCAAAAGTGAGTTAGATACTGAGCCTAGGAGATAGATACTGCCAAACTATTTTGATGAAAACTATCTGACTATTGAAAAATCGACCAGTAATCCTGTAAACGAATAATATCAAATGCTCTTTTTTTTATTACAGCTGGAGCTACTATTCCGAAAGGTCAGGGAGAATGCGAGAAGGATGTACGCGGTAATACCTTGTTTAAGGAAAGCTCAGAAGTTATGGCTAATAGGAACTTCGTGCAAGGTTTCTATTATGTGAGTATTCCACGCTATTTCGACAACTTTAAGCTTTGGTGCTCGAAATACTGCCGCTTCTCATTTTGGTCTTCCCCTCACTTGGAATGTTCTATCTGTTATGGAGCTTACGCTACCGCCACGTAAGTTTACGTCACCGCCACCGCTACCGCCTCTTTATGAAGAAGGCATAATACAGTATGTTAACTAACAAAGGGCGTTCCCGTTAGCCTGCAATAGTATAGCGTGTATACATGCTAAAAAAATATATTATTTTATGTCTTGAAATGTTCACAGAACGATTAAATTAAAACGTAAAAGAAACACTCTGTACACGCACACTTGTATTTCAACGTAGAAAAACAAGTGTGACAAGTGGGCGTGTACAAAGAGTTTATTTTCCGTAACAATTTAATATTTTTTGTGAATATTTTAGTATGCAAAAATAAAATAAAACTTTTTTTTTTTAATGGTAATATTTTTTTTAGCATGTATATGTCGCAGCCATATTGTATAACACGCCGTATTACAAATAGGCGCGCCCGATTGAAAAACGTCGCTGTTTTGAAATGCGGCTACCTTTCGTTCAGCCGGATCGTGTTGGCGATACATTCTATAAAGCGGCGTTCAACGTTTAGCTTTATTGTCAGCAAAAAGCAATGAAGGGTGGCTATACATTATGAACAACAGATCCAAATAAGTATTTACTTTTGAAATCTCAAAATTTTTATAAAAATAAAAAGTCTTTAATTTTCTTATAATTTTTTAAATATTTCTTATGTTAAAATGCTTACAAGCATGCAATAATTTGTTAGAATATCTACTGGTCATTTAATACTATGCTAGCAAATATAGGTTCTGAATGTTTTTATAAATCTTTAAAACTTGTTTTTATCTTTTAAGTATTTAAAACATGTATTTATTTATTAATCTTAACAAAATAGGAACAAAACAAAATTTTATATTATTTTAACTTTGTTGTGACACCGTTGTCGATTGTGACGCCATTTTTGTTTTTATGATCATGCGGCGCGTGTCAGATTTCAAAGCGGTGTTCGTTTGTATTTGGGCGCCACGTTACTAAGCCGCTTTGACGAAAGCGAATTGCTCATACAATACGGCGTACTTTATTTCAGCCGAATTGAAATCCGGCGGAACGAATGTTAGCCGCATTTCAAAACAGCGACGTTTTTCAATTGGGCTGGCCTATTTGTAATACGGTGTGTTATACGATAAGGCTGCGACATCTACATCGCCACATGTGAACTACGCATTAAAGACCTGACGTCACACAAAAATCCTGACGTTAAAGTTTACCGTACAGTGGACATATACAGTAGCCCGTTAACCTGAAATAGTATAGCGTGATGTATACACGCTATACTATTTCAGGTTAACGGGAACGCCCTTAGTTAGTTAACATACTGTATATGTCCACTGTACAGTAAACTTTAACGTCAGGATTTTTGTGTGACGTCACAAAAAGTCACACGTAATCTGTTCGATTTATGCCTAACACGTGTGACTCCGGATTTTTAATTTGTCTGTCTGTGGTGTCTTGTTTATACCTTTTAAGTCGTAGTTGGGTTTTAGTTTTTGTTACTTGATTTTTTTTTCATTAGCATATATACTTACATAAAATATATACTTAACGCCAAAAAAAAATTAAAGCATAACGTTTTTTTCATAAGTAGTTAGTAAGTAATATGTATAATATGTATTTAAAAAATAAAAAGGTTATAAAAACTAAAACCCAACTAGTAAGTTTAAAAAAGTCAACTAAAAAGGTGTGAACAAAACATCACAGACAGACAAATTAAAAATCCGGAGTCACACGTCAATCGAACAGATTATCTACGTGTGACTCCGCATTTTACATAATAATATGAAACGTGATGCTTTCATGAAATGAGAAATAATATATTATGTATGACTTATAGAAATATATTGATGATTTCTATTCTCAGTTGGTGATAGCGACGTTGGCAGAGTTCACGTGCGCTACCGTTGATCTTGACGTAACCAGACAGACTAACGCCGCCGTGTGGGTGGAACACAACTGTCACAGAGATGTGCATGGGTTACATGATTTAGGAAGCGAAAGACCGATGAGAGAAAAGTAAGACCAATAATTAAAACACCCACTTTACCGGTGTGCACGCAAAAATTGTACCGGCTTACTATGACTGGTGGTATTAGCGTACCACCAGTCGCAGTTCACATTGGAATCTTCATGAAACTCTCTGATCAAACATACAACAGCAGGGTCAGTCAGCCCCAAAAAAATGGCTATCAACAACACAGTCAGTGCCGAAGCGTGGGTTTTCGCTTCCCGGGGCCAGTCGACTGGAAATTCTCCGCCCCCTATTTTTTTTCATCATTAGTCAAGAACATTGGTAAAAAGTCAAATACCTACATTTAAATTCTTTAATTATTAAAAAAATAGCTTCCGCCCGCAGCGGATGTCGATAAAAAGTAGAGTAGCCATGTCCTTCCCCAGGATGCCATCTATCTTACTGCCAAATTTTGTCGAAATCCGTTAAGTGGTTTAACGGCGAAGGAAAAAGGAGGGTTATAACCGCTCGAACTGTGCTTATTCGTAAGTACGTGTAACATCGATTCAGTTGTAATGCTCGGTTTTCCGCACTCATTGAGCTGCAATGTTACGACCAATTACATCGTTACAGATATGCTCTATAATGCTGGCCTGGACGCATTCACTGATAAAATACTCGAATCTGAACGGTTATATTTGTGAAACGACTGCAGTACTTCGCAAGGTAACCTTATTTTGGTCCTTTTGGGACAATGTTAACATTGTTTTGGTAAAATAAATTGTATAAGTACCCACCATGTTTAGTACTGGGTGGATAAGTCGCAGGGTAATTTGATAATTCGTACCAGTCTTACCAAGGGGCATCGTACTACCCAGTTACTGAGTTGTGGAGTTCAGATAGGCAGTCGTTCCATGTAAAATACTGGTATTCAGCTGCATCCGGTTAGACTGGAAGCCGACCCCAATATAGTTGGGAAAAGGCTAGGCAGATGAGATGATGATGTATTTTCGCGAAAACCCGGATAATTAGAAAATGGTGAAAACATTTCTTAATCTTACTTACTGGACATAGACAATAAAATGGTTCCTTGCCAGTGTATGGAACATCTTTTTGGGGCTGACTGTACCTATAGGTTCTATCAAAGTATACAAAAATATTACAGAAAATAATATAGGCTTTGCGATTTTTGGAACGATGTTCCTTAATGCACATACCAATCCTTATTAAAACTGGTGGAAATATTGAGAAGTTACACCTGTAGTTATCTTGTTACGCAAAACGGTTATTATTGTATTGAATGTTTCGAAGTTTTCTATGGCGAACCTATATTATTGTAACGACAGATCGAATTAGCAGCCTCAGTCTAGCATAGATTGTAAACCGCATACAACTTCGACGTTATTTGAAATATTTTAAAAAGTTGTCTTCGTCTTGGGCCAGCTTGAATACCTCGCTTCGCTCAGGAGTTAACGCTGAGCCCTAGCCCTAACGTTGCGGATTCAAAATAGCGCCTATGACCATGGGCGTACCCAGGGCCGGGCACGGGGGGCAGCCGCCCCCCCTGGAAATCTCGCAGAACATATGAACTCGCCTAATTACTAATCAAAGTGTAAACGGGGCCTTATGCTCTAACTTTTAAATAAACCGCGCAGTTAACACTGGCAAAATGCAAAAAACCGCGCGCGACGATGGCACACTACACTACATATACCTAATGTTTCAAAAGGTGTGTTTGTGTAGTGTGTATAACAAAACAGCAGCGGACGATCCGACTTAAAATATCTGACTTGCCCCTTAGGCCAGAAGCTGGGTACGCCCATGCCTATGACAAGGACACCGCCTAATCCCCTTAGTAAATAATCGACTAATGAATGTATACTTTAGCAAATAATCATATTTTAATTTTGTATGTCCACAGAATGTCGTGTTTTCTATACTTCAAAAGTTCAGCTTTCCTCGAGATTCGGTTTTCTTTTTCCTTCAAAGCAACAATCGATATCGCACTGTACGGTGTTACCAAGGAAAAAGATGTTCCGAATCCATTCAAGTCAACGCAGCATACGTATTCGTGGTGGCCTACTCCGAAACGCCTTGAGTTCGGCGAATTTGCACCTAGGAATCTGTGGTGGTGGTGGTTGTAAATAAAAATGGACTGTGTAAAAGCATATTGTGTTTTATTATTTCATGTCCTTTCTCTAGACTATTTGTGTACCAAATTTCATTTAAATCGGTTCAGTAGTTTTGGCGTGAAAATACGACAGACAGACAGTTACTTTCGCATTTGTAGGTAAGGATTTTTGGTTTTAAGTAATTACCGAGTTTCGAGTTAATCGGAAATTCTTCCATACAAACTTTGACACCCCCCAATCCCCGTTAGTAGTTTAGAAAAACAAAAAATGATAAACTTTATCATTTACTTAGATAAGTATTCGTGCCAATTTTCAAGTCTATTAACTCAAGGAATAAGATTTTTCATACAAACGAAATCCCCCCTTTCACCCCTTTAAAGGCCGAATTTACAAAAACCCATTCTTAGGAGACGCCTAAGTTTTAATAACTATCAGTGTGCCCAGTTCAATCCGTTCAGTGGTTTGAGCTGTGAAGTAGACTGGTACCCATTTTCACCCCGTTAGGGATGGATTTTTGAAAAACCCTGATATTTATTCTTTATTTTTGGCTTTAAGTATAAATACTGAGTTTCGAGTTAATCGGACAGCGCGTTAAAATTCTTCTATACAAACTTTGACACCCCCCAATCCCCGTTTAGGAGTTATAATTTACTTAGATAAGTATTCGTGTCAAGTATCAACTCAAGGAATAAGATTTTTCATACAAGCAAAATTTCACCCTCTTAGGGGTGGAATTTCGAAAAATCTTTTCTTAGTGGAAACTTACTCTTCATAAAGAACACACCCTCCAAATTTCATGTCTCTAGAACCAGCGGTTTAGGATGTGCGTTGATATCTCAGTCACCCTTGCCTTTTATATAGATTTAATTATGATAGTCCGTTCTTGAGTTTATCATGATGTGGCTGCTGCACCCAGGGTTAGTTCCAGAAGAGGAAACTCGTCAGCAGTCAACAGCTCAGACACAAAATTTTATATAAGTACCTAAGCATTCAATTATGATAGATCATTCTAAAGTCCATCATGACCAGGTTGCTCCACCCAAGATTGGCTCCAGACGAGGAAACTCCTGCCAGAGTTGCGGAAAAGTCCGAAACGGATACCGGGACTGAAGGACTGAAGGAATACGGGTGGGTTTTAGTCAGTAAACGCCAGACGCGCCCTTCCGCTCCGCCCAGAGCGGGAGAAGTCATTTGATGATTTCCAAATTTAAAAAAAAAAAGACGAGCAAACTGCTCAGTGGCCAACAGAAGAGTCGCAAAATTTTATATACTTTTACTATTATGATAGCCCGTTCTAAAGTCTACCATAACCTCGGTGTTGCATCTAGGGATGGCTCTAGAGGAGGGTTCGTAGATGTTCTGGATGAGTTCTTACCCAACCTAAGTAATATACTATTGTCATGACATGGGCGCATACTCCCAGTGTCCTGCGCCCATGTACCTTAGGTAGGTACATGGGCGCAGGACACTGGGAGTATGCATGAACAACAATACTCATTTATGGCGTTTCTCCCTTCAGGTTCTCTGTTGTATGTAATAGTACATTGTGATACGAGTGTGCTCTATTGGATAGTACAGTCGAGGCGGTATTATTATACGGCGATACAGTAGCCGAGAGTGTAATAATCAATGCACACGCGTTTCATACGACGTTTTTTAACACACTTGCGAGGAAAAAACAGACTTGTTGTAAGAACTTATGCTACAATAACGTAACTATAGAGATTAATGAGATTATAGATTTATAAAGTTTAACTGACCTTTGTTGCCAGGTAGGTACTGACTATCCGGAGTTTCTTTAAAAAAACTTCTATGTCGGTTGGTGACAATACTTTAAATTTTGTATTTTTGATAATAATTAACCACACAACGAAAACGATAATAAATATTTATGGAAAATGGCGCGCTGGTTTTATTTTTCCATAGGTGTAAATAGAGGAGCAGTGGTAGCCCCAGTGGTAAGGGCCACGACTTATGAGTAGGTTCGAACCCTGCCAGGCGCTTTACTTTGTGTAAATAATTTAATCACCACAGCTCTCAAAACGGTGAAGGAAAACATCGTAAGGAAACCGGCATGTCTAAGAACCAAAAAATTCGAAGAAATGTGACATCTACCAAGCCGCACTGGGCCCGCGTGGTGGATTACGGCCCACTCCCTCACAGAGAGAGGAGGCCTGTGTCCCAGCAGTGGGAACATTATAGGCTGATTATGAGTAAATAAAGGCGCTGGCTAAACCGTTAGACAGCCTATACAAAAAAATATGATATGAAAAAAAAAATTACAAAAAAAATTACTTTAACTAATTAAACGTACCATGGCGGAGTCACATCTTTATCTATTATTATTTAAACTCTTCTCCCCTACGTCAAATCAACATTTTCAATAATGATTTTAACCACACAACAAAAAAGTTAACAAATATTTATGGAAAATGGTGGCTGGTTTTTTCCGCTACCAATGCGCGCGCGGGTGTAAATAAAGGCACTGGTAATACCGCTGAACAGCCGATATAAAAATATAATAATATTTAGTACGCAAATGTGGCTAGGGTAGTGAACAATATAGACTGAAATTGCCACAGACGATATAAACCCTCATTTAATAGTACAGATAGAGTTTTATTCCGCGCGACCGCGGTGGCACACGAGCACGCCAGCGCGGTTCGTCGGGGTGGGTCAAGTTGCCTGCGCGCGTGCCACCCGCGGTCTTACCGGAAAAAACCGCAAGTCTCTGCTCGGGTGTAAATAGAGAATGCTAATTTATTAGTAGGATAGTTCATACTAATTCAATGTATAGTAAGTATCCCACTGACGTTTAGTTATGGTAAAAAAAAATCCCATGGGCATGCATGGGATTTTTTTTACCATAGCTAAACGCCACTGGTTTGCTTTTTAAATAAAAACTTGCTTTTGAGCGCTTGTCTTTGGTAAAAAGCTTCACCAAAACATTTCACACTTTTCATTTCACATTCCACACTTTTTACTTTACATTACCGCACTAGTGCGGTAATGTAAGCACGCTTCCATAATACACTGCATTATGAATCTAAAAGCGGTTCAATAAGAGCCACTTTACGAGCAACTGTGTTGAAAAAACATTTACGCCTGAAGCTTTTAAAAAAATATTAGGTCTTTACCTATGAAATTGCCGTTTTGTATGAAAAAATTTAAACGAATTTTGTTCATGTATTTTTTATTTGTATTAATCGAAGTAATCACCCATGCAATCAATGCATCTTTGCCAACGCAGTGGCAGTTTATTGATGCCCTTCTCAAAGAAATCAGCTGGACGGGAGGCAACAAATTCTTCAAAGGCATTTTGTACTGCCTCTCGGGTATTGAATTTTTTTCCCGCCAAGAAGTTATCCAAATTCTGGAAAAAGTAGTAGTCTGTAGGCGCAAGGTCTGGTGAGTTGGGCGGATGACGGAGAGCTTCCAACCCCAGTTCTTGCAACTTGGAGACCGTCTGCTGTGCAGTATGAGGTCGCGCGTTGTCGTGCAGGAGCACCGGAGACGAGCGATTGACCAATGCTGGTTGGAGATGTGCCAGCTTCTCCATCATTGTGTTCAGTTCTTCACAGTACACATCTGCAGTAATGCTCACCCCGTTTGGTAAGAAGCTGTGATGAATCACACCGGCGCTAGACCACCAAACAGTGACCATCACTTTTCTAGGGGTAAGTTTTCGTTTAGAGCATTGTTTAGGTACTGAACCAGGATCCAACCAACTTGCTGAGCGCTTGCGGTTATCAAACAGAATCCATTTTTCATCGCAGGTAACAATGCGGTTCAAAATTCCTTCATTTGTGTGTCTGTTGAGCAGTGCAAGGCACGCCTCGACGCGTACTTCGCGCTGGCGATGATTGAGTTCGTGGGGCACCCATTTGTCGAGCTTTTTTACCTTGCCAATTTGACGCAAATGGACCAATATTGTTTTGACGCTTGTAGTATAGCTCTAGGCGATATCTATACTAACACTACACGGAATTTTAACCCGTGTAGTAAGGCTATCAAGCACTATATTAGCGTGTGAAGCGAAGCGGGAAGAATGAAGGTGATAAGCGTATGAATGAAGGATATTATTTAAGAGAATGGAAAGTTATATATTACAAGTTAAAACAATAAGAATACAAGGACTAGCAATAGCAAAGTAATATAAATTAAGTAAACAATGTTAGACGACTGGTGTCCGTAGCTCGACGCGCGCGCAGGCAGAATCTTGATCACTCGTCGCCCAGCTGCTCAAGGTCGATGCCGGCCGCCTCGATACAATATTCACGCAAACGTACCGTGTTCCCTACACGTGTAAGCTCCAGTGCATTCGCACTTGATGACAAACAAGACATCACCTGATTTGTGTGCGTGGTACAGAATCATAAGCGGCAGCGGTTTTCTTGCTGTTGTTTGGTGGTGGTCTAAAATGTTCCGCCACATATTCCCCCTGGCCAGACCGTAGCTACGGTCGATAAAAATCGGGAAATCTCACTCGCCGCCCGCTTCTCGTCCTTTTTTCTTCCTTTGTAGATGGAGTTGTAGGGTCAGCAGGTGTGACAGGTACTTCTCTAACTGCTTCACGTAGCAAGTAGGCTGGTTTGAGTCGATCGACTGATACATTATTTGGCTTCCCTTGTATCTCGATGGTGAAGTGTTTTGCGTGCCTCTGTAAAACCTTATAGGGTCCAGCATACGGTGGTTCCAGTGAGCGTCGTACGTAGTCTCTTCGGAGGAACACGTGAGAAGAAGAGTGCAGATCTCGTGGCACGTAGAACGGTGATGTAGTATGCCACGTAGTAGGTTTTGGAGTCAGCTTGGCCATGTGACATCGTAGACGGTTTACATACTCGGTGACGTCAGCTGTAGTAAAGTCTTCTTTTGATGATAGGAACTGGCCAGGAAGCTGAAGTGCTTCTCCGTAGACGAGTTCGGCCGACGTAGCTTGGATGTCTTCTTTCCACGAGTTACGCATGCCGAGAAGTACCAGTGGAAGAGCTTCAGTCCACTGTGAGGAGGTATGGCACATGATGGCGGCCTTTAGCTGCCGGTGCAGCCGTTCCACGATGCCGTTCGCTGCCGGGTCGTAGGCAGTGGTGCGGAAATGGTCTGCTCCCAGCAAGTCAGTGAGAGCCTTGAACAGGTGGCTCTCGAATTGGCGACCACGGTCGGTGGTAACCCGTGCAGGACAGCCGAACCTGGCCACCCAACCAGTCAACAGAGCGGATGCGCAGGTCTCCGCCGTGATGTCTTTCAAGGGGTACGCCTCAGGCCATCGCGTGAATCTATCGATGACGGTAAGGCAATACCTGAAATCAGATGAAGAGGTTAATGGCCCTATGATGTCGAGGTGAATGTGGGAGAAACGAGAGGATGGGGTCAGGTAAGAGGAAAGTGGGGATTTAGTGTGGCGTGTGATCTTACACGCCTGGCATTGTACACATTGCCTTGCCCACTCTCTACAATCTCTGCGGATCCCTGGCCACACAAAGTGTTGTGAGACCAGTCGCACTGTAGCAGACTTCCCTGGGTGATGCAGATTATGCAGTGAGTTGAAAACCTCTCTTCGCAGTGTTGGCGTAATATAAGGGCGAGGTTCCTGGGTGGAGGTATCGCAGTAAACGGGTAAGTTTCCACTGTAAGAAGATGCTACCTTTTTCAACTTTAGTGTTGAGCTATGAAGCAGGAGGTCTTGCAGTTCTGGATCATTGTCCTGAAGTCTTGCAAGGTTCTCGAAGTTGATAGCAGCTGATATTCCACGCGTGACAAGGCGTCAGCGACGATGTTCTCACTGCCTGGTAGATACCTTAAGTCTGTTGTGAATTGGCCAATGTAATCCAAGTATCGGAACTGCCTTGGCGGAAGACTCTCCTTGTTTGCCTTGAAGGCAAAGATGAGTGGCTTGTGGTCTGTGAAAATCGTGAAAGTTCTAGCTTCGACCATATGACGGAAATATCTGATGGCCTCGTACACTGCGAGTAGCTCTCGGTCGTACGGGCTGTACTTCTTTTGCGCATTGCTTAACTTGTGTGAGTAAAAAGCTAGTGGCTGCCAGTTCTCACCTTTACGTTGCTGAAGAACTGCGCCTATAGCTGTATTCGATGCGTCAGTTACGATTGCTAATTCTGCTGAAGCGTCTGGATGAGCCAACAGTGTTGCTGTAGACAGCGAGGACTTACTATCGTCGAATGCTTTCAGCAGCTCTGGAGTCATTTGCACGGGATGTGAACCTTTTACCTTAGGACCAGCAAGGACTGAGTTTAACCTGTAAAGCTGCATTGGTACAAATATGTACCAAACGTCAATCGCCGTCAAGTACCGCTGGTACACTAACGTACCAGGCGTTTCCCGCGGTTTAAATCTCTATTTCTACTTATAAATAAGGGTTTTTATCGTCTGTGGCAATTTAAGTCTATGGGCAGATAGATATTCTAGTCGACTTACTCATTAAAAACCATAATTTCTCTTTTTTTTTTTTTTTTTTTATTGTTGAAGTTTGATGCGTGTGTCACGTGAAAATTGCCGTGACATCTGTCTATTTTTTTCTGTCAATGTCATAATCTCTTATTGTTGTTAGATTACTTACGTATTTATAATAAAACCTGCGAAAATTTCATAAAAATCGATCCAGTAGTTTTAGAGATACGGTCAAAACAAAAAACAAAGCCCACTACGTAACATTCTCTATTTGTAAGTTCTATTTTAGCTACCCGCTTATTGTTTATACATAAGTATGTGGTCTATTTATTCAAGAACCCAAACCAATTAACGATAATGAAGTGCGTTTCGTATTTCTCAAGTGTTTATGCTTTTTGTGCGAGCGCTGGCGCGCCGCGCGCCCGCCGCTCGGCGGGGGGGGGGGGGGTCCGCGCCTTAAGCGCATAACTAAGGTGCGATAGCGTGTACCTCGCAGCTTTCCAGGTTAAAGGTGCTTGAATTTGAGCTGCGTTTGGGACAAATCGGCGATAAAAATTTATCATACCCAAGAATCTTCGCAGTTCCTTCACAGTTTTGGGTATTGGGAATTCCTGGATCGCCTGCACCTTCGATTTAGGTGGTTGTATGCCTTCGGCTGACACATTGTACCCTAAAAAAATCACCTCTGGTTGTCCAATGTTGCACTTGGCTGTGTTGATGACGACACCATACTGCTTCAAACGATCAAACAAAAGGCGTAGGTGTGCCTTGTGTTCTTCAGCGGTCGCTGAAAATATTAAAATGTCATCGACGTAGCCGTAGCAGAAGTCTAGGCTCAATAGAACTTCGTCAATGAACCTTTGAAAGGTTTGAGCAGCGTTCCTCAAACCAAAGGTCATAAATGGAAATTCATATAGTCCAAATGGTGTAGTTATCGCAGTTTTAGGGATGTCCTCAGGGTTTATCGCCAGTTGATTATAAGCCTTTACGAGATCTATGGTTGAGAACACGGTACAGTCTGCTAGTTGATGTGAGAAGTCTTGTATATGACGGATGGGGTACCTGTCAGGTATTGTCCTTGAGTTTAGTGCTCTGTAGTCACCACACGGTCTCCATTCGTCGTCTTTCTTCTTCACCAGATGCAGTGGCGCTGACCAAGGGCTCTCCGAGCGCCGTGCTACACCACATGCAAGCATTTTCTCGAACTCCTTCTTAGCAGCTTGCAGACGCGAAGGGTCCAGGCGTCTAGGCTTGCATGCCACCGGTGGGCCTGGGGTCGTCCTGATGTAGTGCAACGTGTTGTGTTTGCCTGGTAGCTGTTTACCTGGAGGTCGCGTTATGTCCGGATACTCACGTAAAATCTGATGGTAGTCTGTGTCTCCTACCACTGCCTTCACGGAAGCGATGTCAACAGCATTGCAGTGTGCAGCAGGAACCGATAAGGACGTAAGGTTGTCGATCAGGCGTTGATTCCTGCAATCTACCAACAGATTGTAAAAACTGAGAAAGTCTACTCCTATGATAGCCTTCGAAACATCCGCAATCGTGAAGTTCCAGCTGTAGCTCCTTCTGAGTCCCAAGTTTAATTGCAGTTGTAGAGGGCCGTAAGTGTTAATTACTGTGTTGTTTGCGGCTACTAGGTCGTACTTAGACTGTCTGCAGGGCATCTTGACAGCAGACCGGGGAAAAACACATAAGTCAGAGCCCGTGTCTACTAAAAACTGCATTTTAGACGTTCGATCAGTAATAAATAAACGGCCTGATGAAGAAGGGCAGTCGTTAGCCGCTACTTGCGACAACCCCTCGTGTTTTCCGACTTGAATGAACATGGTTGTTTACATTTTTGTGCCTTGTCCCCATATGTATAATGGTAAAAACAGTGTGGGTGATTCTGAGGTGGTTGCTGTGGTCTGGATTTCGAACGAACATACCTTCGCTGGTTGTCACGAGGTCTTGAGCGTGAGCGTTGTCTCCCTCTATTGTTTAAAAGTGACGCTACCTGCTTCCGAAGCTCGCTCACCTGCCTCGCCAGGTCCGATGACTCAGCGGTTGAGGAAGCAGAAGTGCTCGCTATCTGTGGTGTCATTGGGGCGATTTCATGTACCCTGTCCGCTATCTCCGCTAATTTTTCCACCTGTAAATCTGCAATTTGAGAGGCAATTACTGTTTGAATATTTTGGGGCAACCGGTTAGTCCATATGCTTTTGACAAATTCTGCGGCACCAGATGGCCCCGCTAGATGTTGCAAGTGCCTTAAGAATTGCGACGGCTTGCGATCACCTAACTCCTCGTGCAGTAAAAGTTGTTGTATTCGCTTTTCTTGCGACGCTGTCAACCGACTTATAAGTTCGGCCTTCAATTTTTCGTACTTGTTCGCCTCGGGTGGGTTGGTGATGACGTCCTTCACGTGCATGGCATATTTAGAATCGAGTTGAGTCGACGCGAAATAAAATTTTGTTGTGTCGCTGCTTATCCGTGATAGAATAAACTGGCCTTCAAGCTGCGCGAACCACAATTCCGGTTCCTCTGGGTAAAATAGCGGACACCGCAACGGCATTCCAGCTGCCGCTACCTCACCTGAGATAACAGGGGCGTCCTTACAATCAACGTAAGACTCTGACTCAGGCATGGTAAAATAAAATTAAATCGCTCACCGCTAATGTATTGAACCAACCACGACCACTTTTTCCTTAACACCCGATGTAAACAAACGGCGCTCTCGCACTTCGAGTCCAACGATGTGTTGCAGGCTTGAGTAACGTTCCCACGTTCACGTACACGATCACGTCGGGGTCACCAATGTAGTATAGCTCTAGGCGATATCTATACTAACACTACACGGAATTTTAACCCGTGTAGTAAGGCTATCAAGCACTATATTAGCGTGTGAAGCGAAGCGGGAAGAATGAAGGTGATAAGCGTATGAATGAAGGATATTATTTAAGAGAATGGAAAGTTATATATTACAAGTTAAAACAATAAGAATACAAGGACTAGCAATAGCAAAGTAATATAAATTAAGTAAACAATGTTATTAGCGCGGCGCGACCCGTAAGATAGCTAGTCAGGAGACGACTGGTGTCCGTAGCTCGACGCGCGCGCAGGCAGAATCTTGATCACCCGTCGCCCAGCTGCTCAAGGTCGATGCCGGCCGCCTCGATACAATATTCACGCAAACGTACTGTGCTCGCTACACGTGTAAGCTCCAGTGCATTCGCACTTGATGACAAACAAGACATCACCTGATTTGTATGCGTGGTACAGAATCATAAGCGGCAGCGGTTTTCTTGCTGTTGTTTGGTGGTGGTCTAAAATGTTCCGCCACAGCTAACGTCGAAAGCTGCTGCTAATTCAGCCGTAGATTGTGTATCATCAGCTTCCACAATCGCCTTTAATTCGTCATTGTCGACCAAAGTCTTCGGACGACCGCGAGGTTCATTTTTCAGGTCGAAATTTCCAGAACGGAAGCGAGCAAACCAATAACAGGTGGTGCGTTGGTTTGTAGTGTTAGCTCCGTAAACGTCGTTGATGTTGAGTACTGCTTGTGCCGCGTTGCTGCCACGACGGTACTCATATTCCATAATTACTCGAATTTTTAACGTATCCATGATGACGAAAAAGATTGAAATGCGATGAAAATGTAACACTAATCATTAAACAAATGACTTCTTTTGAAAAAAGAATTCCATGTTTTTAAAATAAAATTAATTTGAAATTAGAATTCTTAGCCAAACAAAAATTATTTTGATTTGAAATTGCCAGTACTGCAGAACGGCAATTTCATAGGTAAAGACTATTATTATAGTTCCATGTTTACGTAAGTTGTATTTAGTACTTTTTAGTTTATGAAAAGCTTGTTTTAAAAGATTTTTTCTTATATTTTATTTTGTACTTTTTAGCATTCGAATTTGTTTAAATATATGTTCTATCACCTTCACAAATCCAACAAACTCAACACTACGGGGCTATCTTGTAAGGTCACGTTCCTATGGCCACTTTCTGGCTTCATCATCAGACCCTGGATACTAACTTGGGCTATAGTCCAAGTCCGATGGTGCTATCGTGTTTTGTTGAGAAGTTCCTATAGCCGACCTCTGGCTTCATCATCAGATCCTGGATACTAACTTGGGCTATAGTCCAAGTCCGATGGTGCTATCGTGTTTTGTTGAGAAGTTCCTATAGCCGACCTCTGGCTTCATCATCAGAACCTGAACACTACATAGTGTAACAGCACTTGTCAAGAGAAATCTAATGAAATCAAATACGACGGGGGTATCTGGATTACTTGAGAAGTGCCCATGATCAGACTCTGCACACCACTTATTGTAATAGCACTTAACAATAGGTACATATCCAATGAGTCCAAACACGATGGTGATATCTTGTTTGATTGAGGAGTTCCTATGGCCAACTTCCGGCTCCATCATCAGACCTCGGACACCACCTAGTGCAATAGCACTTGTCAATACGTAACCAATGAGTCCAAACACAATGGTGCTATCTTCTTTGATTGAGGTTTTCCCATGGCCAACTTCCGGCTCCATCATCAGACCCTGAACTCCACCGATCCTGTTTGGAAGTATGCCATCTTAAAATACACATTTCCTATTTTTTTTGAGATAATCATTCTCTTTGCTGTAGGACGTGGGTGAATTTAGATCCTTCTTCTTTATTTATCAATTCCGTAATCACGATATTTTTTTTACGATCGATACAAAACTGCATTCCGTAATACCCAACACTTGGTAATTATACATCCGAATATCCTATCACTGCCTAAGATATTATATGTAAGTATAAGTTGCCACTTCGCCTGCTACCGTATCATATCGACGCTTGAAAGGTAAAATTGATTAAGTGACATAAGAGTGACTTTACAGGAAAATGTTTAAAGTTTGACATTTCAAACAAATATCATATTTCAAGACCAAATTTATTTGGTCTGAGCGTGTCATATACAATATTCTAAAACGTGATTATTCCAAAAGTTAAGTGTCGCATAGTTACTTGAAAATAGAAACGGGAAAAATACTAACCGACAAGCGTTGATCTGTAAAAGTACAATAAAAATATCATAAAGAGAAATTATATCGAATTGATATCAGAGCAAATAACCTAACCACAATTAAAAAGGTGGAGAACTTGAGGCAAAACTGCGTTAAACTTTATTTACAAATTGACGCGCCTTAGAAAATGTAACTTATGTAACTCTTGTTTTAGAAAGTAGGATTATTATTTTAATCAGGAATGACAATAAAAATGCAGTTATATACTGTATTGTGCTTTATTCAGCCGTTAAATTGATTGAATATAGCTAATAGGTAATAAAGATCGCTTGTATAACTTAAGAAAGTTTAATTTATCAACTCAGCCTATCGCAGTCCACTGCTGGACATATTGCTCTCCCAGGCTGTGCCACAACAACTAATGAGAGGAATTCTACTGTATTGATACATAAGTATTTGAATTATTCTCAGTAGTTAAAATTCCCCCACAGTCGAAATAGCCCCGCCCGACCTTACCTACTTTAGACTTTTGCAAGCTCATGCTCTGGATAGTTCAAACAGGAATAATAAAACATAATATGCTTTTACACAGAGCATTTTTATTTACAACCACCACCACCACAAATTCCTAGGTGAAAATTCGCCGAACTCAAGGCGGTTCGGAGTAGGCCACCACGAATACGTATGCTGCGTTGACTTGAATGGATTTGGATAAGCGGGTTTCTTGGAAATACCGTACAATCCAATATCGAGCGATGCTCTGAAGGAAAAAGAAAACCGAATCTCGAGGAAAGCAGAAGTTTTGAAGTATAGGAAACACGTCATTCTGTGGACATACAAAATGAAATTACAATTATTTGCTAAAGTATACATACTCTAAGATTTTTCACGGCGGTGTCCTTGTCATAGGCGCTATTTTGAATCCCGAACAAAGTGAGAACTCCTGAGTGAAGCGAGGTATTCAAGCTCGCCAAGGACGAAGACACCTTTTTAAAATATTTTTTTCAAACTAGCTGCGTCTCGATCCTGTGGGAATATCGGGATAAAAAGCCAGGTCAAGGTCTACCCCTGTGCCAAATTTCATCCAAATCCGTTCAGCAGTTTAGGCGTGAAAGCGTAACAAACAAACAAACTCACTTTCGAATTTATAGGAAGTATTATGAAGTTAGGATAATGCCGAAGTTGTAAGTGTTTTACAATCTGTGCTAGACTGAGGCTACTAATTTGATCTGACGTTACAACAATAGAACGCCGTATAGCGCGTTTCATGAAATACCTACATGGTTCCTTCCTATGCCGTATTGTTGGTTCCACTGTTGTAGGATGAATACGAAAACGCTATGCCCGCCGCGCCGCCGCGCCGCCGCGCCGCCCACTATGGCGGCGGCGAGCTACATAATAGGTCCCATAAAAAAAAAAACAGTGTGGAATCAACATTACCGCAAAGGAAGTATTTGATGAAACGCACTAGTAACTTCACGAGCGACATTCATTACAATAATAACCGTTTTGCATAACAAGGATACTACAGGTGTAACTCAATAATTCCATCAATTTTAATAAGGATTTATGTGGTTTATGGTATGGAACCTCTTCCAAAAATCGCAAAGCGTACAGTACGACACAACTTAGATGTAGCATCGGCAAAATTCGTAAAACCGATCACCATCCGAACTGAGTGCGCCTTCAATATCGCCGATCTTTATTACTGCTTTAGGTGAAAATGATCTTTACGCAAACGCAATAGGGAATATGCATGTGATTCAAATATGGGTAAAATATTTTTTTTTATAAACTATATTACTTCAGAATTATGCCTCCATCAATATTTTTGAATAAAATTTCTTTTTGAGCGAGAAATTAATTTTTAAAAAGTCCCAAAAAACTGTGGGTAATTCAAATATTTGAAAAGCTAAGAGCGGATGTGACGTAACAATCCGGGATAACAATCAAAATGTCAATGTCAAGTCAATCAACAAGTGTCAAGTCAATGTCAAACGCTCCTACAAAAAGGAGAGTTATGCATATTCCCTATTACTTGTAAAGTTATTGAAATGAATGAATGCAAATTTAAAAAAACTATGCTACATCTAAGTTGTGCCGTACTCGTACTGTACCAATATTATTTTCTGTACTTATCATCTTATTTGAATTAAGTACCTACATGATTTATTTTATCTTATTTCATTTTATTTTGTATGATTTATGTACTTATTTTATTTTATTCATTTTGAATAACATGATTTAGGTACTTAAGTATTCAATATTTTATATACTTTGTTAGAACCTATACGCAAATAGGTACCTACCCTGTTGAATTTTTGAAGAACACCGGTAGTAAACACAGTCATCCGATAGAAGGAGTAATTTGTCAACTCGTCCTACATGCCTACGGCCCATTTAGGACGTCTTTTGATTTTCTGCAAGTCGTCGTAAAAGGGCTGTAGGTATGTAGGATGAGTTGACGAATTACTCGATAGAAGTATTGCGTGCACACGGGTAAAGTTGGATGTGTGCATTATTGGTCTTACTTTTCTCTCATCGGTATTGCTATTCGCGCCTCTTCCTCGTCGGTCTTTAAATCATGTATCCCATGTACATCTCTGTGACAGTTGTGTTCCAACCACACGGCGGCGTTAGTCTGTCTGCTTACGTCAAGATCAATGGTAGCGCACGTGAACTCTGACAAAGTCGTTATCACCAACTGAGAATAGAAATCATCAATATATTTCTATAGGTAAGTAATACATAACATTTCCCTTTTCATGACAGCATGACGTTTTTTACGCGACTACGGCGAAGCAAAAAGGAGGGTTATGATTTTGACCGGTATGTATGTATATATGTTCATGTGTTCCCTCAATTATCTTCTAAACTACTCATTGCTATTTGACAAATGGGGAATCGTTGGAGGCTTCTTGATCGTCTGCTGGTTATAGGCTATGTGACGTCACATTATATTGAATATGGCGCTCTCCACCTAGAGGACAAAGTCATGAACATTTTTTTTTTTATAACCCCAACATTTTTTAATAAAAATAAATGTTATAAAACTAAAACCCAACTGCCTACGACAAAAAAGTCAACTAAAAAGCTATAAACAAGAATCACAGACAGACAAATTATAAATCCGAAGTCACAAGTGTTAGGGCTTAACAGATAGAACATTCCAAGTGAGAAGACCAAAATGAGAAGCGGTAATGGTGCCGATTCTGTTGTTGTGTTGAAAGGACAGAAGATAAATTTTAGTTTAGTCCTGTCAAAATTATCAGCGGCCGACGTAAATTGACGTAATTTTAGTAGGCAAGTTTTTAATCACGTCTAAACATACATGGAGTAGTGACAGGCGCTGATTAATTTGACAGGACTAAACTAAAATTTATTTTTTGTCCTTTTCTTAATGAAATAGAAAGAAAAAGATGCACTGAACTTAAATTTAGTTTAGTTTATCAACAACAGAATCGGCACCAGTATTCCGAGAACCAAAGCTTAAAGCCTCTCAAAGTGGTAGAAATAGTGTGGAATAGGTACTCACAAAATAGAAACCTTGCACGAAGTTCCTATTAGCCATAAGTTCTGTGCTCTCTCTAAACAAAACATTACCGCGAGACTGCCTGTCGCACACTCCTTGTCGTGTCGGAATAGTAGCTTGAGCTGTAATTTTAAAGAGCATTTGATAGAATATTATTCGTTTACCTACAGGTGGCCTAGTCTGCTAATTTACAAACGTGTCAGTGGTCTCACAATGATCAGTTTTTGACAGATTTTCTATGGCATATCTGTCAAAAACTGATCATTATAAGGCATATCTGTCAAAACCTGATCATTGTATGGCATATCTGTCAAAAACTGATCATTGTGAGACCACCGACGTTTGTAAATTAGTAGACTTGGCCCCCAGGAGTAATGTTCGATTTTTCAAGAGTCTGATAGTTTTTTATCTAAAAATAAATTTGGCGGTATTGTCTATTATACAACAGTTTTCAACTCGCGATCTCCAGATAAAAGTTATTATTATTATACTAGCTTCCGCCCGCGGCTTCACCCGCGTGGTATGTCGATAAGAAGTAGCCTATGTCCTTTCTCAGGCTCTAGACTATCTGTCCTCTACACTGTCGATATATAAAAAAGCTCCGAGTGTCAATATAGCTTATAAGATAGAGTTCCGACGACCTATGTTTTGACTGTTATTTGTATTAATAATACCAAATTTCATTTAAATCGGTTCAGTAGTTTTGGCGTGAAAACGCGACAGACTGACAGACAGAATTACTTTCACATTTATAATATTAGTAAGGATTTATTTAATTTGACAACATTGGTCAACTGTTTAGTACAACTAAGGGTTGGTACTTATTATTAATTAACTATACTACATTTGAAATAAGATTAGACATTTAAATCAACCTTTTTACAGTCCGTGCAACCGATTTGACTTCTATACCGTAGGCATAAGGATGGCATTAAAATTAAAAAAGTGGTTACAATACCAACTGTTTACTGCAGCTGCCATTTTTCATGCTACCAACGCAATAGAAGTCAAAGTCGGTTGAACGGAGAAATCTTATTTCAAATGGAGTGTAGGTACACATAATTATTTACATCCCTGCCACACGAGGAAACGGACAGAGGGCCTTAAAATTGGTGCATCGTGCTGTTCGGCTAGGGTTTTCAAAATGCTGTTGCTGCTGACACTCATTTGGCTTATTAAGGATGCAGCCTTCTTCCTCATAATGGCATAAAAGTTGTCAGGTCGTGCTACAGCAAACATGCTAGACGCGCTGTAGAACCGGGGGACCGGGGCAACATCAACAGCACCCTGAAGCCATTATTATATTGCACACGCAGCGCATCTAGACCCCTCCACGTACCATTGACCCACAGACTGCCCGTGTAGAACCCTTGACAATAAGCTGACTGCCCGTGTAGAACCCTTGACAATAAGCTGACTGCCCGTGTAGAACCCTTGACAATAAGCTAACTGCCCGTGTAGAACCCTTGACAATAAGCTGACTGCCCGTGTAGAATCCTTGACAATAAGCTGACTGCCCGTGTAGAACCCTTGACAATAAGCTGACTGCCCGTGTAGAACCCTTGACAATAAGCTGGCTGCCCGTGTAGAACCCTTGACAATAAGCTGGCTGCCCGTGTAGAACCCTTGACAATAAGCTTACCTCGTTACTACAACGTTCGTTATCCGAAGATTGAAAAATCTGTCCATAAATATACCTTCATGTGTAGTGTAGCGTCAGGGTAGGGTTGAAAACCCTACTATTTAACCTGCTTTAAATTGTAAGCGATATGTACCTACTTAAATAAACTACTTACCAACTTTCTTCATTTCAATACAAAATGGCGATATGTCCGCAATAGGGTCAGTATTAATTACATAAAAGCTGAATGGTATTTCGTAAACCTAATTTTGAGTATAATAATTATTAGTTTGACATTTTATAAAAATAAAAACCAAAATGTAAGTAAGTACCTAAGTATTAAAATAATACCTATAATATAACCGCCTTACTATACAGGCGCAATACAACGTTTACTAGTAAGGCGGTAAAAGTATTAAAAAAATATAAAATAATGTAAGTAAGTAAGTATTAAAAGAATACCTATAATAAAAAGTATTAAAAAAATGTAAGTAAGTAAGTATTAAAAGAATACCTATAATATAAAAGTGCCCATTTATGAAGTAAAATTGCTATCATTCTATGGAAATTAGAATACCAAGTCACAGATTTTACCATTGTACATGAAAAGTTTGATCGGTGACACCCTACGCACTCCTATCTTGTATGTATTCGCGGCATCTTCGTAAGGAATCATAGAGATGATGTCATTTATCCAAGGTATGTAGTCGTGAATGTTCAGGAACCTGGTCGGGGCACCGCAGCCGGGGCCTCGGACAGCGAAACCCAACTAAATGTATAACATCAAGAATTTAAATAGGTAAGTATTATAATAAAGTAATTAAGTATATTTATATCTGGGTCGACTGTGCTTAATACATAAATATGCACTTTACACCACTTTGCATTTACATGAGAGAATAGAAGAAAAATAATACAGTATGTTACCTAACGAAGGGCGTTCCGGTAAATCTGCAATAGTATAACGTCGTATATAATCATCGTATACAACGTCAAGTACACCGCGAAAAAAAATGACCATTAAAAAAAAAGTTTTTTATTTCTTTATAGTAAAATATTCCCAAAAATATTAAATTGATACGGAAAAGAAACACTGTACACGCACACTTGTCACACTTGTGTTTCTACGTTGAAATACAAGTGTGCGCGTACAGAGTGTTTCTTTTACGTATCAATTTAATAGTTTTGTGAATATTTTACTACTTATACCTACTATTTAAAAAAAAAAAAGTTTTTTTTTAATGGTAATATTTTTTTCTGCTTGTATGGACGCTATACTATTGCGGGCTAATGGGAACGCTCTTTGTTAGTTAACATACTGTATATCTAGGATAAGCGTTACCCCTCGTGCAAACTGGCGCGGTATCGCGGGCGCGACAGGGAACGCAACCATTGTTGCGCCCGCGATATCGCGCCTGTTTGTGGGAGCCTGTTGGTAACTCTATGCTGCGTAATATAAAGTAAGTAAGTATACTTTAACCTCCATCCGTCTGGTAAGTTGAACTAACTCACCAGCTTCCAGAACCCCCACGATTGTCTGGTGATCAGGGCGGTGCCGCCATCCCAAACACAGGGTTTTTTGGCAAACTCCGATACTGCGCACAGCGGGTTTATCGGGTTCATTTTGCTGAATGTCAGCTGTGTTAGGAATATTATATCATCAGAAATCCCGACATAGTATGCCTTTATTTTAAAATTGATAAACATGTCATGAAAAAGAAAATTAATGTGGTAATCCATTCATTATTCTTTGCTCAGTTGATTAGTGAATGATGATATGGTTAAGAAGGCAGTTAACACCGAGATGACGACTGATAAATACATAGACAATGTAGGGACCAACAGAGATCTATGGAAACGGAAGAAGTCAGTGTTACTGCGCCGACACCAACTTACTTAGGATAAAGGCAGGCGGACAATGATAGATAATGGATAACTTACATGGTTTTTATAGTAAAACTCTTCGCAAACTTGATTTTCCACAAATTTCATTTTTAAAATCTCTTTTTCCATTGTGCCGAACGCTGGAATAGAAATATAATAAATTCATTACAAATCACCTGTCGTTATAATATTGAGCTTGAGCTTGTTAGATTATGGTTCAAAGTTCTGGTCACACTGATGCTACGGCTACACTTCGCGTTATCGCTAACTTTTTTTCGGGCGCTCTCTGTTGCTCAGCGAGTAATCGAGGGGTGTGTGAGAGAGAGCGCACGAACAAAAGTTTTCGCGTTATCGCGAACTTTTACGTTGTACTGTGTAACGTGTAGCCGTAGCATGAGGCGAATCACGCGCGGGACGCGATTATACGCGTCGATTGTTTCAATGATTAGCAAGTCTAGACTATCGCGCCTGTTTGACTCAATAATGTTAACGGCCTAAGCGGACATGCTGTCATGCATGTATGACCGTTATGTATGACCGTTAAATTGTATTAATTGATGCGAATGAAAGGCAAACTACGTGCTGGCAGTTGATTGACAATTCCATAGGATATAGTGAATTATCATGCTGCATGAGGGACGCTCATGCAGGGTCCTTCCACAAACGCATGTAACGCCGCATTTTTGTCAAGGGTCCGCTATAGTTGACACATACGGCGCCGGCGCGAGCGAATTTCGGCCGGCGGCATCCCGCGCGGGATTCGCTTCAGTTTGGCCATAGCTTAATACTGCTTACCGTCACTCATTTTTACTGCATACATTTTGTTTTCAAACGTTCCGGACCCCTTGACAGGCAAGCAAATTGGTAGTACCGGTGCTGCATACACAAAATAATAATATTGGGTCCACCTATGAAATTGGTGTTTTATCTCACAAATAGAGAAACTCGTCACTTCTATGATTTAAAATATTCATCAATTGCTTGGTAATAGATCGAATAATGACCATCATAGACAACTACCAATAGTAAAAAAACCATATTACTTAAAGTTTTCTAAACATAAAAATACCTTAAAAATGACTCCTCATTTTGTTAGCAGCATGACCACTATATATTTTTTTAACTTAGCTAAGTCTTATTTTTTTCGCTTAATCTAAGTGGCATACGTTATCTTAGTTATTAAATATTAGTGCATAATAGTACATTGTGATACGAGTGTAATAATCAATGCATACGCGTTTCATACGACGTTTTTCAACACACTTGCGAGGAACAAAACAGACTTGTTGTAAGAAAGAACCGAAAGGACCCGAACACACGAACCTCCGCCGGCTCGGTAGCGGGTCCTTTGGGACCCCAGAATTACCACATTTATTATTATTACACCGAAAAGATAATGCCAAACGATTATTTTTTAAATTTTGTTCTTCTCGATTAATTAATATGTCGAATATAAGATCGGTCATTATATTGAAACCTATAAATTCTATTAACTTAATAGACAGGACCTTATGGTCGGGCTAGGTACCTCATCTTTTGAATTTCGCGCCGGAATGTTTCTATAATTGAATTTAAAAACGGAATGCGCTCGCTGTTCAAAATTATTTTAATATATTGGACAATTATTTATAGTGGATTTTATTTTTTATACTCTTTTCTGATAGTTTGCTACAGAATGCCCAGTATACTTTTTAGGTAGGCGTAGGCTTAACAAAATTTTGTTTGGTAATGGCTCAGACCAACAAAAAGGAAAGACAGATCACGCCGTACGTCAAAAGTGAAGCCACCTGTTTATCTATGTGTGTGTAAAAAGGGTTGTCAGTTGTTAAAGTTTTTCCCTATAACTTGGGGAATAATATTTTGGGTAGGCTAATATTGTACGAGTAAGATATTGTTGAGTATGGTATTGTACCTCAATTGTAAGGAAGAATTCCGAAACAAAAACATTTTTTTTTACATCACAAAATAAAATAAAAAAACAATTAAGTACAAAGTGCATTTAGGAGATCACCTTTTATGCAAGAATTGCTTGTGTTAGGAGACTCCGCTCTTTCACTTAGAATTATTCATTAATTTTCAATAGAGTGTTAAAAAAAAAAATATATATATATATAAATAGGTTAGTAAATTACAGAAAAATCAATCTGTATATAAATGAATGAGCGTAATACAGCTTCTTCCAATAACCATGCACACAGAAATTAAACTATAAGTTATAAGGTAGTTGAAGCGTAAATCATATCATCGTCGTGGGTATGAGTCTTTAAGTAAATTGTTTTGAAATAAAATAGGTACTTAATTATATTTTTAATCAACTTTATTAAATTCAAAAACACCACGATAACAAAATCAATGACTATAGAAAGTACGTAAAAAGCGTCCGCAATTATAAAATAAAAACAATTCAAAAATTAAAATAAGCCATGGCTACTAAGAGATGACCAGTGACAACTGACGGCGCCCGTTCACGAACATGACGCACACCTGTGCTATGCAATTATGTAATACAAAGGAGATTGAGTTTATGCAAAGATGGTCTTACAATCTTCAGCAGCTCCAACAGTATTTTCAAATGTTAATTAGTTAGTTGTGGTTGTGGAGCAGGACCAGCATTAAGCCAAGCATTTTTATCAGCGATGTAATCCCCCAACTTATAATAAATGTCTGCATGCATAGTGTGCGTTTTATACAAGTTTTGAATTTCGTTCATTCAGTTGAAGTATGTGGGGAGGAATTTTATTGCAACATTTTAAACAGTACCCCATGAAAGATGAGTCTACTTTAGCCAGCCTGAAACCTGATTGAACTAATAGGTCCCTATTTCTAGTACAATAATTATGTCTATCACTTCGTTGACTAAAAAGATGCAATTTTTTTCTTAAAGAAAAAAATATCAAGAAAATGGGAAAAAAAAAAAAATTTTTTTTAGTCGTCTGCTCACATGTATATTTCTATTCTCCGTTTAAAAACCTTGTTGTTGTGTTAATTTTTTGAATTGCTGCCTTTTAGATTTTAGTGTCTGTGAAATTGTTTCTAACTTTGAAATGTGGTGAAAGCGTATTGTTAAATATTTTTCAATGATACATTTAATTAAATGGACCTTATGCTCATAGCCTACAAAATTATGGTCCAGATCCAAGTTTACAAAAATGTTATCCTTCCCTAAAAATGATTCTAAAATTTTTGTTACTATATATTTGTACTGATTTACTTTTATTTTTATTTATTTATCCATTTATTTTTATTTTCAGTATTACTTGGAAATCTAAAATATTAAATGCATAAAAAAACAGACATAATAATTACTCGAAGTAAAAAATATCGAATGGGGAAATTTGAAATCATATTATGGCAACCCTCGCTCTTTAAATGTCACTGTTTTCGTTCGTTCATTCGTTCAGGTTTTTTGTTCCAAATAACCTAAAATTCATAGTTATCTAAATTAAAAAACGATGTTATTTTAAGTACTTACAAGTGAAAAGCGATTCCGTGAGACTTTTTCTGTGATTTAGTATTGTTTTTACACGTCTTCACTACACAGGAAGGCATAATTATATTTGTTTTGGTGATGTTAGCTAGACGACGACTCGTGACGTACTAGGAGCGATGAGCTTGGTTTTAGTGTAGGTGTGTGCGTGAGCCTGTGTGTTTACTTGCAGGAGCTTGGTTTTGTGGCTTCACTCTCGATGTACGGCGTGATCTGTCTTTCCTTTTTTGTTGGTCTGAGCCCCTAATTATGTTTATGGTAATTTTATTAAACTATTTTGGCGGTGTAAAGAATACACCTTCTTCCAAATTTTCAACGGTTTAGTATAAATAGGTGTCCGAGTAAAATGCCTCTATGACATCCGAACCCATGGACGAACGGACGTGACGAAATAATTAAGAGGTCCTTTTTTACGGATTTTGGCTATCGAGTTTACAATCGACAGATACTGATGTCTATGATAATTTATTTACAATATAATTATAATTTCATCTTATTGGGTATCGACACTATCGCCCGAAAACCACACGACACACATGACAAAAACTTGTCGCAGCCGCCATCTTGGATTTAAATTTTGACCTCACTTTAGCACTATCGCAAACTATGAAAACGAAAGATAAGAGGATTTTTTTTATTTTAAATTGCACCCACCGTCTTGGATTTTCATTTTGACTAAATTCCCACTTCCCGCTCTTTCTCTCTTGCTATCAAATTAGAAGAAGACCGTCGCAGGTGTGAACGCTTTTTCGAAAACTTTTTTTTTCTATTTTCTGGTTTGGCCCCCCAAAAGTGACTATTTGCAAAATCCATTTATTTACGTTACACTTCCATGTTTGGGTCACCAAAATGTATGTACCAAATTTCAACCAAATCGGTCCAGTAGATTCGAAGCAAATTGCAGCAATGCAGAACAGACACAAGACTCGTGTGACACGAGTGATCCTATATGAATTCCGTTTTTTCATTCGGTCGTACGGAACCCTAAAACGTTACACCTCTATCCACAGTGTATGTACGTGTATGTACTTATTACTAAAATTAATTTTATAAATAAAATAATTAATGAAAAATATACCAAAGAGTTTTTATTCAGTTTCTACAATTTTTAATCAAGTTTGATTATATCGAATATCGATTAGGCTGAGTGCAACATTTGAATCGAAATAGAAAATTTGGGTGAACGGTAAGCACTAAGAAGTGTTGCGTCGCACCTTTGTTGGTCTGAGGTCGCACCACAATTTTTGTGAATTTTTGCTCATATTTGATCGTGTTTTATATCTAGTTTAAGTATGAATAATGGTAAAAGTAAGAATGCAGAAAGAATGATAATATCTTTATTTGGTCCTTTTGCATATTTTCAGCAAGAGAGAAGATTGTTTATGTACATATTTTCAGGGAATCTGAGTTGCCTACCTTTTGAATAGGTGTATTTATACCTATTTTAAACAACTTACGCAGTCGACTGACGCGGTTTGACCGACCTCAACATATAATTTATGATATTTGCCACAAACTTATTGTATAAAATAGATGCGGTAAAATACTTTTTTTAATAAATTCAAATGCTGAAAGTTCATGTAAATTCCTGATTTTCATGACGGAATTCGCAACACCCTGTCGAGTTAGCTGATGTGTCACGTGTCAAACTCTTGAACGTACCTAACTATAGAGATGATTGATTTATAAATTTTAACTGACCTTTGTTGCCAGGTACTGACTATCCGGAGTTTCTTTTAAAAACTTCTATGTCGGTTGGTGGCAATACTTTAGATTTTGTATTTTTGATAGGTAAAATAAACCACACAACGAAAACGATAATAAATATTTGTGGAAAATGGCGCGCTAGCTGCTGGCTGGTTTTGTTTTTCCATAGGTGTAAATAAAGGCACTGGCAAAACCGTTAGACAGCCTATACAAAAAAAATGATGAGAATAAGAAAAAAAAAAATATTATCACTAAACGTAGGTACCATGGTGGAGTCAAATCTATTTATTATTATTTACGCTCTTCTCGCCGACGTGAAATCCACATTTTAATAATGATTAAAAAAATGTTAACTGGAGATGCCGCGAATACTCGCTATTATTCGGTATTCAGCATTCCTCGACATTTTTTTTTTATTCGTCGAATACCGAATAATAGTGTCTATTATTCGACATCCTACGAATAGTTGTCAAAAAAAAAATAAACTACAAATTAACAGAAAAACTATAGACTTACAAATAATAAATCTTTAAAAACAAAACACAGTTACTATTATTATCATTAATATAAAAACTAGACAAAAATCAGTCATGAACGTTAATTAGTTAGGCTTTTTAATTAATAATTTAAATATTTAAAGTCCAAAAAGGGCAGATTAAGGTGCATAAAAACCGGCCAAGTACGTGTTGAACAACAAACATGAAGGGTTACGTAGTTAAATTTATCCCAAGAACAAACTTAACATTGCAAATGTAAGTTGGTCGATTATTAAGTACTCGGTAACTTGTAAAGCCTACTTAGCTGTGATAGTTTTCCTTTTAATTTCGTGCCGTGAATTTTTCAACTATCCAAAACCAACTATTTCGCTGGCAGGGAAATGGTTGACTCTTGAGTCTAACAAAAATTACTATTTTAAAGCTTAGTATTTCGCACACGGATCCCTGAATCCAAAAATGTTTTTCAAACTCACAATATTTTTAAACGACACCCCACAACATGGGATTGACGAGTAAAAAAAAAAACCACCACATTACGTGTAGGGGTACCTCCCCTAAAAAAGTTAGTTTTTTTCATAATTTTATTGTACCACTTTGTCGGCGTGATTTGAATGTATACCTATACCAAATTACGACTTTCTAGTAATAAAATTCTCTGAGCTAAGCCGCGGACAGACAGACAGACGGACATGGCGAAACTATAAGGGTTACTTGTTGACTACGAAACCTTAATTTTCTATTTTAACCCTATTTTTTTCTGCACGTTTCTTTTTCTCTTCAAATTTTTTTTTTTTTTAAGTTTTTTTTCACTTTTTAGTTGTGGTGCCTACCCCTCACAAATAGGAATACCACTACCTGCCGTGTAAATAACAGTGACAGGAAGTTATTATAACATTATCCACATAGATTATGTGGGAAAAACACGTACCTATTATTGAAGCTAACTCAAAAACTACCTACCGAAACAAAGTTACTTAACTAGACACGGCAGCGTGTCAAGCCAAGTTCAAGAAAAGAACTGGCGACGCAGCAGCCTTGTGTTATATTACACGAAGCATTTGGAGCTACTTTCACCCCTCATAAAATTTATAACCCCACAAGCTTCTTCCAGCAAGTAAAAACATTTTTTTTTTTTTTATTGTTCCCCATTTGACGAATTTCGATGAACACACAACAAAAACACATAACAACACACACTCAGACGAACATAGAACCTCCTCCATTTTAGAAGTCGGTTTAATAAAAATATACCACCTCTCCAGTCGGTCGTTTGAGATTCTCCCCATGCGATGAGGTCCAATAGAGCAATGGTGGCAAAAGTTACTCTATCATGGTACTCCGGATGTAGGACATAATCCTTAACGTCTAACGCGTATTTATTTGACCTGGTGCCCCAAAGAATTAACTTTGTGTTGTTCCTGGAAATACAACTAAAAATCATCAAGAAAAAACACTTGTATCTACCGAGAGGACCTCTAGGCTAGGTCCTATCCAGCGACATGTGAATAATAAAGAAAGGAAGAGCGAGTAGATAAAGAAAGAAATAAACCTTTTTCTTTCTTTCCATTATTTTTCTTTGTATCCTCAATATGAAAATAATATCACAATCACAAGAAAAAAATTACAGTATTTTTGGGTAAGTTCGGCACTGGGATAAGACCGTATATATTTTTTTAACAGTGATTGACTACATTTTTAGGGTTCCATACCCAAAGGGTAAAACGGGACCCTATTGCTATTACTAAGACTCCGCTGTCTGTCTGTATGACCGTCTGTCACCAGGCTGTATCTCATGAACCGTGATAGCTAGACAGTTGAAATTTTCACAGATGATGTATTTCTGTTGCCGCTATAACAACAAATATTAAATAAAATATAAGTAAAAATCTTTTTAAAAACAAGCTTTTAATGAAAAAGTACTCAATAACACTTACGTAAACATAGAACTTTAATATTTTCTTAAAACTTTGAGGCTTATCTTTAAGTTTAGGGTAAGAAGGACATTTACGCCTCTAGCTTTTAATAAAATATTAAAGTTCTATGTTTACGTAAGTGTTATTGAGTACTTTTTAGTTCATTAAAAGCTTGTTTTTAAAAAGATTTTTACTTATATTTTATTTTCTACTTTTTAGCACTAGGCTTTGTTTAAATATCTGTTCTATTATAAATCCAACGAATTTGGTTTTCCCATGGCCACCTTCCGGCTCCATCATCAGACCCTGAACAGGAACACCACCTAGTGTCAAAGCGCTTGTTAATACATGACCAATAAGTCCAAACACGATGGTGCTGTCTTATTTGATTGAGGAGTTCCCATGGCTGCCTTCCGGCTCCATCATCAGACCCTGAACACTATCTAGTGTCAAAGTACTTGTTAATACATGCCCAAAGAGTCCAAATACGATGGTGATATCTTGTTTGATTGAGGAGTTCCCATAGCCACCTTCCGGCACCATCAGCAGACCCTGACAACCACCTAGTGTCAAAGCAGTTGTTAATACATGACCCAATGAGTCCAAACACGATGGTGCTGTCTTATTTGATTCAGGAGTTCCCATGGCCACCTTCCGGCTTCTTCATCAGACTCTGAACACCACCTTATGTCAAAGCACTTGTCAATACATAACTAATGACTCCAAACACGATGGTGCTATCTTGTTTGATTACGGTTTTCCCATGGCACCCTTCCGGCTCCATCATCAGGCCCTGAACACCACCTAGTGTCAGAGCACTTGTCAATACATAACCAACGAGTTCAAACACGATGGTGCTATCTTGTTAGATTGAGGAGTTCTCATGGCCACCTTCCGGCTCCATCATCAGACCCTGAACACGACCTATTGTCAAATCACTTTTTAATACATGACCAATGAGTCCAAACACGATGGTGTTATCTTGTTTAATTGAGGTTTTCCCATGGCCACCTTCCGGCTCCATCAACAGGCCCTGAACAGCACCTAGTGTCACAGCACTTATCAACACATAACCAACGAGTCCAAACACGATGGTGCTATCTTATTTGGTTGAGGAGTGCTCGTGACTACCGTCCGGCTCCATCATCAGACCCTGAACACCACCTAGTGTCAAAGCACTTGTTAATACATGACCAATGAGTCCAAACACGATGGTGCTGTTTTATTTGATTGAGGAGTTCCCATGGCCACCTTCCGGCTCCATCATCAGACCCTGAACATCACCTAATGTCAAAGCACTTGTTAATACATGACCAATGAGTCTCAACACGATGGTGCTATCTTGTTTGATTGAGGTTTTCCCATGGCCACCTTCCGGCTCCATCATCAGACCCCGAACGCCACCTAATGTCAAAGCACTTGTCAATACATAACCAATGAGTCCAACCAAACACGATGGTGCTATCTTGTTTGATTGAGGTTTTCCCTTGGCCACCTTCCGGCTCCATTATCAGGGCCTGAACACCATCTAGTGTCAAAGCACTTGTTAATACATGACCAATGAGTCCAAACACGATGGTGCTATCTTGTTTGATTGAGGAGTTCATATAGTCAACTTCCAGCTCCATCATTAGACTAGCCACATGGAATCATTTTTTCAAAATGTCTCGGTTGTTGTGTATGTATGCCAAGTTACAGCACAATCAGAAGCTAGGAAGTGCTTGAAAAATGGATGACAATAGGAGTAAGTAGAAACACATATGGCCACCTTCCGGCTCTATCATCAGACCTTGAACACCACCCAGTGTCAAAGCACGTGTTAATAAGTAACCAATGAGTCCAAACACGATGGTGCTATCTTGTTTGATTAAGGAGTTCCTATGGCCAACTTCCGGCACCATCATCAGACGAACTCAATGATATTATCAAATTTTCAAAATGTCTCGGTATGCCAAGTTTCAGCTCAATCGGGTTCCAGGAAATGCTTGAAAAATGGAGTACAATATTAGTAACCGGAAAGACATACGAACAGAGCAAGCTAGTATAAAGCTTGTAAAAACAGAATGAAATAAATATTTAACGGAGCTCCCATACAACAAACGTGATTTTTTGCCGCTTTTATAGATGGTACGAAACCCTTCGTGCGCGAGTTCGAATCGCACTTTGCCGGTTTTCTTATTCGTACGGTCTTCCCCTAGGGCCGACTTACCCCAACATATTATCTATAAGTAGGTACGTATCATAATTTTATTCACGTCCATAAAACAATTTTCAATGTTTTTTTTTTGCAAAAAAAGATTAAGTACAAGCATTGTTTAACATTATGGATGTAGTATTATTTAACATGACTTACACGAGCTGGTCTGCGTTTATCTTGGCGATGTCTTCAGCTGCGGCTATAGCAAACGCAGGGTGAATGAGTACCGCCCCGGTGACAGCGTAGTGAGACTTTCCACCTATAACTAAAAAAAAGAAATGGTGGACGCATGCAAACTCAAAACATTTATTTCAATTAAACCATTTACAGGCACTTTTGAATTGTCAAGGAGTCGGTCAGTCAGAAATATGAAGCTAGTTGCCCATTCAAAAGCGTAGTAGGTACCTATGGAGAAGAACGGGCAAGAAACTCCACGGACACTCTTTTAAATCAAAATATTGTTACAATATATGGGTTACATCATTCATGTTGAAATTATAAATGTGAGAACAATGTAAAAAGCGCGTTAAAAGCGTCCGCAATTATGACATACAAACAATTCAAAAATTAAAATAAGCCATGGCAGCTAAGAGATGACCAGTCACAACTGACGGCGCCCGTTCACGAACATGACGCATGGATCAGCACCATTCAGCTCAACCATTTTGAAGGGAGCTAAATGATCCAACACACGCGCCACCATCAGCGAGACATTTAAGTTATATTTAAAGTGTCCATCTACCTACTCGTTCAATATCTATCAGCGACCCGCCTCTGCTTCGCGCGGGTGCAATGGCGATATGACCGTCAAAACACAGAGGTTTCTGTGCTAATTCGTTAATTTATATTCATATTATAATCCATGTAATATAACGTGTATCTTTTCATACATAAAATCTCTTAAGGGGTCATTGTACTCATCATTATAAACAACTTTCATTATGGGACCAACACTGAAATCGCGAAAAAAAATCAGTTGTTTCCTAAAATGTTCGCATAGCTCGTCAAAATGTAGGGAACAGCTGATTGTTTTTTCGCGATTTCATATTTTTTCCCATAGTAAAAGTTGTTCTTAATGATGAGTACAATGACTCCTTAAGAGGTTGTTGGTGTTTTACCAATAACCCTGTATATGTATATAGGTAGGTATAGGTATGTACTTTGATTTACTAGCAGCAATTTAATTTTATTAACCGTACGTGTACCTATCTACAACTAAGTATAAAACATAAACATACTTAGGTACGAATGATGGCATCATTCATGTGCAAATAAAGCGATTACTTTTATTAAGCCGGCGCCAGACCTAACAACAATATTTGAACAATTGTTTGAACACATGTGAGGCACGGGTGTTTGGTTATTTGATCAAAGTTTGATCTCACATTTATTACCGTACCTCACACACAAGTAGGTATTCGAACAAGTGTTCAAATATGTGACTGTGTCTGGCGCCGCCGGCTTTATACTAACAGAAGGTGTGTTGCACAACGCCCAGCCAGGGGAAGCGCCCTATGTTCGCCACTGAGCCTTCAGGCATCTCTTGTGTAGCATCAGATGAGCAGTGCAGGCGGTCCCACATCACACCCATGATGTTACGTGCTAAAAAGCAGAACACATTCTAAAACCTTATGTACGAATAATAATGGACTAAGTAAGTACCTACTCAAACTGAGGAGACTCGATTAGAGTTTGAACACCTCCATACAAGTTAGTCAGACACGATCAGCGCTGGCGTATTTCGTCGTACGACCCGCGGGATTCGCCTCAGTTTTACCCTAATTGCGTAATACATTTACATTTATTTAGCACAGACAGGGCACACAACACAATGTTACTACATGTAAACGCATAAAAAAAAAAGAAACAATTTCAAAGTGTAGGTACCTAGAAAAAAAAGTGTGCCTCGCGGCTGCGCTAAATAGGCCCAGTTCAGCAAAAATGCCAGACAACTAGTGCCTGACGCTGGCACACGTATACACGATCAATCACAATCTAAATCGGTTTGAAACAAATTCCTAATCCATGGGTTCAAAAGTTCTAAAAAAAAAATCTGCTCAGCATCGTAAATAACTCAATGAATGTTATGCTAGGGGACCTTGTCGCGTTATCGCGAACTAAACTAAGTGCGCTCTTTAAAGCACAGCCTTCGACGTCTCGCTGAGTAACAGAGGGCGCGTGACGTGAAGTATAGTTCGCGATAACGCGACAATGGTGCTGATTCCCTTGTTCACAAACAGTGCCTGTCACTACTCCATTCAAGTTTAGACGTGATTAAAAACTTGCCTACTAAAATTACGTCAATTTACGTCAGACGCTGATTAATTTGACAGGACTAAACTAAAATTTATCTTCTCTCCTTTTCTTAATGAAATAGAAAGGAAAAGATGCACTGAACTTAAGTTAAGTTAAGTTTGTGAACAAGGGAATCGGCACCATTGTAATTCCCAGCACTAAGCATCAGCGAGACCTCGAGCGGTCTGCGACAGAGAGCGCGCTACGTGTATTACGTACGCCTGATCGCGACAATGTGGCCGCAGCATCACAGGTCAGTGGGATTTGTCTTTACTTTAACTACCTAACTCTTGCGTTAAATCTCTTCTATATTGCTACAGTCACATTGGCGCGATAAAGTGAAGTTTAGTTCGCGATAGCGCGACAATGTAGCCCCAGCACTAAGGTATTACATTGTCGCGATAAGCGAAGATTTACTTTGTCGCGACATGTCTGGACAAGAAATTCATCACATCGGGAATCATTCAGACGAACTGTAATGCGCCACATTGTCGCGATAAGGCGAACTAAATTTCGCGCGGTCTGTCTCGTACACCGCTCAACGTCTCGCTGAGGAACAGAGAGCACGCGAAATATATATAGTTCGCGTTATCGCGACAATGTAGCCCCAGCATAACACTCTGGGTAATATCGTATTTCGTCGAGCGTCGTAGATCGAACACGAAATTTTATCGCGTCAACGCGATACGAATCTGCGCTACATAGTGGCCGTAGCAGAAACAGAGTGTGCGAATGCGAATTAGTTCGTTTTAACGCGATAATGTAGCCGTAGCGACAGAGAGACTATAGATAGGGTACCGTTAGCAACTTTTTGCGTACGGAAACCTAAAATACTCTTCTTTTGAAATCAAAATAAACGTTCGAACTTACTATGAACTGCCAGTAACAATAATACTATGTTACTCCTAAAATCCACCATGTTGATTGTTGCTACTATCCTGGTACAATTTGGTCTCTTTTTTTTCACTAAACGTTCAGACACGACGACAGACGTTTCAGACACTCGTCGAATCGTTAATAGAACCCATTGAGGAAAGCCCGACTAGATATTGAATTAAATTGTTTACGTTTTATTCTTGTTTACGGAAATACTGTTCCTGTTCCGACCGATTTGTTTATTGCTTACTTCCCTTTGGTGAGAAAACTGATGTTACATTCTAATTGGTAAGGTAGACCGGGGATAATTGTAAAAAAATAATGCTTTAACCATTTGTAGAGGCGCCATCTTGAATAATAGCGGGGTAATTGCGTAACACACAAAATGACAATTGATCGCAATGCATTTCAGTTTGACAGTTCACCCACGTTCATTGTGTTACCTACGTTGTTGAGCAGACAATTTTTTTAAACCTATAAGGCAATGGATTAGGTATTTCCTTCAAATCCTCGGGTTGTGATTGAAAGTGTGTAACGCTGACCCAATAATTCCGGAATGAAACGTTTTTGATAGTTCCATCTCGAAATGTTTTGGTAACAAAAACCTCGTCAAGTGGATGTAAAAACGTAGTTCAACTAACACCATAGGTGTAGTTCGAGCCGTCGAGCAGTACCGAGAGGAGATTCAAACAGTGTCTTTGCGGTTTCCGAGATAATAATAATAATATGAGTTGCTTCAATCGTGACGTGTTTCAACTGACCCTGATCTACCCAAAGTTTTGGTTTACCATCTAGCACGACAGGCCCATTGGATCGACGAGGAAAGAAAAATATTGCTTAGTTTTGGTAGGAACTTTCTGTGGGTTAGATTGCCCAGTCTATTTGTATTGAAGGCAGTACGGGAGAAGAGACTCATCAGCAACGATGCATAGTCGAATCACGCAGAGCCTTGAACATCGTCGCCGAATTGCTAACATTTTGGTTGGTTATCGGTACCATTTTGGAAAGTGTGCTTTGGAGAACCTTGGAGTTGGTGCTGTACAATTTGACGCCGCCAAGCCATTCCATCATGCGGACAACGAGACATACGGCGATATGCAACGGCACCGCTAAGTGTTGGACATTATCCATAGCTTTTCATGCTCAAAGACGAATTGGGAATACATTCCTTGAGAATATTCCTTTTATTTATATTTTTATTTAAACGGTCGCGGCAGACAAGAAACTTTCTACTGTTGCGGTTGGATAAGCGCGCATCTGCTCCCGTTTCATTGCGGTCCGTCAGGTGTGAATCGTACGTACACACGGCTACACATCAAGCTATACATTTCCAGTTTATGCTGATCTCGCATTGTATAGGATTTCCGTTCAACGCGAGGTCAGCTTATACTGGAAATGTATAGCTTGATGTGTAGCCGTGTGTACAATGCCTATACCTACCA
This sequence comes from Lithophane semibrunnea, assembly GCA_947363905.1. Taxonomy (NCBI): domain Eukaryota; kingdom Metazoa; phylum Arthropoda; class Insecta; order Lepidoptera; family Noctuidae; genus Lithophane; species Lithophane semibrunnea. The sequence goes on along the minus strand of OX376206.1, from coordinate 6,536,996 downwards.
TGTGTGTGTGCCTGTAATATCCGTGCACTGACTGGGCCAGTCCCTTTTTTTTTTTAAGGTTGGGAAATGGTTATATGACTTGTCCCGCTCTGGGCAGAGCGGGAGGGCGTGTCAGACTTTTACTGACTAAAACCCACCCGTGTTCCTTCAGTTGCCTGTTGCCAAGGTCCCGGTATCCCTTTCGGACTTTCCCGCAACCATGGCAGGAACTGGCCAGTCCCTGTCAAATATTTTCATATTAGCTGGCCGGAGTTTAGAACAGCTGTACTACTTTATTTGCCAAAATGAGTGAGTATTATATAGTAAGAAGGTAGAACTCTGCTGTGACTGCCTACCACGGAGTATAGAGCCTACCCTTTGAGTGGCGGGAGTGCCGAATTGCCATCTTAAAAAAAACACAATTTTGACAGGACATGACATTCAGCTGATTCAGCAGACATTTGACATTGACAAATTAAATAATTACATTTTTACGAATTTACGACAAACTAAAACTGACATTCGTATTTCCAACAGGCAGCGGTGTTATAAAAATTTTGTGAATAATAAATTAACAGCAAAAACCACGTGATTCCGAATAAAATTACTCAAAATTGTTGATTTTATTGCGACGCATAATTGCCTTAGTTAATTTTTATTATTAAAAAAATATAACCTATTTATTGCTGATATTATGCAGGTGGTAGCGAAAGTTCGTCTGTTTCGTAGTCCATACACAATATTTTTCATTACTGAAGACCTAAGTGTCTTGCCTAATGAACAATATTACAAATCCATTGGTGTGAAGATAGGAGACTGTTGTGATTTGGAGATAGATGGTGAAGACGAAGTTAAAAAGAAGCTGAAATGCAGAACCAACGCGTTATTCTTGCAACCATTTGTGAAGGAGTGTGTGAATTCAGATGTGTACAGATCCAATGTGGTATCACATCTGAATCGTCTTGGCGGATATCCTGAATGTGGGACAGTATTTTTGAAGTTGATATTAGAACCACCAGACACAGAAATCATTGATTATGCATGGTAAATATTACAACAATGAACAAATACCAACCTACTACTTTATCCTTTCCTGTTATTTGTTGGTGGCGAACATAAACTTATTTTGTACAGTATCAAGGATGATTAGTATTTTTCCGTATCAAACTTTTTTGCTTTATTTGCGCGTTGTCCTGAAATCAGCTTTTTTCATGTTTCAGGAATGAAAGGATTCTGCGATTGATTTGGACCAGAGTAGAAATAGAGAATGCATTTTCATGGTTATCAACTCTTGGAGGTGCTTATTCTGCTCTAGGAGATTATTTTGATCACTGTGTAAGTATGTTTAGTATTATAACAATAAATTGTTTCAAAGAAATTTATTTAAAAGGAGAAAATAATGTATTTTTCTTCAAATAAAACTTGAATTACTGGTAGCTATTCAAGGGGCCAATTTTCTTACTTAAAAAATGTTCTCATTCAAGTTGCAATCTGTCAAACTTGTCAAAAATGTTAGTAAATTGATGGTTTTTTTTGACAGATTGCGAATGTGAACATTTTTGAAAATAAGGGAATTGCACTGCAAATTATATCTTGTTCTGCATGGCATGAATAAGATGAATAGTCTTAGGCATATCTAAAGAAAAGAAAGAATAACGTTTATTTGGACACAGTTCGTGAAACACAAATAACAAAATAAAATAAAGTTTTAACAATAATAGTGTGCGCCTCACGGCTGCGCCAAAAAGGTTCATTTCAGCATTAATGCCAGACAGGTACTGTCTGACGCTGGTTTTCTAATGAACCTTTAGTGACCTTTAGTGTCATCTCTTCTATGGTTATCTTTAACTTCCTCCATAAAATAATACTTAAAAGATAATTTAATCTTGCCTTGTATGTGATTCTTCATAAATCATAACATTCAGCAAGCCATTTTGAGTGACCATGAAGCAACTGTATTAATGAAATTTAACTACCTACTACTAAATATCTTCCAGGCAGAGGAAGCAGGCAGGATATCATTGAGGCAGTACAAGCTGTCACAAATGCTTGGTGACGATGGCTTAGCAGCAAGAAGCCGTCTTTACTCTGCACTGTCACAAGCTCAGAAAGGAAACCTTCATACATCCAGGAACATTGTGAGAAACGTAGCAGCCTTCGCAAGAGTCACGCATGATAAACGGTTGATACGTATGTGCCAAGGAGTTTGGGCCAAACTCAAGTATTTGAGATCTTTAAAACATGATTCCACAGGGCAGGATAAAGACTGTGATATAAAAAATGGAACAGTACTGAATGCTGTGACAATTTGAATGAAATAAAATATTAATAGTTGTCTGAAGTTCCCTATGTCTAAGCATCATCCCCTTCATTTGATTTACTGAGAGTTTAATCTCTTCAACCAGCAATATTTAAGTGCATTATTTTCTAGGACTTGTCCCATTAGTAAAGGAATTATATATATTTCCAGTAATATTATGTAAAATAGGAATAGTACTGCCATATTCAAACGAACAAGGGTTTTTAATATGTGGTCAAAATAAGAATATGGTTTGATCTTGTTGACATTTCGACGTTTCAGTTTACTGTCTCCCAGACAAAGTTCGTATGTAGGGAACATTTACATTGTTGTGTTGACAAGGAGGTAGCTATGCGAAGCTACTTAGATAAAATGTCCTGACAAATTTAATTTCATTGCTAGCTTTGCAGCTTGGGACAAGCCTATGTCTAGCAATGGATAGTTGAGTAAGTGGCAATGAATGTAAATCAAACTGACCGTCTCGGGGCCCCTATGATTCTGAATTCAAGCATATTCAGTTTTTAATATTACCTCATGTATATTGTAAAAGGGGGATCCGATGAGGTAGCCCGCGAAATTCAATTTTTTTTACGTTTTTTGCAATTTGCAGGTCAATGTCGACCATAACAAATGTGTATTAAATGTCACCATTTCATGAAATAGTCATTCAATAGAGTAATCTGAACTTGTATGAATGATTTGAATGGTTATAATTCTGTAAATACATTTATCTACACCCATGCTATAAATCCTCTATAAAAGTTTCTGAAACAGTCAGCTTATTGCCAACATTAAAACAGCCGGTATCATAATATCATCCAAACGGGTGTTATAATGTTGTACTGAATTTCATAATGCAACTCATTTCAAAAAAAGAACATTGTCATTCACGAGCTTTTCAATAACAAAGCACCGTAATTTAAAAACAAAACTTGTCGAATTCGAAAAATTCGAATTCACGTCGTTCGTACCGCGCCATATTTGTTCGATATTGGTATTGCAAAGAAACCTAGAAGATTCATATCATGGGTGTAGATAAAGTCTTGTATGCAACTGTTAATAATTAGGTATTAAAACACTCATGTGATACTATACCACATTCGTGTTTTAATACCCCTTATTATATAACAGTTGCATAAATAACTAATTTGTGTCTGCGCTGAAGATAGGGTGATTTCGAACAACGTGTTAATAATTAGTTACAGCTGTACCTACATTATGTACAATCTGCCTATTAGAATCGTAATTGTGATTAATTCCTTTGTTAATTTTGTTGATGCTGTAAATAAATATTTGTTTGGTATTTGCATAATTATTATGAGTCTCATTAAAGGCTCCCACGGACAGGCTCGAAGTGACACCGCACCGGTAGTAAAAATTCAGGCCGCCGCCGTGCTCAGGGGTCGAAGCTCCCATCAATGGGCATACTCGTTTCACCTTCGACAATCTTCGATCCCGCCGAACATCCCACCGGCGCCGGCGCAATCTTAGCAGTTTGGTGACGGTAGGGGAATGTGGGAGCCCTGTCACAACAGGGACTCTGTGGGACAGGACTGACACGGATTCTAAAATCTGTGAACGTTAAGCCATAATGATTACAGTAGTCTCACACTAATAGACGAAGACACAACTGCTGAGATAAAATAATTGCTTTTTACGGTGAAAATAAAGGTAGGTAATTAAAAAATAAAAACATAAGACCATAAAGTAGGTCTTACGTTTTTATTTTTTTAATGTTTTTAGTTAGTTCAGTTATAATGCAAAGTTTCATGAACTAATTTGAAATATTTTTCGAATACCAGCGGTTCATAGTTAGAGTTGGAAATTTTCTCTATCGAGAAAATGTGTAATCTTGTTTTCGTCAAACATAGTACATACCTAGCATCAATCATATTTTTAAATTAATGCTGCAGTATGTTCGACATAACGAGGATAAGCAATTTGAGGTTGTATAGGCAACTAGCTGCGCCCCGCGGTTTCACCCGCGTAAGTCTCGATCCCGTGGGAATATCGGGATAAAAAGTATCCTATGTGTTAATCCAAGTTATAAGCTATCTGTTTGCCAAATTTCATCCAAATCCATTCAGCCGATTTTGCCTGATTGAGTAACAAACATCCAAACTTTCACATTTATTTAGTAGGATCAACGTGGGCACGCGCCGATGCGGTGCCAAGCTGATTTGTGTGATTGTGTGCTACGACCTTAATACTATTTTTAGGCAATTTTCGAGTCACGTTGTAGTACTTACATATTATCAAGTAATACTGAATAAAATTATCGGACAGTCCATGCTAATTTCAATTCACTTATAAATGCAAAGTCGGAGTCACGAGTCTCGACGTAATAATGCTACTTGGGTACCTACATGAACATCTGGAATTGTTATTCAAATATCAGCATTGCTATTCAACGTGGCAATGCTGCCAGCCTTTTGGGCACTTTTCCTGTTGACAGCGATGCAAACGATTTTTGTTGTTGCCCTTTGATCATTTCCCCCCCTTTCTTTATTTATTCATTTAAGTCAGTAAGTAGTAGTTGTATTACATTTTATATAGCCATAATTGTATAAAAAATTATTGACTACAAAAAAAAAGTATGTCAAAACTGTTTGAGCTGCCTCGAAGTTTCTGAGGCTATGGATAGCGCACGGCTCTGAATGACACTCCTTTTACACACCTGGTAAGGCGTAGCGCGGCGCGGTTGTCACTGTTACACAAATATCAACGTTGCTTGCCTAAAAATAAAGTTGAGAATAGATAACCTGAGACGCGCGCCTCTTGCCGCTTACGGCGCGCTCTCGAGCTGATGGAAGTTTATTTATTATAAACTTTATTTCTAGTGGTACAAGGTAGATATTTGTTTGGCAGTGACGAATGCGCTGCGCTGCGCCTTGCCAAATGTGCGCCGGCCCTTAGCGTGCCAAAGATCTCACTCAACATGTAGCTTTAACATGGCGACCAAGAATGAATGACAATTATTGATAACAAGTTTTTGCCCGACCGAAAAAGTTAATTAATCGGGAGTAGGGTTCATTCGGAGGTATCGAATTACTGGACGAGTTTGAAAATCGAAGCTTTTCAGGTATCCGTATCAAAATGGTAAATAAGGAACTTTTTCTACTTCACTGACGGACGATGCACAGCCTAACCGCGCTGGGTCTAGCTAGAAACATGAAATTTTGCACAAGAGTTCTGAAACGAAACAGCACAAAAAATTATTAGGGAAACTTCATAGCCTAGAGGGGGGTTAGTTAATGGGGTTTTAAATGAGCACGTACCGTAGCAAACAGTGGACAGACGCGCAGTTTTAAATTCAGCAATCAATGTAGGCTTGCCGTAGAAAGCAGTGGGCAGACGCGCAGTTTTAAATTCAGCGATCAATTTAGGCTGTTTATACTTTTTAAAGCAGGTGCGTGTCTCTTAACTAAAGGTCATAAATAATTAAAATAACTGAAATTATTTTTCAAATATGATTTATTCGCATTATAACGACGTTGCCATCTAAAATTGACAGCAAAAATCGATAAAAAACGAATATGGCAATACAAAAATAAAGAAATGAATATTTTTCTCTACAAATAATAGCAACATGGTTTTGGTAACATACTGAACACAATAATTGTAATACAAAATGGTAAAAATATAAATTCATTTATTTCCATCTCCATTCATGTGTTTAATTATATAGTGTTACCCGTTGAATTTGATTAAGGTAGGATGTACGTCACTAGTGTTGCCAGGCGTTAGTATTTTTGTTTGCGGCTCACCATGAAAAAAAAAAATTACACAGGGTAGGGCAAATAAATACAACTTTGTCATGATATTTAGTTGGGTGATGTCCCAATTTTTAAGAGATTTGCTATCAGTATCACTTTCTGAAAGAATTCTACGAAATAAATTTAAAAAAATATTTTATTTGTGCCTTATTACTAAACACTAAAGTTGGAAGTTAGGCGCACCTGATGTACCTGGTCGTCAAATATTAAAATAAGACTTGTCAGCCATTTACCTCTTCCCGTTTCTCAGGTAATGGCAACACGAGATAACTCAGCATATTAGCATAGCATTTGCTAAAAAAATGTAAAATGGAGATGAATTACATTTCAGCTAGTAAAATTATACAGATATTGCCATCCACGAAGACGCGCCCCGCTCCCCGATTACTGTACTGTTTGTTGTACTTTTGTACGGAGCGGAGCGGAGTGGGGCGCGTCTTCGTGGATGGCACCATCTATAGATCTAATTGTTAATTAACTACAGTAGCTCAGAAAAGCGTAACTCAATATAGGCATGATTAATAACGACTTTGTAGCAAATAAAAATGTAGATTGCTTCAGTAGAAAATGCTTATACCAGCAATTATGTTCCTATTTCGAGAAATCTTATATCTGTGGATTTTCTTATTGCAAGGAGTGTACGCACTGCATCGCTATTGTTTAATATTTTACCCTTTTTCATGCAGAAACTGACCCGCTTGAAAGATAATTTTTGTTCTCTCACTTCAACTCTTTAATTCATTAATTTATTAATTGCTATATGGAGGAGCGCCACAGTTCCGCGCGCTTTCAACCTCAACGATATCTTCCTGACCTTGTCCCATGGTCTTAGGGCCGGCGCAACAAGTTTTCTCTTTTCGTTCGCCCCCTGTCAACCGTCACGCTATCATTCACGCCCTTCTCTTTCATATCATTCCTCACACGGAGCCCCTCCCCCCTCCTCCTCGAGCCTATTTAACCTAAACATAAAAACTCTTTTGAAGTCAAGTTTTTAACAAAGGGGTAAGTTTATCAGCCGCATTGCAGTCCGTACTACACCAGTTATTTGACAATCAATTTATTCATCTCTCACACCTATTACTGACTTACACTTGTGAGTTGCGGTACTATATTCCCCTCCGGCCACAGATAACCTTTAGATTCTGCATTGAATGCAGTTTTCATTCGCCATTATAGTTTCCTTCCACTTATAAAATCTTTAGCTATGATTGAGATCTTTTAATGTCATCTGGAGGAAGTTATCTATGCTCCATCGGGGAATAAATTCGTTGCTACAAGGATCGTTTGGCGTTTGACGGACATTGACAGGAGGGCGCTGTTCGTAAACAAGTTTTGCGAAATTGTATTAAAAAAACAAGATTGCGGCGTCAGTACTGATTTTGGCCACGCGCCAAAAGAATCTTGCAGCGTTGTAAGTGTTATTTCAATAATTACCATAAATTAATCATGACAAATATATGTCATCTCTCCTTCGTTGGACACATACACTTGTTACCTACTTATTATATTGGAGCGCTATTCTTTGTCACAGTAAGGGCATGCGAGCGTACCCATGGGGTCCCAGGCTGGCAACACTTTGGGTTCCTGTTTGAATACTTGTAAAACTTCATCTGGTACGTATTTTTTATCGACTACCACCTGTGGAGAGATAAATAGGTATAGTAATATGATTAGACATTTTTTTGCCTCAATAAATTTTATAAGACAAATTAATGAGCATCATAGATTGGCATTTGTTTTTGCAAGAGAAATGTCACGATTAAATTCGTATTATTATTAATTCACTGGAGAAAACTGTCAGGTTCCAGTTGTTACTTTGTAAGATTAGTGATAGTTTAGTAATTACAAATGGCCGATGAATCATGGCCGGTCTCAACTTTGCGCTAAAGGCTGCGTACTACAATTTTTTTGTAACCAAATGGTGCCATGAGGCGAGTGTGAGTGAGTGTATAACATGCGCGAAAGTTTGGAGAGCCTTTGTTCAGACCGGCCATGATTCAGCCGTATTGTAGTTTAATCGAATTATATTAAGTGTGTAATATGTATAATAATGAATAAGTATAAAGTCTAAAATAAAAAAAAGATTATACAAGTTATAAAGTGACAGCTAAAACCTGTACGGAAATCCTATAAAATACGGGATAAGCATAAACTGGAAATGTATAGCTTGATGTGTAGCCGTGTGTACATTTCGATTCAGAGAAGTTCTAAGAAAACCAGATGCCATGGTATAGGGATGGAATGCGGAGGAATGAGGAACATGTCATGAGAAAGATCCGTTGTACCCACATGTTTTCTTGCCGTGAAAAATTACGGTTGATTCGCCGTGTCAGGCACGGTCGTCAGTTTGTATGGATCACTATGGAAGCTTGTTGACAGACACGGCGGCGATATGGCATGGCGCCGTCGCCGTATGCGTTGTCCGGTGCTTTACCGTGTCATATACAAGCTCACACGATTATTATATGCTACCGTGTTGTACCGTAAAGAAACCATGCCGTGTATAGTCAGGCTAAGTAAATCATGACGAATCATGAAAAATTCGTTACCAAGGAAATGTATGTTTACGCGAATGTCGACCTAATTGTATTTGAATGTCTGTTTCGACTGTACAACAAGCCTTGGATTAGGTGAAGAGCAAAGAAACGTGTGAAAGATGATATGGCTAGAAAGAAGATGACCGCTGCGATGACACCTGATAGATGTATGGTACTGTAACGTCTGAGGGACGTTACCTAGATATGTGAGGGTGTGTGGTGGAGGTAATTTCAAAGAGGAGGAGGTTTTCCAAGGATTTATTAATTAGAAGACACGTTTATACATATGGAGGGTCCGGGCTGCTCTGCCCCTCACAACATAAAAAAACACACCTGTCAATATTTAAATACCGACTGCTGGAGCGTTCGCAAGTCAAGGCTGCGGTTCTACCAGCCAGCCCAACGTGAGGTTGCATATAGCATAAAACCTCTACAGTACATACCTCAAAGACGAATTCTCTGAACCAGGGCTCTGTGAGCAGCAAGTAACCCTTATCATACTCCTTGTCGCTGTAAGAGTTCTCTACGCGAAACTTCAACGGGTTGCCTTTGTCCTATTGAAAGATAATAATAAATTACTATTATAGTAAAGGCTGTATAGCTGCTATCTACTACCTAAATGTCTGGATAAAATTAAGTTGCAAATAAGTGACCAGATAAGTACTGGTCAACAGGAGACGCTGAAATAGGCTACTATAGTCTGACCGGTACCGCTGTTCCGTGCCTTAGGAACGCGCGGCGAGGAGGGGGGGAAACGTTGACTAATGAGTGGCCTGGACTGCCGCCCCGTGGGCCGCGCACATACCTCCAGCGCGGAACAGCGGCTCGGTCAAACAATAGTAAAACACAAGGCACAACAACAGATACGATAACAGTAAAACTGAGTAATGTAAACATGACAATGACATACATATAACACATATGAACAAAGTGTTTATTTAGCAGACTTTAAGAAAGTAGAACGAACTTGTGTTCAGTGGTTGTACTGAACACAAGTTCGTTGTCATCAACACGTTATAAAATAATTATCACGTAAAAATATTAAGTTAGCTTAAAATTGCTTATTTGTCATAGAGGCTAGGTAAATAAGTAATACGGGCTAGTTTCCGCAACTCCACGTCAAAGCGCGTATTTTGCGTACATAGAGGCTAGTTTTTTTTGCAATTTTTATTAAAAACCTGGTTATTTTTAATATAGGAAAAAAAAGAATAGATCGACAGAAGTCGTCTGCCAACGCAATGGGAATGTAAGATATGTCAATCTGCCTAGCCTTTTCCCAACCATGTTGGGGTCGGCTTCCAGTCTAACAGGATGCAGCTGAATACAAGTGGTAATTATTAATGGGATTAATATGATCTTGTGCAGTACTTACATCAGTGCCGACAGCGGTGAAGACCATAGCGTGAGTCATCCAAGAGTCGCTGTACATCAACCGGTCTGCCTTACTCAGGCCGATCTGAACCTCCGTATTGAATAAGAGACGGTAGTCTTGGCTGCGGGTGATATAGATAACAGACATATTGATATTTAAATCGTAGTTTTCAGCACTTTTTAAATGGACAGCCTGTCACCATTTAAAAAAAGAACGATGAAGTATACAATATACTCCGCTAACACGTTTGTCTATTATATATTAGTTAATTGGTTCAGGCATGACGGAAATCCATTATAAAATACAATAGACGTAGATATATTTAGTAACCTATTCCGCTTAACAATTTCTCAAGAGTCATAAAAAAACCCTGTAAGAAATCGACACGCGTTTCATCTCTCAACGAGGCATCCTCAGGATGACGATTGAGTTGTCGCAAACCCGAACATCGGCGTAGCAACATGTCGTGTTCGGGCTCGCGACAGGTCAATCGTGTGGTGAAACGCGTGTCGATTTCTTAAAGGGTTTTTATGACTCTTGAGGAATAAGTTACTAAATGTATCTACGTCTATTGTATTTTGCTATGTATTACATAACACCACATTATGCCTGTATTCCCCGAATGCAGGCAGTAGAGGGCGAGCCTTTTTAAGTGGGCACAAATCAAAACTCCGGGCTGTTACTGAGAAAATCGTGGCTTATCGCCCGACTTCGCACGAAATGTCTGGCGATACTAAACTAAGAAAAAAAAGTCGTGGGACAAGAGTCTAGCGATTTCGCGTGACTTCGTGTGATGTCTCTAGATATGTTTAACCGAGAAATTTACCTAAAGTCTGTTTCTAATCTCCTAGACTAATATGACAGGCGCAAATGTCAAACTACAAATTGAAAAAGAAAGGCAAATTAGTCTACTAGATTAAAAAACAGACTTTAGAACTTGACTTTGCTTTTAATTATGATAACATGTTGTTCAGTACTCACGCATCCAAGTCTTCGAACCCGTTCTTCCGTTCGAATCTCTTGGACACCTCGCAGCCGAACCACACGGCTTCACCGCCGGCGATGCTATCTTTGACCACCCTGAAACAGATAACAGTATGAAATAAATTCTTGGTTATTTATACTCTTGGTAACTACTTGATTGACGCTGAACTACTTGATTGACGAACTACTTGATTGACGAACTACTTGATTGACGAACTACTTGATTGACGAACTACTTGATTGATGAACTACTTGATTGACGAACTACTTGATTGACGAACTACTTGATTGACGAACTACTTGATTGACGAGCTACTTGATTGACGAACTACTTGATTGACGAACTATTTGATTGATGAACTACTTGATTGACGAGTTACTTGATTGAGGAACTACTTGATTGACGAACTACTTGATTGACGAACTACTTGACTGACGAACTACTTGATTGACGAACTACTTGATTGACGAACTACTTGATTGACGAAGTTACGATACGAATTATGATTGACGAAGAATTATTATAAAGAACTCATTCAAAACGAAAATATTCGTAAGAAAGGTTTCTTTTTAAATTGAATACCTACTTTACTCATACTTTTATATAACTACTGTTTTTCGATTTAAAATTGATTACAGATAAACGAGAATTTAGAAGTAAGTTTCTTGTAGCATACAATAAAATTGTAGCAACAAATGACTTGCAGCGTCTAAACACTGTTTTTATTTAAACTTTTTCTAGTTGGTTCAACTTGTGGTATGCACGGAATAGTACAGAAGGCGCACTCCGCATTTTAGGTATGAAGCTACAAGTCAGCGGTGGGCTCGTCTTGTCGGACCAATTCAGTGAGCGTAACGTATTCAGAAGACATATTACGCGATAGAAAGAGAGGCAACTTCTAGGTGAGTATAACTGTAGGTAATAAGCGCTGTTCGACCTAAATTGCACTATATTGTGTCGTAGCAAGAGTCGCTTTTTATTTTAATGATTTTGCGGAGTGAACCATCTGAATTAATCTGTGACCACAGACAATTAACGATCGTAGCACGTGGCGTTCAGTATTTTCTGCCTACCCCCAAGAGGAAATACCGTGAGATGATGTTTGTACTAACTTCATGAGCGTCTCAATGGGCTGGTTGTTGTAGGCGGTCTGTCGGCCTCCGACGACGTTGCCGAGACAATGCAGCGTGTACAGCTGACCGAACGGGTTCGACGTACGAGGGTCCGATACTAGGCACACCTGCAAGTTATAATAATAAGAATTTTTCAAATCCGACTTTTAGTACCGGAGATTGCACCGTACATACAAAAAACAAAACAAAAAAAAACCTTTTTATAATATTTAGTAATTATAGATATTATTTAATAAAAATAAACTTAGACAACTGCACACTAAAGTAGATAATCTACTACTAGCCTTGGCCAGTAGGAAGTTGGCCGTCTGAAGTGCATGTGCACTTCAGAAGGCCAACTTTCATACCGAAAAAACGTTTACATTCAAGTCGCAATCTTGCAAACTTGTCAAAAATGTTGGTAAATTGATTGTATTTTTACCCGACTACAAAAAGCAAAAAGGATGGTTATGATTTTGACTGGTATGTATGTTCATGTCATATCTTCTAAAATACTTATCAAAATTAGACAAATGAGGTATCGTTGGAAGCGTCTTGACCGTCCGATCGTGATGTGACGTCATGTCGACGACGAATATCTTGTTTATATTCTTTTTAGTTGACCTTTTTTCGTAGTAGGGTTTTTGACAGATTGCGAATGAGATTAGAATGCGAACGTTCTTAAAAATTATGGGAATTGCCTCTCAGATGTCACTACTGTCGATTGTTAATAAATTTGACAGTCACCCTTAGGGCTGATTTTACCAAAGTCAGATATCTTTTATCCGTGGAATAAAAATGGCGTCTGACAGTTTCTGTATGGAAAAACTGTCAAAAATTCAAAATTTATTCGCAGGATAAGACTTATACTAGTTATAAAAGTTTGGTGAAATTCGCCCTTAAAATGATAATGTTAAGCATAATTAAGTGAAACGTAACATGAAATGTAACATAATTAGAAACAAATTCACCTTGTTTACTCAATATCGGATATTTTGTCAGCCCACGTTAAGTATAGAACTTGTAAGTGCTGAAAAATATGGTGTTTTGTGTTTTCATAGCTACCTTTTTTTTTTTGGGAAATCATCCAATGACTCCAATGGCGTGTCAGACTTTTACTGACTAAAACCCACCCGTGTTCCTTCAGTTGCCTGTTGCCAAGGTCCCGGTATCCCTTTCGGACTAACCCGCAACCCTGGCAGGCTTCATAGCTACCTTATCGTTAACATCAAACACCGGCCGGACATGCTTCTCGTAGAACTCTTGCGCGCTCAGTAGGCCGAAGCTCTTGTAAGCCTTCTCTTTGTTGTAGTACTCGAAATTGAACTTTTCTGGCGGGGTACCTGTTTGAAGACATAAAGAATGAAGTACAATAGATGTAGATTTACAGGGTGTAAGGGTAAACACACTTGTCATTCAAACCATGGGTAGTTGACTTAAATATAAAAATAAATGAACGAGTAACAACAAAAAAAAAAACGTTATTTTCATTAAAAGATTTTTAAAAGTTTCTATGCGACACCGAGCTCGCTAGCGAAACAGCTGACTGAGTGAGATAGGGGTCGCGCTGACGGCCGGTCAGGTCACGTCCCACGCCGCCATCCGTGTTGAGACGCAAGTTGGTTGCCCTAGCGCATAGGTGAAAGGGTGAATACTCTAGTGGAAAAAGTATTTTTTTTTAAGTCCTAATTTTCCATTGATTTTACGTTCTATAAATGACACCAAACCACTGGTTTCAAGGATAACGGTGTTTACCCTAACACCCTGTATTTAGTAACCTAACTACTCCTCAAGAGTCCTAAAAAAACCCTGTAAGAAATCGACACGTGTTTCACCTCTCAACGAGGCATCTTTAGGATGGCGGTTGACCTGTCGTGAACCCGAACACGACGTGTTGCCACGCTGAGCGCTGGACGCAGAAACCGTAGGTTACTAAATATATCTACGTCGATTGTAATTTATAATGGATTTCTACAAAGTCACGCCTGAATCAATTAACTATAAATTAATTAATCCTATAGATAATATTCACATAATGTCACGTTTCATGTCCGTCTGTGTGATCACTTAGATCTGCTAAACTACACAATGGATTTCGATGCGGTTTCCACCAAAATTTATTCCTGAAGGGTTATAAGTATAATAATGATAATAATTTTTGACTTAGATATCTTCATGTACTTACAGGAAAAAAAAACAGGTCTCATCACAAAATGTTATACAGTTCGTATAATTTTAAGCGGAAATTTAAATAAATAACTCAGATAGTTAATTGATTCAGGCGTGACTTTGCGGAAATCCATTATAAAATACAATAGACGCTGATATATTTAGTAACCTATTCCACTTGACTATTCTTCAAGAGTCATAAAAACCCTGTAAGAAATCGACCCGTGTTTCACCTCTCAACGAGGCATCTTCAGGATGACGATTGACCAATTGCAAACCAGAACGCGACGTGTTACCACATCGAGCGCTGGACGCAGAGTGTTGTCACTCTCTTGAAGAATAGTCAAGCGGAATAGGTTACTTAATATATCAGCGTCTATTGTATTTTATAAATAACTCATTTACGATTTTATGCCATGGAAATAGTTACCTAAGCAAGTGGCGACAATGTTGTATATGACGGCCATCTGCACCTTGATAGTACATTGAATCTCTTCGTCCGACGCGTTGCATGCCACCTTGTCGCGCAGTTCCTTGGCGTACTCGCGAAGCTACAAAAAAACCATATATTTTAAAAGGTATTATAAAAGTAACTCTGTCTGTCTGTGACCTTTTTACGCCTTAACGGCTGAACGGATTTCGATGAAATTGAATTTGGCACATAAAAAGTCCTATATCCAAACCCAGGCCATTGCAGACCATGACCAGGGTTACGACATGGGACTTTTTATCTGGTTTAGTATGTTCCCGTTGGATGATTTTCGAACTCCACACAGGCGAAGCCGCGGGCAAAAACTAGTACACATAACCCGCGATATTAAAGACACGTGTCGCGTTTTGGGAGCTGTCATAATGTAATTTTGACGTTCAAAAAGTTTTGATTCTCATCCTAATTTGAATAAATGATTTTTCATTGGATTTATTGGATAGGCACCTCACAAGGTGGACCGATGACCTGGTCAAGGTTGCAAGAATCCGTTGGATACAAAAATCGCAGGTCCGGTCTTTTTCGCAACGCGTGCGGGGGCCTGTCCAGCAGTGGACGTCTTTCATTGTTGGTCTCGGCTAACATTCGTGGATCCGTTATAGGTCCCAGTCTTGCCAAGAGGTAACGTGTTACCCAATTACTGAATTGTGGAAGGTCAGATAGGTAGTCGCTCCATGTAAAATACTGGTATTCAGCTGCATCCGGTTAGACTGGGACTCGACCCTAAGGGTCAGCTCAGACCGCGACGTGAAGCAACACGACGCTGCGCGCACTTTTTAACAATTATTGAACTTATTTCCTTCACGACAAGGTATAATTTTAGTGCGAAGGTTGACACGTGTCAAAGTACGCTGCGCGGTGCTGCGCAGCTGATGATAAGCAGAATTATAATACATATTTTTTACCTTTGTCTTAATAAGTGCGTTCATGTGCAAACTGCGTCTGGAACTGAACGACTCAGCGAAACACTTCTTCGGGATGACGCCATATTTGTTGACCAAGTTCACAATCATGTCCCATTGGCCGCCATCGTTGATTGGGTCCTGAATATAAAATAAAAACAACTTTAATTTACGGTAGCTTATTACCTTTATCTATCTGTCTGTGTGACCGCGTTGTTCTTCTAAACTACGGAACTGATTTTGATGTGGTGTTCACCATCATTATAGTCCATTTATTCCAGAAGTTTAATATGTATAGTACATTAATATTAAACTGACATGGAATAAAGAAATCTCAATGTTTTGTCAACTCGTAAAGACGGTCCGAAGCCAGTTGGGGGTGCGGCGAATGTACAAGAATCTCTCGGGCCCCCGACTCTTGGTACTAGAAGGAACAGTGGGGTTTTATCCATTCTTCCCAAATGGAGCCATCCATGAGGATTTCCAGAGAGAACATAAGGGGCGTTTCGGTAGTACATATTTTTTAAATCAAATAAACTGCAATTAAATTGGAGTAACTTAACAATATTATTAGGGTCACAATTTATTTTTAAAATAACATAAAAAGAAACCTGAATATATAAAAGAGATTATAAAGTTGCATTACGCCATCGCCATCACAAATTGCAACAACACACATTACATATTATTTGCATTGATACGCCTTATCAACGCAAATAAACTAACTCAGATACTCCTATCTGAGTTGGTTCTAACGCTTTATTATATTTATATAAGCCCTACATAATTATCATTATATTTATATACTTCTTTAAAGATATAAATATCACTTTTACTCTTCAAAATTTCAAATATAGGTTTAATATTAAGCTAAATTGAATTGAAATAAATTATTTGACTTTGACTTTGAAAAGCAGGGCTCGAAATACCGGTATTTTTAGGAATCGGTACCATTTACGTTGGTGTGATACCGGTGACAGAAAAGTACGGGTACGGGCACTATGGGTACCGGTATCAGACCTAGTACCTATACTATTGGTATTTCTAATCATTATCTAATCTAGTACTGTACCGGTACTAAATAAATATTTCCGTAAGTTTTACTTTTGAAAGAAGACAAAACGTTGTGTAACTATACAGGCGCTATACAACGTTTATAAGTAAAGAGTGACAAAACAGGTATAGTAAGAAAAAGGATAGTTAATAAAATAAGCATTAGAAAAATAACTTCAAGGTACATACAAATACGAGATTTGTGGTACGTGGCGGGAATTTGGTACCGGTACTTGTAAGGTAGAGTACCGGTACCCGTCTAGATCAGGTACCGCGGTACTGTAATGGCAAGAACCGGTAAATACCGTTACAGAACCTGTACTTTTGGTACCGGTTACAAGCCCTGCTGAAAAGAAACACCGAAACTCACTCGGAGTTCTAAGGTAAAAAAAATACCTGGTATGGAAGAGTTTGAATAAGTTATCGGTACCGAAATACCGAAACCGCAATGATAAATCACTGAAAACTTAAATAATAAAATAAATATGTCAAGTACGAGTTTTATTGCATGATTTTAATGGCACACCAATACAATAGCATAATTATGTCTGTTTCAAATAATTTATTACTTATTACTTAACTGCTTAGCAATAAACTCCACGTTCAAACAAATAGGTTTGAATGGTATTTTTACGATTCGCTCGAGGTAATAAGAAACTATTAATTTTATAAGTTACTCGTGTATTTACGGACGTGAAAAAAAAATCAGCTGCTCCATACATTTGTATTCACTTAAATCGACAAAATGTATGGAACAGCTTATTTTTTTTTCGCGATTTCAAGGTTGGTCCCATAGAAAAAGTTGTTCAAAATGATGAGTACAATGACCCCTTTTCAGGTTTAGCATAAACAAAAAATAATGTTGTATAAATAAATAAATAATATAAATCCATGTTTGTTTGTCTTTCTGTGACGCAACAACAGAGGAACGGAACGACGTGAATTTCCGATTAGATAGTTGATGGGTCGGAGAGTGACATAGGCTGTTATTTATCCCAGTGAAATGCACGGTTCCTGTCGGATAGACCACTGGAGCGAAGCCGCGGGCGAAAGGTAGTATAAAATAAAGTATACCTTCAACAAAAAGTTTACAAGTCTTCCTTCTAGTTCCTCTCCCTGCTTGGCAGTGGCGACGATGTTGTTCAGCCAGTAGTGCGCGCGCTCGATCTTGTCCCAGAAGAAGAGGTAGCTGTGGAGATCACAAGTAATAGGGAATATGCATGTGATTCAAATATGGGTCAATTTTTTTTTTTATAAACTGTATTACGTCAGTATTATGCCTCCATCAATATTTTTGAATAAAATTTCTTTTTGAGCGAGAAATTAACTTTTTTAAAGTCCCAAAAAACCGTGGGTAATTCAAATACTTGAAAAGCTAAGAGCGGATGTGACGTAACAATTCGGGATAACAATCAAAATGTCAATGTCAAGTCAATCAACAAGTGTCAAGTCAATGTCAAACGCTCATACATACAAAAACGAGTGTTTGACGTTGACTTGACAGTTGCTTGTTTGTTTTCACGGTCTGTGACGTCACCACACCAAGCGCGCCAAATGGAGGGCGTTTAAATAGCCCGGATCGGTTGGATATTTTTAAACTTTTTTTTAAGTTCTTTAAATTGCTTTTTTGCCGTCGATTTTTTTTTTACTATTATTTGACGATGTAAACTATCGAATAAAAATATTAAAAAAATACATGCATATTCCCTATTGTGAAGTGCCTGGCCAGTAATATTACACATTCGAATTTTAGAAAAGTTCAGCTTCGTACTGCGTCATCTCTGACTCATAACTCATACCTATACAGGGTGTAAGGGACGGTTTTGCCACGGTAACTATACATTGCGCGTGAGGAAATAATACAAATCAGGTTTATTGGATCCCCATAACGTTCCTGAAATAATTTCATGTACCAATAGTCTTAGTATGATTTGCTGAATCCATCCCATCAGTCTGCGGAGGGCTGTCCCTTACGTCAGGGTGACTGGATCTGGACCCGCCGTAGCAAATTCGCATATAGAGGTCATTTACTAAAAATTGAACCTTACTTTCCCTTTTAGGTTCGTATTAGGTGCGGGTGCCGAATACCAACTCAGCATCGAAAATCGTCATTAAAAAAGACTGTTTTCATCTCGAAAAGCGTTGTGTACGGACGTAATGGATAAAGTATTTATAAATAAAGATAAAATTGATATTTTATAATCATTGATTTCAGACTTACAGTTCGATTCAAACTTAATAGCGGCTCGGAACTGCGCAGCGAGAAGCTAACTTCCGAGGCGCCATTAAGTTAGAATCGAACCGTACTAGTCGGATTTTTATTTACATATCGCCAAGAGAATTCGTTCCTGACACCTGTTAGTTGGACAAGTAAGGATGAAATTCGCAAAACGCATTGAATCGACCGGACCTTAGTAAAGTTGAAAATGAATCAATAACGGAGCTGAATTATGATCGCAGTAAGTTAAGGTAGACATAACAAGATAATTAAGTACCGACACGTTTTGTGTAACGTGACATCGTGAGCACAGACTGTAAGTTAACGTTATGGCCTTTTCACACTGGCGATTTTCGTATAATTAATTATGTTTTTCCTTATAACATAACAAAACATCGCGTCTGTAATCCCAGAAGGCTGAGGTGTACCTATAGCACCTAAATGCACATTTCGCCAGTTATGTCTAAGTCCCATGTAAAAAGGAGGGATTTGGGATAAGATAAGGGCAAGAAAATTGTGGCTTTCTATTGACTATTTTCATAACATTTGAATGGAAGAAAGATTGCGTCTCTGGTCTAGTGGTCGCAAGAGCTACTGCTGAGCATGAGGTCCTAGGTTCGATTCCCAAGTTGGGCAAACTGTTATTGGGGTTTTCCCTTAGGAATTTCTCAGTAGCAGCCCGGAGTCTGGATTTGTGTCTGGTTAGTGGCAATAGGCTAGCCCCCTATTGCACTGGACTTAAACATAACTGGCGAAATGTGGGTGTAGTATACCTCTACCTAAACCTTTTGGGATAACATTACAAGTGTGATGTTATGTTTATTATACCCTCATAGGCCTGCAGGAAGAAGAAGCCTTTAAAAGTAGCTGAACAAGGCCTACACTTAGAAATGGGTGCCCCAAATAGTGTAAAAGCGAAAATAAAATACATACCTCTGTGAGAACTCAAACTCCTCAATGCCATACTTCTTCATGAAGGGCAGACGCATAACATTGAGGGCTGCAAACAGCCAGCAGCGTCCTGAGTTCTCTTGGTTCGTCACCGGCTTGGCTTCAGACTCAACCTGTTAATTAAAAATGAACTTAACAATCTAGGGTAGACAGTTTACTTTAGTTCATTTTAATGCAGTCAGGAGATCTGTCTAGGACAACCAACTACCTTAGATAAGACTAGTATGTAGATGCCCAATCAGCTGCCTATTGTTGTAACCACAACATACTGCAATGAAGAACCTATTTGTAAGAAAGTTCCCAGTCAACTGCTATTGTACAGGCTTACTTGGGTGTTCATTTGACTATGTATAGCATAATCAGCCTATAATGATCCCACTGCTGGGACACAGGCCTCCTCTGTAAGAGCGAGTGAGCCGTAATCCACCACGCGGGCCCAGTGCGGGTTGGTAGATGTCACATATCTTCGATTTATTTATTCTTGGACATGGCGGTTTCCTCAAGGTGTTTTCCTTCACTGTTTTGAGAGCAGTGGTGATTAAATAATTTACACAAAGTAAAGTGCCTGTTCGAGCCTAGGACATACAACTCAGTTAGAGCAAGAAGTATTAAAGTTAAAAATAGATTAAAAAACTGTTTCTTGGAAACAATCAAGTGAAAGAATATTGCCAGGGTTGGTTATTGAGATGAATTCAGGGGAAAAATATTTATAAGAGTGAATAAGCCTGTAATTTTTAAATAATTTCAGGTTAATGACTTACTTTGATGTTGTAGACATGTAGGGTAGTCTCAGTCTTCTTTCTACTGATAGCAACCTCGAATGGGTCAAATCTTGTGCAAGCATTCTGTGCGAGTTCATTTTTGGGGTCCGAATAGAAGTCACTGCGGTACTTGGATATAGTCTCCAAGGTCAATGGAACTGAAAGAAAATGTAGTTTTATGTTAGTTTATTAATTACAACTTTGTTTTAATATTTAATCCGTTTTATAGTATTTTGAAGTAGGGGGAATTCAAGAGCTTAATTTTTGCTATATTTTTTTTTATTTCAATTGATAAATCATGGTTTTTTTTCAGCATGTTGCAACTGAATAAATTGTTGTAAATGATCCCTACACAGAATATTTTCCCTGTAGTAATTTTCAAGTTGAATCTTCTGTTTAAATCCATATCCATAAATGTATTTATACAACATAGAAAAAAAAGAGACAATAACTGGAGCTGTTAAACTCATCAACATCAATACTCCCATTTTGTTTAGTTTGGACCACTTTATCATCTCTAAAAAGGTTTGATAGTTTGTGGGGACTCATTCAACAGCGGTCAAACGTGTAAGCCCGTTTTTTACTGACTCTTTCCATAATTACTGGGCATATTTCGCGTCTTCATCTTGGCAAGTAGACATTCCACATTTTATACCAACCAGCCTCTTTGTTTGACCCCCATCAATAAAATCTTCCACAGTGAATGTTTGGTTACAAAAATTTTGACAAGGAAACTCACTTTTATGGTCTATTTGTGTGCTATATCTTAACAATTTTACGATTACACCATTATTTACCGGTAACTTGATTATACTATTCATTTCATGGTGAGAGGATTATTGTAAAAATTACCTACATAATTTTGAATAACACGAAATTGTACAGGAATTTGGCATGTCAGTTGACATATTTTATTATTTTTAATTGGTATTCCACCTTACCTGAGGGTGTTTAAGAAAAAAACTGCCTACGGTTTTGCTTTTTGAACTGACGTAATGAAAATTAAGCTATTAAATCTAAAGATTATTCATTAACTAAAGTAAAGCACTATTGTAGGTAGCTTTTGAAATAAATATAATCACTCAGTTTAAACTGTTTATGTGGCATACAGAAATGACACAGCAATATTCCGTTTCCTCATTTAGAACATTTACAAGTACGAAATTAAAAGTAAATACACGATAGACAAATTATGCATTGTTACAAAAAAAAAAGAAATAATTAAAGTTAAAAACCCACATTATTGCCTAAAGGAGGTTAAGTTTGAGTTTCTAAATTTCAAATTAAAAAGTATGGTTCAGGTACCTGTAGACATGGCAGAAGAAGTAATTCGTAACAAATGATGCGTCCGGCCCTTGATTAGCACTGTAGAAAGTGATTTTACAAACATTTATTTTGATATTTTAAAAGATAGCCACAGAGTGCGAAAAAAATAACAAGGGATTTTCATTTTCCCGATACCGGGTAGCGTAGCAGTAGCAACATAAACAATATAATCTTTATGTCAGTTGCGATAAGAGTCATGACAGTTGGGCAGAGTAAAATATTGCTATCTCCCTTCAAACCGAATCATTAACCTGTCCCAAAGTGGTTCAAAAGTTCATTCTTTCGGTTATTGACCCTACGAGCAGCTGATTTGCAGATATCTGTGGTAATCCAACTTTGTTTTTAGACCGTACATTATTAATCAATATTTTAAAATTCAGAAATAGCGTTTCTTTTGAGTTTGTTTAATTTTATTCTATCTCGAAAATGTTTATTTTTCAAATGGTCTTGATTGAGTATATTTTTATATTTTCAGCTCTAGCAACATTGAATTTTTTGCGCGAAATTCGAAATCTGTTCGATCCCGATTAATAATTATTAATAAAAACATATGCTACCGTTATTATAAAAGTTGATAATGCTAATTAACATACTTTATACTTGAAAATTCTGTATCAGTTTAGTATTTGATCAAAACAAGCCAAGTTAAATGATATTAATTAAAGTATAGCTGTTCCTTGAAAAATCAATAACTCCAACAAACCGAAGGTCTAGTTTTAAGACGACACTTGCGCCAAAAACGTGTTTCTGTGATAGTGTTCTTCTTCCCTCAGATAATTTTTATTCATTTACGACAAAAATTTCTTCGAAAAAGTGCCTATACAAGAAATCTTTAGTGGATTTCAGTCATGTCGTTGAAGGCATATGAAGATGCTTGCACCAGAGCTGAGTTATTCGGCCAACCTTTGCCTGATCGAGAAGACTTTTTATCAAAACATAAACATTTAGATGTCGTAGAATTTGAGGAAGTGGAAATTCGGACGGCAGAGGTAAAAAACCTTTTTTTTTGTAGATATTTAAAATAATTTCCGAGTGCTATAAAATTCTTTCTGACTATTGTTAAACTTATTTTGTAAGGTACGTAATTGAGGAATTAGGGCCAAATAGGTCAAGGAGTTTATGAATCGGTTACCTAATATGTTGGTACAGTTATTTTTATTACAATCCTTGACTAGCTCAATAATTGCAGAAAGTAAAAAAAAATCGCAATCGCTTTTCCCGAGATTTTATTTTTTTGACTTCCTATTTAATATTTCAATTTATGTTGAGTTACCTAACGAAAATTTTTATTTTTGTTATGGTTCGCATAACTCCTCCAATTCAAAGCATATAATTCAATTATTTACAGGCAATTTTGAATTGTCAAAGGGTCGGGCGGGACCTTTAGTAAGCCTACGAGAGGTCGAAGCCAACACGCAGCGGCCCGATAGTTAGACTATGGTACCTAAGTAAATGAAAAAACATTACCCCCCTCCTTCTGGGGCAGTCGGGTAATGCAGCACAAACCCTTGATTACCCGTCACAAAGATTGCCCCTGTATGCACTGAGCAAGTACAGCCAATGCCAACCCCCGGTTGGCCTATTGCAGGATATGGAAAAATTACTTAAGTTACTATTGATGTTTTTTTTCAGAATACTGCTATGTTAGATGACCATCTAAGGGTCGGCACCGGAGGCCTCACAGAATTGAACACAATATTGGATTCCACACAGACTAAAATAAACAAATTGAAGGTAATTAGGACAAGACTACAATCGTTTAAGTCCGTATTTCAGACTATAAAGTCTGTTTTTTAATCTCGTAGAATGTTTTGACATTTCAAGGGACTGTTCTTTATATTTTCAATTTGGAGTTTGACATTTGCACCTGTCAAATTAGTCTAGATTTCGTATATATCAACTAACCTGTAGGTACCTACATGAACCTGGTTGAGATAAGACACGGGACTGTTACGTTAGCTTAGCTAAAATTAGTAAACCTAATCATAGGTAATAAAGTCTGCTTTTTAATCTCGTAGACTTACACGTAGATTGACATTTCAAGTGATTGTTCTTGAGTTTGACATTTGCACCTGTCAAATTAGTCTACGAGATTGAAAAACAGACTATAATCATCAACACTGATTTTGATCATAATATGTAATTATACTTAAATACTGATAGGTACCGGTACCTACTTGACTTATTATTAAGGATGACATTAGATTTTTTGCTGGTGTTTTAGCAATGTACACACGGCTACGCATCAAGCTATACATTTCCAGTATAAGCTGACCTCGCATTGTACGGAAATCCTATACAATGCGAGATCAGCATAAACTGGAAATGTATAGCTTGATGTGTAACCGTGCGTACCTAAATTTTCAGGGTGTTTGCGGAACTATCACAAACTTCTTTCGCGTGAAAATGTCTGCAAAAGACAATTTATCTTATTCAAGTGAACCTAGTTACGTGGGGCAGACAAATTATGACAAAGATTATATCCCACCAACCTCAGACATAGGCTCTATAAACCAAGGCCTTGGTCCCGATGACAATGAGATGACACCGCGCGCGGGAAAATCAAAACAACATGGCGACAACATTAACACCGCTTTGGACGAATTAAAAAAGATGGAGGATTTGGAAAATACATCGTTGTTGGGTAAAGCGGCTGCTAAAGATATTGGGAAGCAGGTAACGACGCAAATGAGTAAGTTGGATCAGTTGATTATTAAGGCAGACAGGGCTCAGTCGTCCCTGAATAGCCAGAATAAGCAAATGCGGACTTTCTTACGATAATTTTGTTTTGTATCTTGTATTACTCATGTCTCATGCGATCGTGGCTGCTGCACCTCGTTCAAGACTGCGTAGTGTCTCATGTGTTGTTCCTCTGGTGTTGGCTTTGACCCGCTTTTTGTATCAAAGGGCTTGAGTGTTGCATAATTCTTAATATTTAGAAGAAAATAAGTTTCAATTTGAGAAGAACAGGTGTGCACAGTCACAGCATTGTGTTAAGATTTGTAATATCAATGAAAATGTTTAGCCACAAATGCCAAACAGCTTCTAAAAGTGTTATGTATTAGAGCTAGCACGGACTGCTAATATTACCCAGAATTCGGATTGTAACCGCCTGACAAAAATCGCAGAGCAAACTTGTAGAGGAGCACCTTATTATGTACTTATCATATAGGCTGATTAGTTAAAATAGTAATAATGTTCTCCTTCCATCTATATCTTGCGAATACGCAGTCACAGCTTAGTACATGCGTTATATGTGGGATGTGTACCTGGCCCTATATAGGTCACCCATCCGTTTTATTCATGCTAGGTGCTAGCTGCTTTCTTTTCAATCTGTCTAGCCTTTTCCCAACTATATTGGGTCGGCTTCCACTCTGCCCTCTGACTGAATGTAGCTGAATACTAGTATTTTACATGTAGCAACTGCCTATGCGACCTCCACAACCCAGTAACTGAGTAATACAATACCACTTGGTAAGACTGGTTGTCAGAATTTCGGGCTTCTGACGACCCATAACAACTGTGAAAGATCTAAAATGACAGCCGGGACCAACGGCTTTCCAAAGCATGGAGGAGTCTCGGTATGTAAAGATGGTCACCCATCCACGGACAAACCCCGGCAACCGTAGCTTAACCTGATGGATCGACCCGTGCGGCTGTTATTACTTAGCCACTAGCTCCCCGCCAGCTGCTTGCTTGTGAACTAAAATAACACTAATCAGCAACTCTGTCCCTGTCAAGTGTCAAATCGCTGTCACGCATTGGACCTATACTGGACAACAGAAAGAACAAGAATGTCGGGTTTGATAGTAGGGCTTGTAATAATTTCTCCTAACGGTATATCATCGTGAGAAGATCGTGTATAGATAATATTTAGCCGGATAATCTTGGGAACAGAGATGGTCTGACTAGATTTAGCGCAAAATACCGCTGCTGAGGGCATTATAATTATCAGGAAGTCGATCTTGACGATTTTAAAAGCGTGTTTTATTTATCGCAGGCTAAGACAGTCTAGTTTGTAAATAGGATATCTGAAATAATTCAGCCACGTTTATAAATTGTTTTATAATGAGTTCGTTCTTGACCTCGAGCTTGTTTAGGGTGGAATGAGTATTAGGCACGCTTACCTACCCATCTTAGAGCAGAATGTGCTTGTTTTCTGGGGCTTAGCATTATTGGCTAGGTAGAGCTATTATTATGTATTTTATTGCTTCTAAGAATCTATAATGGTTGCTTGCCCTTGCTTGCCGATATGCCAATTTGTTTGCTGTCGGCGCAACATGTCTTCCATATACTCTATTAGTCATTATCTCGGTAGTCACCTCTTTTCTAGCCAGTCTTCACACAATTCTTCCATCGTTTCTTTGGTCTTCCCCTACTCGTCATCAACTCAGCCTATCGCAGTCCACTGCTGGACATAGGCCTCTCCCAAGCTGCGCCACAACACCCTGTCCTCCGCGTTCTGGATCCAGTCTGTCCCAGCCACTGGCCGGTAATCCACATATTTTATAATGACTATAAACTCTTTGTCCACATACCTACCCAAAACTTTCCTCGCGATATTTTTCTCACTTCTCCGCATTACATGCCCTTACCATGATATCTGATAATGGTGATGATTTTACCATCTGATTTTGACCGCAGAAATCATTAGTCGTTCTGCGGTAGCGCGCACTCCAAAGGGAAATAATGATAACAGCTACCGTTGAATTATTTTTGCATCTTTTGCTGCACTATTTGAGTTTGCTTTAGTGTATTCTTGAGGAAGTGTAGCGGTGAATGACGACGGGAAATGACCTCCATGTCACTATGCTTTTGAGCGATTCAGAGCATTTTACAGTCACCTGTATTCTCAGGATTTGTTCGGTGTTGAAGACTCTGGAGGCCTGCCACCACGGGAAAGAGATGAAGCTATATAGGTCTATCCTTTATAGCTTCATCTGTAATTGAAGAAGATAAAAAGAATACTGCTTTTTGGAGATGTGTTTGGATATGTGTGCCCCTTGTTCTGACGTTGGTTGACGCCTCGTTTGCTTTAGCGCCGCGTAGACATAGGTAATTGAATGAAAGTGAACGTCACACTGTCTAGGTACAGTCAGGGAAATTAATTGTTTATCAAATTGACACACTACGTCAATTCACCGTGTTATAGCCATTTCAAGCAACTGTCAAAATAATAACAATTGTGATTTAAATATACCTACGGACCATTATGTTGGTAGTCAATTTGCTAAATTAAATTCCCTAATTTACACCTAATTATGTAGGTTTTAATTGTGTAAGGTTTTATCCTGCGGGGTAATTGTGTAACACACATCAAATAACAATTGATCGCAATGGGGTTCATTTTACTCACGTCCAATCCGTTACAAACGTTGTTCAGCAGACGATTTTTCAAACCAATGAAGCAATGGATTGGCGATATCCTTAAAATAAATGTGTGTTATGCAATTAAGGTGCTGTATTGGCGAGATCTCTCGAAAATGTAATGCTCAAGTATTGTTGATATTACCTAAAGTAAAAGCATTTGGCTTATTCTGGTTAGATCACGTGTATTATCAATACAAAATACGAGGAAATTAAGTCCAGTGTCGAGAATCTTGGTAAGGAACGGATAAGTCTACTAAATCATATCGAGGATCTGGAGCGTAAAGTTATAGATATACAGGTAAGCTCCCGTAGCTCAACTATTGAAATAAGAAACCTGTTACCTGCTGAGAAAAATTCACCGCCACTGCCTTCTCTTATTGTCAACACATGCAAGGCTCTGGATATAGATGTTCTTCCTTCCGACGTACGTGATGTCTACAGCATCCCCAGTAAGGAAGGCGACAAAAGGTCTGTCATTGCTGAATTCCAGACCGTCACTCTCAAAAATAATGTCCTCGCAGCGGTCCGGAAATTTAATAAAAACCGAGCTAACTCCGAAAAATTGAATACTGAGCACATCGGTCTCTCTGGAACTCGTACACCGATCTACATCTCGGATCGATTGTCGGGCACCACAAGAAAACTCTTTTTTGAATCCCGTACATTTGCTAATGCAAATGGTTACAAGTTCTGTTGGACGGCTAATGGTAAAGTCCTACTACGCAAAGAAGAGGGCCAGAAATCCATCACCATACAATCCAAGCACTGCTTAGAAAAACTTAGTGTTCAAAAGTGACTATCCAATAGAAACAATTATTTAGACATAAGTAAGCATACACTCTCGTATTCCTTTAATCAGTATTTTATCGTTGTAATTATTTTTCCTTTAAATAGGTTAGCTCTTATTATTACTCCAGTACTTAAAATTTACACACACTCCCATACACTCTTTACCCTCAAAAACATCCCCTATACAACTTATACTGCAACAATAAATACACTTCACATTTACATAACCACACGAGTTCCTTTTCAATATACAGTTTTTGCAATAACAGGCAAAAAACCTTCCTGGTTCTTTGGACTCCAGTTGCATACTCATTCCAATACTAAGCAATCAGGTCATGTCTTTGGATATTATGTGGTTTTCAAATGGCTTTAATAAATAATATAAACTCAGAACTAGACTCAATAGACGTGGGCAATTCTCTGACTTGTCACCCGGAAGACTGTCTTAAGTTTGTTAAGAATTCCGATGACACGACGAAAATCTTACACTTAAATATACGAAGTATTAACAAAAACTTTGAACAATTACGGTTACTACTGCACCGAACGAGTATTAGCTTCGATATAATTGTCTTGACCGAATGCTGGCTAAGCAAGGCCATTAATTTACCTATATTAAAGGGCTTCCAAACATATCGTACAGACATAAACTCGAACCAGAACGATGGAATTGTTATATATGCGAAACAGAGTCTGCAAGTCTCAGTGTGGGAGCCTATGTTTATGGGTGGAAACTGCCTTGTTTGCCAACAGGATGACAGTAAAATTGCTGTTGTGGCAGTCTATCGGTCCCCATCGCTCAGTTCTAGAGAAAGTTTTGATATGTTCCTAGATAGTTTAAATAATATCTACACGAAACTTTCTACATGGCAGAACATTGCTCTTATTGGTGACTTGAATATTGATATTAGCATGAGCAGTAGAAATGATCGAAGTCTAGATTACCTCATACTTAACTCATCGCATGGCCTGCTACCATCCCACATTCTACCTACTAGGCTTGAAAATTGTCTTGACCACGCGTTCATAAAATCTAGCTTGCCTACCACCACACTAGTTCTTGAATCACACATCACAGACCATAAACCTCTTGTCCTTACCATCTCCAGCACAAGTCCCACTCGTAAAACTTGTCAATATTCTACTTCCATAAATTATGAGTTAATTAAGCTAGAGCTAGAAAACCTCGATTTTGCGGCAATTTATAAGTTGGACGACCCTAACACAATGATGGATAATTTTATAACTATGTTAACACCGGTCATTGCTAAACACACCAAGTATGTCAAGATTCCAAGTAAAAAAAGGACCATTAAACCCTGGATAACCCCAGGCCTATTGAGGTGTATCCGAAATCGAGACAAAATGCATGTTCGATCAAGTAAAGAACCAGATAATTTAATTCTTAAAAAAACTTATACACGCTACCGCAACTTTTGCAATGACCTGCTTCGAAAACTAAAAATTGCCCACGAGAGGAATGAATTTGAGAAAGCAAAACATAACCCCAAAGCCCTTTGGAACACTATTAAAACTATTACAAATACAGCTAAAATAAAAACCAGTCCTGTGGAACTACTGAAAATATGTGACAGTCCTAAAGCATCCATAAATGAAGTTGGTAAATTCTTCAGTAACGTAGGGGAAACCTTAGCGAATAAAATTCTATCACAGGGCCAGTGCCCTGCTGATATGAGCAGTCAGGTTCTTAGTAACGATGATAACAACCCACTATCTCCCGCAAACTCCCTCGTGATGCTTGATACAGACGAATCTGAAGTGGAGTCTCTTGTTTTGCAGCTACGTAATGACTGTGCACTGGGTTGGGATGGTATATCACCCTTAGTGCTAAAAATGGGCCGTCAGACACTAATAAAACCATTGACGTACATCTTTAATACCTCTCTCCGCGAGGGTGTTTTTCCGGATGCACTTAAAAAAGCAATTGTGCACCCAATCCATAAGGGTGGGAGCAGAAGCTGTGTCAACAACTATAGACCCATTTCGGTTTTGACTGCTCTTTCCAAGGTTTTGGAAAGGATTCTTAGTAACCGGCTTAAGAACTTCTTGGAAAGATACAAGATCATAGCAGATAATCAGTACGGTTTCCGTTCCGGTGTCTCGACTGAAGATGCAGTACTTAAATTGACGCAGTTGGTTGCTGGGAATCTCGACAGGAAAACCAAATGTCTAGGAATATTCCTAGATCTTTCGAAGGCATTCGACACAGTTTCTGTTCCCATACTTATTGCCAAATTAGAGCGACTTGGTGTTAGAGGTATAGCATTGCAAATATTCAAAGACTACCTGAACAACCGTACTCAAAGAACCAAAATTGATAATCACTTCAGTGATGATGATACCTTATCCTACGGAGTGCCCCAAGGTAGCATTTTAGGACCTATTTTATTTCAAATATATGTAAATGACTTATGCAGAATGTCCCTTCCCAACTCGACGATCTTTGTATATGCCGATGACACCGTGGTTGTAGTTGACGGGTCAACATGGGATTGTGTTAAAAGTAACGCGGAATTGGCACTACGTGAAATAATAAACTGGCTCAACCTAAACCTCCTTACCCTAAACTGTAACAAGACTTCATATATTCCTTTCGCCATCCGTCAGAACACTGCACCGGACCACACCCTTTCAATAATAGCGCACACTTGCTTAGAACAGTCATCTTCATGCCAATGTCCAACACTCACGCGTACCGATCACGTCAAATACCTGGGTGTTCAAATTGATGCCGGGTTACGCTGGAATAAACACATTGATGCCCTAACCTCGAGAACGCTGAGACTGATACACATCTTTAAGTCATTGAGAGCTTCCGCAAATCCTGATACTCTAAAAATGGTGTTCTATGCTCTATGTCAGTCAGTTCTTGGGTATTGCATCAATGTATGGGGTGGTGCGGCTAAAACTACTTTTCTTAGAGTAGAGAGAGCTCAGAGAGCAATATTGAAAGTAATGCTACGAAAACCTTATCGTTACCCAACAACTCAACTCTACTCAGATTGTAAGGTATTAACAGTTCGACAGCTCTTCGTGTTGCAATGCATTCTTAGAAGACACTCCAGTGTCCCACCGTCTGATCCCACCAAACGAACCAACATTCCCCCAGTTACACGACACAAAACTGCTTTTGCCAAAAACCAATACTTCACCTTAAGTTCACTGATTTACAAGAAAATTCATAAAGAATTAAATATACTAGATTGCAATAAGTTTGAATTGAAAGCTAAGCTGATGGAATGGCTACTTCAACAGGACTATACACAAACTGAATCTCTGCTAAAATGTTTTGCCTGATGTTGCCGTATTTCTGCTTTTACTCCCTCACATATAACACCTCACACTCATTACTCCCATACAAAAACTCACCATACGTATAGATACATACAGACATACTCACACACATTCACCCTCTCACATACATAAGTCTTAAATTGTTATTACATTATTTTTCCTTAAATTTAATATTTTTCTGTTAAAAGTTATAAGATTGTTAAGTTGTTTACACGTACCTACTATAAGTTGGCACAGTCCGCAGTTGTTTGATGCCTATTTTTAAATAACCTCACAGCTGAACACTGTCTCTTAAGATACAGGTTATCCTAGTTTGAGAGGCAGGGCTCACAATATCTGTATACAAACTACTGCAGCGTTATTTAGTTTCATGTTAAACAGTGTATACTAATGTTTAATTCTTGTGACAATAAACTATTTTATTATTATTATTATTATTATCCCTCTAATGCTAATGTTTAAAGTCATTTGTGTCATAATTCGTCAGCTCGTCCTACATGCCCACGGCCCATCTGAGACGACTGGCAGAAAATCAAAGAACGTCCTAAATAGGCCGTAGGCATCTAGGACGAGTTGACGAATTACTCCTCTTATTCATTAGTATACTGTTAATAACTATAGATTTATTACATCAAGTACTTATACCTTCTTGATACACAATTATCTTCCTAGGTTCAGCAGCAAGTGTTCCATTCATACATAAGTTACGAGATGCCAAAATGACATTTATAAGATTAAATCGAAGGGTCTGTTTCACAGCTTGTGGGTAGACACTAGCCACCAAATAAATTTGTAGCTTCGAAACCTAAGCAGGCAATTTATTTTGTGGTAATTATGTCATCACCACTGCTCTCAAAACGGTGAAGGAAAACATCGTGAGGAAACCGGCATGTCCTAGAACCAAAAACTTGAAAACATGTGACTTGTGGATTATGGCTCACTTCCTCTCACAGAGAGGAGGCCTATGTCTCAGCAGTGGGGACATTATAGGCTGATTATATATTATAATAACTTATCCAGAGGTACTGGAACAGGCCCTACATTATAGTACAGAGTTTACTATAATTTAATAATATTTATTAACTTACTATAATTTCTACCCTTAAATGTTAAATATCATTCCATTTATGTAGTATTCTGTAATTATTCTATAAATCACTCGTGTTTAGAACGAAAAAAAAAAGAATTAAATTAAATATTAAGAAATTGGTGCTTTTTAATGTGAGTGTGATTGTAATAAAAATCATGAATTTGCATTCGTTGGACAATATTATATTATCTGTATTTAATGTAACCCTTTATATAAGGTAAATGGTAACCAATAAATTAAACCTAATTAATCCTAATATTCATTGAACGTTGTAATGTCAAAATCGTGGGTAACGGGCTTATGTGGAAGGCCGGGGTATGCCTGAACGTGTTTATAATAGGAATGACTTTATTAACCTTTTCTATATTGATTACATTACATAAATCATTTGAATCTGGACTAAAATATTTGTTGTTGTTGTTTAAATCGATTTGCTACTAAGGGCGAATTTCTTCGGTGAAACTGAACGCGATCAGCACGTCTCAAGAGTTGTCAGTGTCAATATTATTGTGGAATAATGACATGACACTGACAGCTCTTGAACGCAGTTTAAGGGCGGAGTTCACCGATGAAACTGAACGCGATCAGCACATAAGTTACGTTTAAGGGCTGTCAGTGTCATTATTTTCTATGGAATATTGACACTGACAGTGCTTGAACACGTTTAAATGTGCTGATCGCGTTCAGTCTCATTGGTGAAATCCGCCCTAAGTAGGTGTATTGATCGCGTTCAGTACAGTGGTGAAATTGGCACTAAGGCCCACTTGCACCACAAATCACTATGGACCTACCAATTTGTCTAATAACCCTTAACTCATGATTTTGACAAATACCTATTCATTAAGAATTTCTTCTTGTTACCGCTTGATCTTCAAATCTGTCCTGTTTGCAGAATTTTTAGCATTGTGATAAATTATTAGTGTCAGACACGAAAGATGTAATATTTTTATGATTTATAGCATTATTGAAAGAAACCAAGCTGTGATTAATTTGTCTTTTATTTCTGTCCGTCTAAAAATACACTATAGTCACAATATTTTTCTTAAATGTCCACTTTGAGAATATTTGCGTCAGTACCTAATTACGAACAACAGTGTTTGTAGTTTAATATTAATACATTCTTTCTTCATTTTTTTTTCGTGGTTCTTGGTCTGCTCAAAAAGGATTACGTTTATAATATTTATCTAAGCCCATGCTATAAATCCTCTATAAAAGTTTCTGAAACAGTTAGCTTATTGCCAACATTAAAACAGCCAGTGTCATAGTAATCATAATATCATCCAAACGGGTGTTATAATGTTGTACGGAATTTCATTATGCAACTCATTTAAAAAAAAGAACATTGTCATTCACGAGCCTTTCACTAACAAAGCACCATAATTTAAAAACAAAACACATTCGAATTCGAAAAATTCGAATTCACGTCG
This sequence comes from Lithophane semibrunnea, assembly GCA_947363905.1. Taxonomy (NCBI): domain Eukaryota; kingdom Metazoa; phylum Arthropoda; class Insecta; order Lepidoptera; family Noctuidae; genus Lithophane; species Lithophane semibrunnea. The sequence goes on along the minus strand of OX376206.1, from coordinate 6,503,078 downwards.
TACCGCGCCATTTTTGTTCGATATTGGTATTGCAAAGAAACTTTTATAGAAGATTCATATCATGGGTGTAGATGAAGTCTTATATGCAACTGTAAATAATAAGGTATTAAACCACTCATGTGATACTATTATCATCATATCCCACATTCGTGTTTTAATACCCCTTATTATATAACAGTTGCATAAATAATTATTTTTTAACCTTCTTTTGGAGTCATCATCTGTCCAGTTTTTTCCCAACTACATTGGAGTCGGCTTCCAGTTAAAAAGGGTGCAGCTGAAAAACATTATTTACACATGGAGCCTTTCCGACCTCCACAACCCAGTTACTGGGTGACACGATACCCCTTGGTAAGACTGGTATCAAACTTTTTTCCTCTTTGTTTATTTTTCTTCCTTCTTTTGTACTCGATGCTCATAAATAAAGTATAGGCGTAGGCCATAAAAATCATTCAATTTCTTACTTGTCCTTTACGGCTGCTAAAAGAGTCAATAGAAAAAGATTGGCAATAGTTACACCCGAACCTATACGACATTGGGTCAGGTGTGTTCATAAGTAGAAATCTGTGCCTAAGCGTGGCGAAGGCTGTCACAGCAATGAGGAAGGATATAGGTACCTATTGATGAAGGTACCAATAAGCTCCACCAGCTGTCTTGTTAACCACCTCGCAGACGCACCTCTTAATAAGGTAGGGACGTTCAGCTAGTGGTATACCATTGGAGCGTATCCACCTAATTGAGAGGCACGTGTTAGCTATATGCTGATGATATAGTGACGAGTATGGTTAACATAGACTGTGACATAGATAAATACCAATGTAGGTATACCCTCTGCCTAACCCGTCGGATAAAACTGGCGTAATGGTATGTAATGTAATTAAATATTCTAGAAATTACTTAAGAAAACTTTAACCTGTGTTATGTCCTTCAAAGTTATTTTAATTTATTTATTTATATACTGGTCAATTAAATACGTTAATTTTTAAATTACTTCTTATCAAATAAAAGTACCAACAATCATCCTGATAATTGGATAAACTTTTTCCTGATTCCAATTATTGAAGATACAGTTGACATTGGACGCGTCACGCTTCAATCAGGGCCACACAAAAACAGCGCTGAATCAACCGTGAAACAGAGTTATATAAGAATCTGATTATGGTACCATGACCTAACATTAGAGCTCAAACAGTCGAGATGCTACTTGCACTTATCATTTGTCAACTGTCAGTACTTGTCGTCGCGAATCCGTTCCACAAATATCCCACTGTGTTCCTACTCGATGTCGGTAATGAAGAACTGGAGAAAACAAATACTGAACAGATTAGACTATCCGTTCCCGGAGGATCTGTTGCTTTGAGATACCCAGCGATTGGCGATGGGAACACAATAGGACATCTCCGAGTAAGTAGTATAGACTTCGGAACGGCTTTTAAAGCGAATATAGTTGACGGGGGTCCTGGTTCCAAATACGCTGTCTTAGTATTGATGGGTAACCCAGGCGTTCCGTATGATGCCGTAGTGACAGTGCAAACAGTGAATGACCAGACTTTCGATACACCGAATATTGGATATGTTACAAACAGTGGCGATGATGCTGTTGACGTTGAAGAAGATGCCAACAATAGCGCAGAAGATATGAGTGAAGATGGTCCACAACCCAACAATTATCAAAATGAAAATGATGTAAAGAGCAGTAACGCTGAATTGATGCAGTCATCTGTTAACGTATATAAATACGCTGAGAACGAAGTGATGGAACAAAATGATAATTACGATGAAAACAACAATCCTGGTGATAACAACGATGAACCAAGTGATGAAGTAGACGTCGAAGAAGATGATAAAGAGGAATCAGAAAGTGGCGTATATGAAACTGATAACGAAAGTGGTGAGAGAGACATACACAAAGAGTATACTGATGATATAGATGAAATTGATGATTCAAAAGTCCAAGTTAAAGGCATTGACACCGATGATGAAGATAATGATGGAGAAATAAGTCCAGAATTGGCACAATCTGTACCAAATGATTACGGAGAAGACAATGACGGTTCAGCTGTTATTCGTAGTAGAATCAACTCAAACTATGATGACTTAAGACCCTATTTAAGTGGTGGAGAAGTTTATTATGAAGACGCTGATCAAAAGAATACTAGGCCTGATTATCAGCAACAACCGCTGGATTATGAAAGTCCAGATGAAATGCAGCAAATTTTTAATGATGGGGAATTACATAATGATGTTGGTAAATACAGAGATTCTAATAATAACAATTATATAGATTCTGATGATAATTATGCAGTAGCATATTAGGGACTATAGTTTGTAAATAGTCATAATTTGTAAGTAAGTCATAGAAATAATATGAATTGAACCTATTAAGTAGGCAATATAAAATAATTAGTACATAGTATATGTATTATGTATTATTAATGAGTAAAGATTCGAAATTGTTTTTATTAGAATTTATTCATTCTTCCATTCTCTTGAAACTGACTAAAACTAAGGCTGAGACTCACGCTAGGCAGTCAGCCCGCTGACACCTTACTAATACTAATTTTTTAGTCTAATATTTTTTTTATCAAGGAGTCTTTCCGGATTTAATGAAATACAGTAAGGTTATACCACTTTTTAAATCTGGAGACAGTAAAGACACCAACAATTATAGACCAGTATCTGTTCTGCCGGTGTTCAGCAAGGTCTTTGAAAAGGTAATGCTCAATCAAATGCTTAATCATTTTAACACCAACCAAATCTTACACGATCAGCAGTATGGTTTCACCAAAGGACGTTGTACGACTGACGCCGGTGTCACCTTATTAAAACACATTTTTACTGCGTGGGAGGAGGCCCAAGATGCCATAGGAATCTTTTGTGACCTCTCCAAGGCATTTGACTGCGTAAATCACAAAACCTTACTCTTAAAACTTGAGCATTTACGGACTAGGTAAACTTGCGCTCAGTTTAGTAAAATCTTATTTAAATGATAGACAACAGCAAGTTCAAATAAATGGTGTCAATTCACTCGGTTTAAATGTAAAAATGGGTGTTCCACAAGGCTCGATATTGGGTCCTTTCCTCTTTTTAGTATATATTAATGATCTACCCCATTTATTAAAAAAACAACCACAAATGGTGTTATTTGCTGACGATACTTCATTTAATTTTTAAAATAAGTAGACGTGCATCAAATCTTGACGACGTAAATAACGCCCTACTGCAGGTCCAAAATTGGTTCACTGCTAATAATTTAGTATTAAATGGGAAAAAAACTAAATGCATGAGATTTGCTTTACCGAATGTTAAAAGTAGTGATTGTGACATAATATTGAATAGGGAGAAACTAGAATTCGTCGATAAGACTGTTTTCCTGGGGATCACACTCGACTCAAGGCTGCAATGGGGTCCTCATTTAACATCTCTTGCAGGACGGTTAAGTTCAGCAGCATATGCTGTGAGGAAAATCCGTCAATTCACTGATGTAGATACCGCGAGGCTAGTCTATTTCAGTTACTTTCATAGTATCATGTCTTACGGTATTTTACTATGGGGACGGGCTGCAGATATCGAGTCTATTTTTATTCTGCAGAAAAGAGCTATCAGAGCAATATATGGCCTCCGTATGCGCGATTCTCTAAGGGAACTGTTTAAAGATATTAACATCATGACGGTACCTTGTCAATATATCTACGAAAACATCATGTGCGTAAGGAAAAATCTAAGTCTTTTTAATAAAAGAGGTGAAAAACACAATTATAGGACTAGGAATAGGGACCAATTAGTTCAACCGGGCTTCAGACTGGCTAAAGTAGACTCATCCTTCATGGGGTACTGTTTAAAATGTTACAATAAAATACCTCCCCACATACTCCAACTGAATGAAACAAAATTTAAATCTTGTATAAAACGCACACTATGCCGCCAAGCATATTATAAATTGGGGGACTACATCACTGACAAAAATGCTTGGCTCAGCGCTGGTCCAGCTCCACAGGGCGCAACAAGTAATTGATTAGCATACGAAAATATTGTTGGAGCTGCTGAAGATTGTAAAAACTATCTTTACATTGTATAAATTCAATCTCCTAGTACTGTATAACTGCATAGCACATGTGTGTGAGCACTATGTACTTACCTAAGTACTTTAAAGCTACCATTTACTAGGTACGTCTTTCATTGACTTGAATGTGCCCTGGCGGATGAAAGCATGTCATGCTCACTTTAATGTCTCGCTGGTGGTGGCGTGTGTGTTGGATCATTAAGTTCCCTTCAAAATGGTTGAGCTGAATGGTGCTGATCCATGCGTCATGTTCGTGAACGGGCGCCATCAGTAGGGACTGGTCATCTCTTAGCTGCCACGGCTTATTTTGATTTATTTTAATTTTTGAATTGTTTTGTATCGTTTTATCTTTTATTTACGGACTCTTTAACCTGCACGTTTTTCTACATTGTACTCACATGTATGATTCCAACATGAATGATGTAAACAACATATTGTAACAATATTCTGAATTAAAAGAGTGTCCGTGGAGTTTCTTGCCCGTTCTTCTCCATAGGAACCTACTACGCTTTGGAATGGGCAACTAGCTTCATATTTTCTGACTGACCGACCGGCGACCCTTTGTCAATTCAAAAGTGCCTGTAATTGGTTTATTTGAAATAAATGCTTTGAGTTTGAGTTTGAGATTTCGTCTGCATATCTTTTTGCCAACTATGTTGGGGACGGCTTCCAGTCTAACCGGTTGCAGCTAAATACCAGTATTTTATATGGAGCGACTGCCTATCTGACCTCCTCAACCCAGTTACTGGGTAGCACGGTACCACCAGACATTCGGGCTTCTGACTACCCGTAACGGCTGTCAAAGATCTATAACGAGTCCCTCATGCCGAAACGAGAGAAGTGACAAAGTAAGATTTTCGATTTGGCATGAGTTTCAGGTAAACATGGTGAAGCCGATCTCTCACTACAAACCTTGATGTTGATTAAATATTTATGTCTGCCACGCCCCAACTAAATGCTTTTACGGGTTATTTTAAAATTTTGCTTACATACATGTCGTCAGGAGATGTAATGCGATGACGACAGACCTCTTCAGACTTAAACTTTTTTTTGTAATCATACTGTTTTCGAGATTGATAAATAGGGGGCTTTCAAAATTTCAAAAAGTAGGTACTTTGTAATACAACTGCGAGAGTGACCCGCCCCTACTTCACATGGTTTTTATGAATTAGAAAGAAAGAAAATAATTATGTTTATTTGCGGTAAACATGACGCACAGAAAGAACACAATACTTATATGTCGGAGATTATGAAAGTTGAGCGATAATAGTCTCTCAATTGATTATTGTAGTACTAAGGAGAGGGTAAACGCCGTGACGCGCTCGCTAGAGTGGGGCGTCACGTGGACAGAGTCGTGGTAAGGGAAGTGGCGAAGCGACGAGTCAGTCTTGTGAGGGCAACGAACGGATGCAGACCTCCACTTCTCCTATGCGAAACTGTCGGTTTGCCCGAACGTGTAAAGTAGTGCGTGAACATTATTAGTAATGTACCTACTGTGATTATTGTTCTGAAAGTGAAATACTAACCGAGTTGCTGTATCATCGTGTTTTATTGTAAACCTGCACATGGAGTCCGTACCACCGAATCGAGATGATGACGGCAACTATCGCTCAGCCATCGCTGACGCCGACATCAGAAGTGGGATAAAGGATCTGACTGCCACTGGCGCGCAATGTATCATTGCCAAACCAATTGATATCGAATGCATCATCTGGAGTTGAACAACTGATTTGTTTCCGTTTTTGGCGAAAATGGACGCAACGTCAAACTGTCGATACCGCAGCGTGGATGGTGTGAAGTCTACTAATGCTGCGGGTTCGAGCGGCGCCAGCGTGGCACCGGCCGGTGTGAGCAGCGCGAGTCTCGCTGGAGGCGTTGACGCGGCGAAAGAGGCGACGCATAGAAATAGCTGGAATAGCGACGCATAGAAATAGCTTGAAATAGCTGGTGTTTGTGGACAGTTACAGCAATCCGGTGAGTCGTATGATTTTTATTTTGATTCCGGTGCTTAATACTCGTTAGTAAACGAGAGTTGTGTGGCAAACGAGTTATAACGTTGTTGCGTTGACTAGTATTGGTCAAACACGTGTATTCAGCACAGAATAAATCTTATAGCGTAACGGTTTTGTGATAGATTCTATTCCACGTTTTGCCCGATACGTAGGTACTTGCGTTGTAACATTCTATTAGTGCGAGAGATTTTGAATAACGGATTTTGTGTGAGCAAAAGAATTAATTTTTGAGAATTATAAACGTGTGTAACGCTATGCAAACTACGGCTATAAAGAATAACGGTGATCAAATTGACACTGATTTACCATTTGGTAGAAGAAGTGACCTTGTAAACATCTTAGAATTATACTGACTTTTATTAACGGTTTTCCGACCACATGTGTTAACTTTGGTGCGTTGGACTTGAGATTGATTGACCCAAATTGTACAGTGCAAAGACGTCTTTACACTGTCTCCGGATGAACGTCGAATCATACGCAATAAGGTTAACGAATTGTTGGAAGCTAAAGTAATTAGACCCAGTAGTTTTCCGTTTGCTAGTCCGGCCCTTTTGGTTAAAAAAAAAGTATGATGGATCATGACCGTGTTAGGAAGATGCCCGAAGACCAAGTACCAATTGAGATTGTAGACGAAATAGATGATGATTTGGCATCGCTTTAGATTGTGTAACCAGGTTCTCGATTCGTTGGGTCGGAGACCGTACCAGAGTATCGTAGCCATTGTGTGCGGTAGCTCTGGGTAGTATGGTCAGAGACCGTACCAGAGTATCGTAGCCATTGTGTGCGGTAGCTCTGGGTAGTATGGTCAGAGACTGTACCAGAGTATCGTAGCCATTGTGTGCGGTAGCTCTGGGTAGTATGGTCGAAGACCGTACCAGAGTATCGTAGCCATTGTGTGCGGTAGCTCTGGGTAGTATGGTCGGGTCTAGCCTTGAAGCGAAGACCGTAGAGTCAGGGACGACATTGTATTCCCGTGGGGAATAGTGTGTGTGATTGTTGACCGCGAATGAGATACCTGTGGTTTTGTTTTATTTGATTAATTCAATTTGGAATCGTTGTACTTGGTCTCGGAAATCTCGAAACTAGATAGTTTAAATTCGTAGGTTAGCCTAGTTTTCAATTTCAAATCTTTAGTTCCAAATTGCTTGAAAATTAAAACAGATTTTAAAGGGTCAAGTCCCTCTTAGTTATCATATCAGCCTAAGTTAGGGAAATCACGCGAGTAGGGTTCTCTATCGTCCGTATTGTTTGCGACCGTACTAGTAGTTATTACGCAGTCGTAGCCCGTTAGAAATCGGTGTCTCTTGAGGCAACTCAAGTAGTCCGTGGGTACGCGATGGACGTGTATCACTGGCGGAGGTCAGGGTTTGGAAATACCATAGTTTTGATCCATGCGCTGGATATGTGAGAGCAATGTGATTGCTAGTCGGCTGGAGAGCCGTGGCGTTAGTGGTTTACTCGTGTATGGGTTTCCAAGAAGTGTCTAAGGCTCTTAGTGAAAAATTGTTAATGTGGAAAATAATGGTACATGACTCTGGTTGCTGATTTTTTTTAGGATATATCAAAGTTTGTTTAGTTAATTAGGAAGTATTGCTTTGTTAAAACAAAGTGATTGAGGATTAAAGTTTCCTAATCTCAAAAGTTAAAACTCGAACTTTTTAAACTGTTGAAACAATACTCAAAATTATTCATAGCCGGTATGTAAGTGCTAGTTTTGACCTTGAAACATTGGAAGTCGTATTAAACGCGATCAAACAATTTCATCAATAATTACAGTCGGTAGTTTACAGTAGTGACAGACGGTAACTCATTAAAATTCGTCACGTAAAAGAGTTAATCTGACGCCGTGAGTTCACAGATGGTGGGCCTATTTGCAATATTTAATTACCCGAAGTATAAGGACCCCTTTCAGGTTGTAGAGGTTTTAGGAGACCTATAAACCATAAGATCCTTGAATTCCAGGCGTTGAGACGAATTTCGGAGAATCAAAGTATACCTGACGAAATTGATTACATCGTCAATTTGTCTAGTTCATCTTTGGTGATCTCAAAACAAAAGTCTGTTGCCGTCTGTAGTTTCCTATCAAAATCGATATTGATAGTGATGTTCAAAATAAGAAATCACTAATATCGTTGCTTTAAAGAATCTTCGCACATTTATAATGACAGTTTAACTCGTACGCGTGTTAAAACTGGTGAAATAAAGATAAGAGTTCAGGACCCGACTCGTACCGTTTACCGTTTGCCTTACCTATAGACTTACCCTCGACAAAACGCAGATTGTACGGTTCATCGTGTTACCGAGGCAAGCCTTCTCGAGCTTATTATAGGACGCGTAACTAGACCATTCAATGTTGTTACTTTTGACGATAGTGAAACGGAGATAAATATCGACTAGAATACCAGAGAGGAAGCGGCAACGAAAATATGAAAATAATGCTAGTCATGAAAAGACTAGATTTGATAAAGGCAAAGACAAAGCTCCTGTAAATGTTGGATGTTGACGGGGACTTAGTTTTAATACGTGAAGAGAGCAATCAATAAAAGTTAGACCCCTAGAAGGGACCATTCAAGATTGTAGAGCTACATGATGGCAATCATTATCTTTTGAAACCTTTAACTGGCATTAGAATTTTGAAGTAAACTCATACGAAAGATGCCTCTCAGCAGTGTTTCTGTTGAATTCGATTTTTCTGATGTAGATGATGTTGTGGAAGGTACTTCCAACGAGTGGTAGAAGTGGTGGTCGTATCACTTGAGGTGATGACGATATGGGCCTTGGTTATGGGTCGCACTGCACGCACTGATTGTAGTCGTTACTGCAATTCACTTGTGAGTTGTTCAGGGGACGATGGGCAGTCAGTGGTGTGGCGGGGACTCTTCCCTTGGTTATTGGTCGCACCACACGCACTAATCTGTAGTCGTAACTGCAATTCACTTGTGAGTTGGTCAGGGGGCGATGGGCAGTTAGTGGTGAGGCGGGGACCCGGGTCTCGAAAGAGACTATTGTGTTGTGGGACTTCTTTGAGAAGTGATGGTCATATCACATGAGGTGATGACGATATGGGTGGCAATAGTTGTCACTAGCTGCGTAGGCAGCGGGTCATAATTTGCTTTAAGTGATCTTGAAGCAAATTATGTGTTAGCGTAACACCGCGTTAGTGTACCATTTAGTTTCTTTTGATTATTGCGTAGAGGCACCTTTCTGTTTTCTTAATAGAGGCAAATGCGTTTAATTGTAATGTTCTTTGAGTACGGTCAGGTTGGCCGAGGTTACACTGTTACTCCACCGATGATTGTTTTGTTTCAGAAACACACGAGGACGTGAGACATGTCAGGTTGGCCGTGTCGGAGATTATGAAAGTTGAGCGATAATAGTCTCTCAATTGATTATTGTAGTACTAAGGAGAGGGTAAACGCCGTGACGCGCTCGCTAGAGTGGGGCGTCACGTGGACAGAGTCGTGGTAAGGGAAGTGGCGAAGCGACGAGTCAGTCTTGTGAGGGCAACGAACGGATGCAGACCTCCACTTCTCCTATGCGAAACTGTCGGTTTGCCCGAACGTGTAAAGTAGTGCGTGAACATTATTAGTAATGTACCTACTGTGATTATTGTTCTGAAAGTGAAATACTAACTGAGTTGCTGTATCATCGTGTTTTATTGTAAACCTGCACATGGAGTCCGTACCACCGAATCGAGATGATGACGGCAACTATCGCTCAGCCATCGCTGACGCCGACATATATGAAAACAATAAGTTGGGGGAAAATATGCATTACAACCTCGCAACAGAAACGAAACAATTTTTTTTTATATTTTATAAAAAAATTATCTTAGTTAAATGAGATAGTATTATGCACATAAACCTTCCGGAATAAATTCTGAAAACCGCATCGAAATCCGTTGCGTAGTTTAGAAAAACAACTCAGACAGCCACGAAAAGCGACTTCAATTATAAATGATTTATTTCTGTAGGTTTGTACAAACACTTTTACACGTTAATGGAATGAATGAATATGTTTATATGTGCTGTGATTAACACGTGTTAATTTATGGTTTAAAATAACTTGAAAATGAACAAATACTTAGGCCGGAAGGAATTATAAAATAATTTCAGATTTTTGAAAGCTTTCTCGCAATGAGCGTTTGTTATTATTTGACATTATAAGTACTATTAGTCTTAAAATTAGGATTTTAAAGGACATTAAAGTTTCTTAGGTAATGTTTGGAAATTACCTACATTTTGAAGGTTCCTTTACAATTAGCGTCATTACACACTGAAGCTACACAGGCCAACAAGGCTATTTTCATTTTAATCATTTTAAAGAAAAAAAAAACTATCAAACAAACACAAAATACCATGAATGTATTTTAAAACGAATATGTTTATCTATGAAATACTGTTCCAAAGATAATTGCGTGCATGAATTTTTCATAACAATTTAATAGCACACACGAGCTTATGGATCTCGTGTCCTTTTCCACGTGTATCGTCTCAAGGTTCAGCCTCATCATCACAGCAGGTGGCTGATTGATATAAAAATAAAAATAATTTAACCATAAAATCGTTCTGCCCTCAATTTTTGCACGCGCCGCAATTATTTTAGGATGGTTTGTTTCTCTTTCTTTTAAATCCTCTTTGGATAACTCCTTTGGAAGATATTTATGGTGTTCTTTTATTAAATAATGTAGAGATTTGAATTGTGAATCTTCTGTTACATGACAGTATTTTTGCTCGATTTCCTAAATAACACATGGTTTCTATAGTAAAGTAAAAGTAGCGTAGGTAGTATAACTAGTGCAAATATTTGGTTCATTAAACGATTTATTTTGCAGCACAAGACGTTAATTACGCAATACGCATATAATACATATGCTTATACGCACTTTCAATATTCAAAGAAAAAATCTAATTGTTTTCCTCTTTAAGTATAAAACAACCAATAACAGGATTAAAATACTTTACTCCTCAAACTTCTTATTATTCTTAAGGGCGCACCCTACCTCCGATTTTATCCTGCTCGCACCATACTACTCGCGACCTGAGTGAGAACGAGACGGAATGGGGCGCTAGCGGCTCTAAAGCGTCAAATAAAAAAATCAAGTAATAAAAACTAAAACCCAACTACGACTTAAAAGGTATAAACAAGACACCACAGACAGACAAATTAAAAATCCGGAGTCACACGTGTTAAGGCATAAATCGAACAGATTACGTGTGACTCCGGATTTTTAATTTGTCTGTCTGTGGTGTCTTGTTTATACCTTTTAAGTCGTAGTTGGGTTTTAGTTTTCATTACTTGATTTTTTTTAAATTCTTTTGGGGTTATAATATATATATATATGAAATGTGCTCATTAAGCCCTTTCATTTGATACCCAACATGGTACGATTAAACCATACTTTTTTTTAAGTTCCTCACTTTATGTCCTCTAGAGGGCCCCATTTTTAATTTAATGTGACTTCACATAGCCTATAACCAGCGGACAATCACGACGCTTTTAACGATACCTCATTTGTCAAATTGTGATAAGTGGTTTGGAAGATAGGAGGGAACAGATGAACATACATGTATACATACATACATACATACATACATACATACCGGTCAAAATCATAACCCTCCTTTTTTCTTCGCCGTAGTCGGGTAAAAATGACACATAAGACATGCTTTATAGTTAGTTCATTTATCATGCAAAGTTTCATGATCTAATTTGAAGTATTTATTTAATACCAGCGGTTTATAATTCTGTGCAGAGGTAACTTTGGTTTTTTTTTCGATCGAGAAAATTTTATCAATCCTCAACTTTAACATATATTTTTTTCGGCATAACAGAGGATCATGCTAAACAATTTGTGATTGGGTGCGCCCTTAAACTGTTCGCTCTTAAAGTTTAACGACTTGCAGAGATTCTCAAAAAAATATTCATTCGCAAATATTTTTTATGCATCAACGGCGTGACCTGACGAAGATTAACCATTGTTTATGACTAACAATGTACACAAAAATATTATTAATGGAATCAATCCGTTTTATTGAAAAACTTCACGATTCATTCAACTTTTAGAAGTGGATTTTGTGAGTCAATAACTGGGTAATGTGGTGTGAGAGAGTTTATAATTGGCTTGGCATCATTCGATGGAAGGAATTTCTAGAATTTTCATGAGAAAACCATAATGTAAACAATAACATTAATTTGCTTGATATTTACATAAGTAGTCCATTGCTAGAGTTTTATTCTATGTTTCATCTATCTTGTCTCTATGATCTTCTTCTTCATCAATGTAGACTTACTTTTATTGGTGTCAAGTTTTAATTCTAGTATCAGTTATAATCTTGATTCGACCCTGGTTCTGTAGGGGTTTTCGACTGCATGTCATATTTTTCTAGCCCTATCCTAATTTTTGCGGGTTGGCGCAGTTTGGTGTTTATCTTCCATACTTTTCTATCAGCTGCCATCTCACTCAGTGTTCTCTTCCCTTCTAGCCATACACAATCCATCTATCTTTTCTTTGGCCTGCCTTTTTTCTTGGATTGTAAGTACCTAAAGGAAGAAATAAATAATTAAAATAATTAAATAATAATTTAATTTATTTATAATAATTTTTTTATTGTTATTCTGTTAAATCGTGCCCATAACTACGCAACCAAACATACTGACGACATCTCATATGTAGGTTATTGTCCCTAATCCCAAATGCACTGTTTTTTTAACGAACTCAATGTCGATCGTAACTTTGTCGATAATCAAAGCCTGACATTCTAAATATTTATGCAAAAAAAAAACACTGAAGTGTTTGAATTGAACCCCATATTTGTGTTTAATTGTTGATATTAGAATTACCCTGTCCAGACTAGCGCATACAGTTTGTTTGGAGGCCGTCAATCATTGATGGAAAGTATTTTGGAAATCCTTTTTTGTACTGGTATTAATTGTTTTATTAATGATCTTGAAAATACGACTTTAGGACTAACAACCTAATTGACTTTATAAAACACAGTTCTGTTTAAAAAAACTTAATAAGTCTCGAAACCTGTTAATAGGTCTAAAATAAAATATTGGCTGTTGCACAACTGCTAGTATGCAAGTCAAAAATTGCATCTAAGGAGTACAGTTAACGGTTAATAGAAATTCAAATATGGAATTTTCAAGCGAACGTGGCGCCGCTCTACAATTCTAAATACGAATAGTCCGTGAAACTGTTTTGAGTAGCGCGTTCATGTCTTGTTCTAAATACATTTTGATCCTGTTATAAAGGATGCGTTCTTATTTATTGATGGTACTATTACTCTGGGTTGGGGTTTGGGTACTATTAGAAGTAGTGACAAGGTTGTTGGGGGGCTAATCCGGGCAAGTACCAATGTGTCTTATTCAATTCATAATGTACGCTCTGAGTTTATGTTGGACTTACTGACATCGTTGGTGGAAGGAAAACATGGTGAGGAAACCTGGACTTATAGTTATTATAAGTCTGAAGTCACCATTGCTCGTGCTTTCTCTAATCAGAAGAGGCTATAAATGTTAATATTATTAATTGTTATTAAATACACTCAACCATATTGGTCGGAAAATAATAACCACGAAATAGTACCTAAATCTAAATATTAATAAAAATAAATAACGCGATCACGGTTGTACATTTAGATTAAAAGTTAAGCGTACAGTGTACTTACCTACTAGAATCCCTGCGAAATTATAATTTACATTTATCTTGATCTAAAAACTTTTTACAAAAAAAAACAACCGACTTCAAAAAAAACCCTAAAAAAGTGAAAAATAACTTTAATTTCGGAAGTCGGTGTCTTTGCTTTTTAATTTTCGTTTTTTGCTACCGACTTCCGAAATTAAAGTTATTTTTCACTTTTTTAGGGTTTTTTTTGAAGTCGGTTGTTTTTTTTTGTAAAAAGTTTTAATTTTTCACTTTTTAGTGGTGGTACCTACCCCACACAAGTTACTACCTGCTATGTAAATAACAGTGAAGGAGTCTAATAATTATATCGTCTACATAGACTGTGGGAAAAATACGTAATATTGAAGCTAGCTCAAAAACTACGCAAGCAAAAATAAAATTTATATGGGACCATCTCGGGAGTATACCCTTTCGAACTAAAAAAGAATTTTCAAAATCGGTTCACAAACGGCGGAGTAATCGGTGAACATACATAAAAAAAAAAAAAAAAAAAAACCCTCCTCCTTTTTTGAAGTCGGTAAAAAACAATATGAAAGCTATTAACGATGCTATCTCAGGATCAAATATAAAAAAAATCACAGTAAACTGCAAAACAAAAGAACCGTTATTACCTACTGATCTATGATATCATCACACAGTCATAGTGATTCACCTTTATTTGAATTATGTAAAGTCTGAATAAACTGTTATATTTTGATAAACTATACAACCTCATTGTGTGTCTTCATAGAATAGGTCATCTCTGCGTTCGGTCAATGTTTCTTATATCAAATATATAGGTACCTATTACAAAAATGATCAATAAGTAGAAATTCAGGTTAATTTTTAGGTTGTATCATCCGGTGTAGCCGGCTCGCCCCTTGGATCTTGCCCCTTAGATTAAAGTGTCCCACTCGCCCTGTTTTTTTATTATTTATGTGTACCGATTCGCCCCTTACGAAGGAGCGAGTGGAAAATTGGCATTTAAATAATTATTTTAATGTACCGACTCGCCCCTTGCGGCATTTCCTTTGAAATTTAACCAAAAAAGGTACAGTCAGACAGAAAAATGCACACGTTATGAATAACGATATATTTGATTACTTTAATAACTCTATCTGTAATCTCACCAACTCGTGACACTTGTGATAGTTTTTGCTACCTGGCTTACCTATTATAATAAAAGGAACCTTTTTCATGGGTCCAATAAACAATAGGTTTGTTAAAATATGTTACCCGTTGAGAGAGTCGTATGTATAATGCTTTCTTTTGCTATGTTTGAATTATAACGTGGAAGGGATGCGTTTTGCGTTATTTGCTAATTAGTTTGGTACTTATCTACTAAACGTGAATTTATGCGAGCCTAGTACTTTTTGTTAGTTATAAACTATTTATGTCCCTTTCATCCAAATCTTAATATTGGGATAATACTAATGATTGTAATACTATCTTGAACTCATGCAAGCCTAGTACTTTTTGTTAGATTTTGATTGAAGTTTTAAGAAAAAAATATTTAAAAACTTAGAGTGCTGACTGTACTTATAACCTACTAACAATCGGGGGCGAGTGGGTACACTTAGGTAATTAGGGGCAAGATCCAAGGGGTGAGCGGGGCCTACACCGTATCATCCTACGCTCCAATTTATTTTGCTTACCCTAGGCACCTACCAATTTTTTTTTATCTGTGCCTGCATGTTTCTGTCTCCGATAATGTTCTGAACCCACGCTATAATGGAACCTAATTCAGAACTCGGCAGCCTAATATTGTATCCTTTTTTTGCCTTTTTTATAACCTTATTTTTAGATACTCTTTTTGTTAAGATACCTAGAGTGCCCGCAAGATAAGTATGCGCGCGACTGGTGGCGCTGCTAGCGTGGTTATTTAAAATATAATGTATGTATAAATAATTAAACTTAATAATATTAATCTTATAAATTAATTATGTCTATTCTTAATTTGACCTAACATAAACGACAAAATGGCGGCATACTTATTAGCAGGGATGTTGCGGATGCAGATTTTTTGACATCGCGGATGCGGATGCGGTGGCGGATATTTGAAGGCTCACATCCGCGGATGCGGATGCGGATGTCTAGATATTCTATAAGTTTTTGTATTTTTTTGTTTTGCCATCTATTAAAATTAAAAATGGCAAAAATCCACGTTTATTGTATGGGAGTGGGAGCCCCCTTAAATATTGATTTTATTCTGATTGATGATTTTATTGGTTACGGAACCCTAATAAAAAGTAATATTGTCGGGGTCAAGTTTGTTACGCAGAGGTTCCTAAATACAACCCGTGCTTCTGAACAATTTCACTAGGAACTCTGGCTGGTGGTGTCGATAAAAATCTGCGTGCTATTGGTCAATGAGAAGTGCTCATTGACCAATAGGAGCCAAAACGTTCGCATTATACGGCACGCGCCCGTCGTCGGCCCCGCCAGTTATCTTTCTTGTCGCGACCTGTGCTACATCCGCATCCGCATAAATATCCGTATTAATTATTGCGGATGCGGATGTCCGCAACATCCCTGTTTATTAGTTCCGATTTCAGCCGCGCCCAGACTCTTGCGAGCACTCTACTACTGATACTGAAACTAGCGTTTTCTGATTGATTTTGCTACCCATCAATACGATTGCCAGTTTGCTAATGAGGTAATGTGGAAGCCTTTTTTTTTGTGGTTGCGAATTCATCAAATGACTTTTCCCGCTCTAGGAGGAGCAGGGGGGCGTGTCAGACTTTTACTGATTAAAACCCACCCGTGTTTCTTCAGTTGCCTGTTGCCTAGGGCCCCGGTATCCCTTTCGGACTTTCCCGCAATGATAAGGAAGCCTGAGTTTTCATATTGTATTAATTGTCGTCAAAAGCCATTTTGTATTTATCATAGAAGTTCAAATAGCTCATGTTTAGAGAAGTTTCGAATATAAGAAAAGTTAATTTTAATTTATATTTAAAGGATATTTTTGGATTGCTGATTTTCTTCCCCCGCATTTCCTTCTAATAATAAGGACCACCCGGGTCTGTCCACGAGCGAATGATGAATGACAACAATTTATTCTATTAATGGAAGTCGTAGTAAAGACTGGTAAAGTCGACACGTGTAAGAGTAGCATTTTAAGGACGTTTTATTCATATTTATTTAATTTTAAAAGGACTTTTGATAACACTCATTAGCAAACGGTACGAGTCTAAATTAAAAAAAACATGAAAACATTTTTTTTCTTGTTTTTTAAAGAGTTTTTGTTATTTATTTCATTAATATTTAATTTATAATTTTATATAAAATATACAATCTAATTCTAACATTATGTACTAAGGGAAAAAGTAAATGTGTTATTATTTTTAGATCATCACGTCTGCCGAGTTTGGCTAGCTAATTTAACACTGTATACATTGCGTGGAATATAATTTATTCCAAGATTAGGTATATTATTCATAATGTAGAAAAATAAATAACAGATCCTGCTGTACATCAAAACAACAGAACAACACCTACTTAACATCTGCTAAATAAAACAAAGGTAAACTTTTTGGATTCATTTATGGCCATTGCATATTTAGCACAAAAACGGTCGCCGTGGATCGATTCGAAATTCAAATTCGTACTTTAAAAATAAAACGTCGCTGTGCGTTTGGGAACCGCTAACTGCATAAATAGACACTACTTTAAACTTTATTTTATAGTACCGTTACAGAGGTACCTCATTACGTGGATTGAGTAGGGTATTTTGTAATTCTAATAGATATATTTCTAGTTTCCACATACAAAAATTGGCGCAGTTGATATTGTCTTCCAAAAATCGCAGTCTGAAACCCGTTACAAAATATCTATTCATTATTCGTTTTGAATCTGTGAATTTGATGAAGTATTATTCGACTTTACTTGACTTTATCATTAAAACCCCAATGACTCAGAAAATTCTAGACTGCGCTAAGTCTGTAGGTAATCCCAGTTTCGTTTGTTTTGTTTTTATGTCAAAATTCTAGCAAAAAATGAGTCAATTTGCCCAACTAGGTTTTTTTTTTACATGGAGCGGCTGCCTACCTTACCTCCACGACCCAGTTACTGGGTTTCTGAGTACCCGTAACAATTGTCAAAGATCTACGAATGACAGCCGGGACCAACGGCTTAACGTGCTTTCTAAAGCACGGAGGAGTCTCGATATTAGTGAAAGATCACCCATCCACGAACAGACCGCGGCACCCTTCGATAAATCCGTGCAGCTGTTATTATTTAGCCTCCGACCTCCTCTCGAAAACATGAAACCTAAACATGAAAATAAAATATCTATTTATTCCCATTTTTGGATGTAATAAAAAACAAAGTCCTCTGCGCCGCGTTCGTCTATCGTCCTATTCGCGATAAACTCAAAAACTACTGCACCGATTTTAATGCTATTTTCACCAATGGATAGAGTGGTTCTCGAGGAAGGTTTTAGTATATAATAACTGACATCCACGCGGGCGAAGCCGCGGGCTAATGCTAGTTGAAGATAAAAAACGTATTTTGTAGGATCCAAAATTAGGTTAATTTAACCATGGTTTTCTGAATGGCTGTGTGAAATTGGTTGAATGAGGTTAAAAGCGGCCCTTAGTCAGATCAACTTTGTTTACTAATAGTGAGTTTTGGAGCTATAATCGTTAATGCTATGACTAAATCTGATCAGTACGGTCGGAAAAAAACTTGGCCGAATTGATTCGACAAAATTTTTATTCGCCAAAATCAAATCAATCAATCTGCCTAGCCTTTTCCCAACTATGTTGGGGTCGGCTTCCAGTCTAACCGGATGCAGCTGAATACCAGTATTTTACATGGAGCGACTGCCTATCTGACCTCCACAACCCAGTAACTGGGTAATACGATACCCCTTGGTTAGACTGGTTGTCAGACTTTCGTGCTTCTGACGACTCCTGACGACTCGTAACGACTGTCAAAGATCCACAAATGACAGCCGGGACCAACGGCTTAACGTGCTTTCCGAGGCACGGAGGAGTCTCGATAGGTGAAAATGGTCACCCATCCACGGACCAACCCCGGCAAGCGTAGCTTAACCTGATGGATCGACCCGAGCGGCTGTTATTACTTAGCCACGAGCTCCTCCTTATTCGCCAAAATAATGTCCACTAATTATTTGCGTTGGAAATGAACACGTAAAAAAAAAAAAATTACATTCTATATTTATCTTGGACATTACTGGCATCGGTGAAGAAAAACTTCGTGAGGAAACCGGGACTAATCCCCACTAGCTTCCGCCCGCGGCTTCGCCCGCGTGGTATGCCGATCAAAAGCCTATGTCCTTTCTCAGGCTCTAGACTATCTGTGTACACACGGCTACACATCAAGTTATACATTTCCAGTATAAGCTGACCTCGCATTGTACGGAAATCCTATACACTGCGAGATCAGCATAAACTGGAAATGTATAGCTTGATGTGTAGCCGTGTGTACCAAATTTCATTGAAATTGGTTCAGTAGTTTTGGCGTGAAACCGCGTCAGACAGACAGACAGAGTTACTTTCGCATTTATAATATTAGTATATAATAATAGTCCTCCAGACCGTATTTTCGGCCACGGCGGCCAATCTCAACGGAGACTAGCCATCGGCGCGGGAGATATTATAGTGCACAAGTGTTTGCGCAGACACAAGTGCACTCTCTCTTCCCTCACTCTCATAGTCCGGACGGCAATCCGACACGACCGGAGAGAGATCAGGCGCAGGACCAACGGCTTAGCGTGCTTTCCGAGGCACGGGGGTATCACACCGCCAACTTCCAAACTCCGGGCTGTTACTACGAAATTCCTAATGGAAAAATCCAATAACACTTTGCCCGACCCAGGAATCGAACCCAGGACCCCACGCTCTGCAGTCGCGCTTGCGACCACGAGACCAACGGGGCAGTCAATTAGTATATAAGGAAGTAAGGATAGTAAGGATTATAAATGCGAAAGTGAGTTTGTTCGTTTGTTACGCTCCCACGTTAAAACTGCTGAAAGGATTTGGATGAAATTTCGTACTGGGGTAGACCTGGATCTAGGGAAGGACATTGCCTACCATCCTGGATCGCAGGCGAAGACGTGGGCAAGCTAGTAGTTAAGTAATATAAGTCTGTAGTCGTCAACTCGTCTTTAGCAAGCGTGGTGATCAATGCTCGTGCCTACTCTGTGTGTGAAGAGGCCTTTGCCCAGCAGTGGGATAATAATAGGCTGGTATTATTTAATTAGGAATAGTAGAGGTCCTGGTCTCTGCCGAACAGGACCTGCAGTTCTTCCTCCATCTCTATTTTCTCCCTATCTGTACTTCAGTAGGAACAATACTCCAGTATCCTTGACATTTGGAGCACCATTAATATAAGTTCAATCCAGATTTAACGGCGACGCGTGCGCACGATTTCGAACAAACTCTTAAACACGGCCAATTAACCAGCACTTGTTGGCTAAACAATTGGACGCAGGTGGGCAATGAATGAAGAGACTATTAAAAAATAGTAATAAAACCAGAGTATTTTAGAACTCTGCAAAGGAATAGCAGCCTAGTAAACACAGACTCATCAAGCTATACATTTCCAGAATAAGCTGACCTCGCATTGTACGGAAATCCTATACAATGCGAGATCAGCTTATACTGGAAATGTATAGCTTGATGTGTAGCCGTGTGTACCTAGTAGAGTTCTTTGTTAGGAGGAACCACGTGACCGCGTTACCATTATACATTATTATATCTTTGGCGTTCATTCCATACAAACATATTTCTCTGTTTTCTCCCTAGTTATTGATACTCGCCCAAATTTTTTTGACTTTCTGTATTTTTTTACTTACTGTATAAAAAATGAAAATTTTGACCTGACCCAATATTCCTCACATTCAAATCTATCAATCAATGTTATGGTAGTCTGTCACAGATATGTCACGGTAACCGTCTGTTGACCCGAAATATTAATATAAGTCTACACGCGCACCTGAACGGCCTATTTATCTTATCTGAATCATCTGACCTAATTTGTTAATATGACTGTTGTATAAAAAGCTTAACGGTTTTCTGTTAAGGTGCGTCCAAATATTGAGCGGAATCGTGCGTGGCTGCCGCGCGAGGCCTGCCACGTTGTGTTTGGACGACTGCCGCGCGTGAACGCTTCTGTCTACCTGCCGCGCACAAACATTTCTAGCAAACATTCGTCAGAAATTGTGTTTGAACGAATTATAAGCAGAGTTACGACACACGCAACCGCTGTCATGCCAACTGAAGTGCGCGGCGTGTCTCGGATATGCCTCCAAGAACTGCCGCGCAAACATTCGTCGGTTTACTCCACACTAGAGCGCAGCAGAAATGTGTCCTGCTAACTGCAAACGCTGCGTGTTGCTGCCGCGAAGTGTTTGGAGACAATAGGAGTAAAATAGTTCTGAGGGCCTAGACAAGTGACAATCGCTTCGAAAGCGTTTCGTATTTCTACAACGACTTTCAACAGGATTGACATAAGCTTTTCGATAGCTTGTGTCATTCCTAAACATTTTTGCCTTTTCCATCATCGTTATCATTGATAGAATGTCACTTTGTCTAGGTGCCTCAGGTGCTCATTTGGGAACATTGATTGTACACGCGTGTATAACGTATGACACGTTCATACTCCGTACACGTGTGCACAATCAATGACGAAGCAAAAAGAGTAAGAATTTTAGTAGGTAGCGTTCTGCAGTTTCTTCAGACCCCATGGGGTTTGAAAGGCTTGAGTGTAGGTGGTAATGAGTAGATATATTTACCTTATGACGATAACAGATTCCTGCTTTGCCATTTAAATAAATAAATCTGTTCATTGTAGAACATAAAATAAATGCGATAAGTAAGGGTTCAGTTTGAACATCTGTCCCTGTAGCATGGGACAGATGTTCAAACGGAACCACTTTCTTCATGGGACCAAGATCGTACTCGCGAAAAAAATAGCAGTGGTCCCAATATATTCGGGTCGAGTAGGCACTGAAGTTTTATATTGGGAGCAGTTGATATTTTTTCGCGATTACGATGTTCGTCACTTGGAGAAATTGGTTCAATTTGAACATCGGACCCAGGCCCATCATATACATATCACATTTATTTTATTTTGTACAATGATCAATTTAAATATGACCATACCTTTCTGATGTATACTGTATATACAGCGATTAAAAGGTGTGTTAACATTCAGGCATGTAATCCTCCTTTATCTTATAAATGCGAAAGTGAGATTATTCGATTGGTTTGTTACGCTTTCACGCTAAAACGGCTGAACGGATTTGGATGAAATTTGTCTCAGGGGTAGACCATGACCTGGAATAGGACATAGAATACTTTTTATCCCGATATTCCCACGGGATCGAGACTAACGCGGATGAAACCGCGAGGTGCAGCTAGTTTTATTATAAGTCCATCTGTATATCTCAAGAGCGAGACACGTCTTGCGGTCTGTCAGGGCCCTTGTTTACCGGTTCTTGACGGTGTAAATATACGTATTACAAATTCATCGCACTGTAGTATTCCTGGAAGAAAATGCTAAATTTATTTTTCTTCTATTTTCATTGCGGGTTGCAAGACTGATGGTTGAAATATTATAGTGGGAAGTCCACTCAGGCGCGGTCGCAGCCCACGATTGTGGGGAGGGTTATTTTTAGGACAATGGTTAATTGATAAGTAAGTAAATCATTCAGCCTCTCAACAGCTTCAATGATTTTGGGGGGGACTTGAACTCCAGGACCCCCCCTCGGACCGCGCCTGCGTCCACTGTAGATTTCAAGATTACAAATACTAGTAAGACTTAAAATTATTGCGCCCCGCAGTTTCACCCGCGTAAGCCTCGATTCCGTGGGAATATCGGGATAAAAAGTATCCTATGTGTTAATCCAGGTTATAAACTATCTGTTTGCCAAATTTCATCCAAATCCATTCAGTAGTTTTTACGTGAAAAAGTAACAAACATCCACCTATCCATCCATCCATACTTATAAACTTTCACGTTCATTATATTAGTAGGAAGTAGGATAAAACGGGATAACCCTGGTCTACAGACAGACCCTGGTAGACAGATCAATGACCGCCCTCAACCCTGACGTTTTCATTCTTCCAAATATTGCAAAATGTCCTTACACGTGTATGACATCTCAAAACCAGTTCATATTATAGAGAAATTACTCTAATGATCAGACAAACAAAACACATGTTTTAACATGATTTGCGATATTTTCTTCATACTATGAGGGACAAGGCTGTTCTAAATATACTCATTCTTTAGTTCACCAGTCATTTCGTTCATTCACAATAATTTATGGCTTCTATGAATGACCTGATTTTAATGTAAATAATGTAGATCGTTAAATTATGATTAGGTACTGGTGCCGATTCTGTTGTTCACAAACTGTGCATCTTTTTCTTTCTATTTTAGTAAAAAAAGGACAAAAGATAAATTTTAGTTTAGTTCTGTCAAATTAATCAGCGCCTGACGTAAATTGACGTAATTTTAGTAGGCAAGTTTTTAATCACGTCTACACATAGAGGGAGTAGTGACAGGCGCTGATTAATTTGATAGGACTAAACTTAAATTTATCTTCTGTCTAATAATACAATATCTAGAAAAGGTTGGGTAAACAAACTTCTGTTATGTAATTACGGTGTTGAGAGTGTATTTTTATGATTTCTTCTATATTTGGAATTAATTGGAAAGTATGTTCTTAAAATGGAAACCAAATATTATACCTACGCAAAGTTATGTTTAGCTTCCAGAAAAACAGATTTTGCTTCCACTTTATTAGTTAGCATTACGGAAGGGAAGTGTGTGTTAGTGGATGTAGGCACTTCTAGTAAATAAAACAGCTAGTTTTACGAAGATATATTCCAGTCAAGTAGGACTAGGTAAAAGCACGTTGTCGAAATGTCAATCGACCTGTCGCGGACCCGATCCGTGAGTAAGTGAACGAACATTCAAATAAAGATGGCTACGGATAGCGCACATGTTCGTGTTAGTCATAGCAGCTGATAATAGGCTTCCCGCCATCGGGGTTTATAACATAACTTTTGGTGCAATGAGCCTTATATACGTAACTCTGCTTAAAAGTGTGAGACTGGAAGCTGCTGTAAGGATATGCGAGCTTAGCTGTAGATATTTACGAGCTATGACTAGAGTAGAAGAGGCGCCATGGGCAAAAGTTAGTGTTAAACAACTGGATAAGTACCATTTTTTTTTTTAAGTTGGCAAATCTTCAAATGATTTCTTCCGCTCTGGGCTGAGCGGGAGGGAAACAACTGGATACCTATAAATCTTTCTTAGTGCACAGGGACACGACGCCGTCACCGCACCGCCATCGCGCAGCGCCGCCGCGCCGCCGCCGCACCTCTAAGCTGTATATAAAATGGAACTATGCCTGCCCGCTGCCGCGCCTCCATCGCGCCGCCGCTGCCATGCCGCCACCACACCTTATTTATTGTCTGCGTCAGGATGACTGGACCAAGGAAGATTTTGGAAGTTTGGGCAATACCAAGTTTTAGTACCTATTTCGTATCTACTATTTGGTACCAGACATCAAATAATTGGTACCTCGCTAAAGAGCGAAATCTTTTATGAGGAAAGTGGCCAGCCATTCTGACTTCAGAATGGCTGGACCAAGCAGGTTTCACCTAGTTGTAGGCGTTATAAGTAGTTCATCTTTTCGTTAAAATTTAGTACCTTATTGGTACCTCAACATAAGTTTTTCCTAGATTTTTTCGATAAGCCAAAAAAAAGTTAGACCTAGAAGAAATTTTGCATGTAATCTGGAGCACGTTGATTTCACCTAGTTGTAGGCGATATAATTAGTTTATCTTTTCATTAACATTTAGTACCTCGTTAGAACCTCCACATATGTTTTCTTAGATTTTTTCGATAACCCAAAAATAACACCTACAAGAAGCTTTGTATTTTTTTTTATATAGTGATTTTTTTTTAAGTTTAAATATTACATTATACATCCATATTTATTGAATGATAAATACACATTAATCTTTGAATCTTTGTAAAATATTTTTATACACATAATTGTACGTTTTAATATTAGATATAAATCCATCTTTATTGAATGATAAATAATGGCATTTGAAAACGTGATATAATTAGGGTTCCGTAACCGAAGGATACTAAACGGAACCCTATTACTAAACCTCCGCTGTTCATCCGTCTATCTGTCAGCGGGCTGTATCTCATGAACCATAATAAGTAAACAGTTGAAATTTTCACAGATTGTGTGTTTCTGTTGCCGTTGTATAAAAAAAAATAAGTAAAGTAAAGAATTAAAGTATAAGTATACATGTAAGTATTTTTTATTTATGTATGAAAAAAAAAAATGAATGTATCAAATATCAATCAATGAATAAATATACGTAATATTTATGTGTGCTATGATTTATTTTCGGTAATTTTCTTTGTACAAAAATAAGCATTATTATATATGCAAAAGTTTTTGTAGGTGTAACTTATTTTTAGCTTATCGAAAAAATCCAAGAAAAACATATGTGGAGGTTCCAACGAGGTACTAAATTTTAATGAAAAGATAAACTAATTATATCGCCTACAACTAGGTGAAATCAACGTGCTCCAGATTACATGCAAAATTTTTTCTAGGTCTAACTTTTTTTTGGCTTATCGAAAAAATCTAGGAAAAACTTATGTTGAGGTACCAATAAGGTACTAAATTTTAACGAAAAGATGAACTACTTATAACGCCTACAACTAGGTGAAACCTGCTTGGTCCAGCCATTCTGAAGTCAGAATGGCTGGCCACTTTCCTCGTAATAGTTTTCGCTCTTTATCGAGGTACCAATTATTTGATGTCTGGTACCAAATAGTACGAAATAGGTACTAAAACTTGGTATTGCCCAAATTTCCAAAATCTTCCTTGGTCCAGTCATCCTGACGCACACTATTTATTACCAGTATTGTTTAAACTTTTGCGCCGGCCGCTTGCAAAAGTACATGCGCTTTATAAGTGATATGGCAAAATCAAGCGGAGACGGCACGGCGACGGAGCCGCGGCGGTGCTCCCGTGTACATGAGCCCTTATGACTTATTTTCTTAGAAAATATCAAATACTATTTACAACAGTTTCGAGGGCAAGGTTATGAAAAAAAATATAAATAATACAACTTTTCAGCCTGGTTTCCATTTTATTTCGGCTAGAAAGTTGGAAACATGACATTTTTGATATTAATAGCACTTTTATTTACTGGAATGAATAGCAGTTCAAAGAAAAATTACTAATAAAATATTATAGGAATTTCTTATGTACCTAGTATTTCGGAGAAAACTAATATTTTTATAGATTACCTACAGTTGTTTTTTTGATAATAATGACAAATATAGGTAATCAGTTTCGCCTACGCGGATCATCGGATGACATTAGTCTCGGAAGATGGTTATTAGTGGCCTACATTACGCGACGCCTACTCATTGAACACAGTGTTTCTGACATTTTTTCATAGGGTACTTAACTCTTTATATAAAACACAACTACCTACGATTATGCTTTCGATATTTGGATACAAAATACACAGTAAGGCAGTGGGGTCTTATTTATTATACTTACAAATTAGTTTTCTTGCTGAAAACTTTTCCTGTTGGTGTGCCGTGAGCGTTGACAAATGAGCGGCCTGAACTGTCTCGCCGCGCACATAAACCAAGCCGCGGTACAGCGGTCTCGGTCGAACTATAGCGTGTAACCCTTTAACTTTCTCTAAATGAACACCATGGTCCTCTGTAAGTGAGGGGCGATTCCAGGATCATCCAGTGTCCGGACCGTTACCCTTTCTTAGTTGCACTGAAAAGCTTACAAATAAACTTTCTTTCTTTCTTACGGTAGCAGCATTTCCACTTCCAGCTGTCACTGTCGTCATTCCAGTATCAATTATCACAACCTAAATTAAACTAACATCATTCAATACTTCGTTTCCTAAAATAATGTATCTCTTTAATTCTCTATTTGAAAATACAAAATTGTCTCGGGGGAAAACCAGTGTCTTTCTGGAGCACATGATAAATTAGATGCTTTATTACATTAGCAACGGACTGTAGGTAGGTGCGAGGGAACCCGGTTAATTATAGTGTACACACGGCTACACATCAAGCTATACGTTTCCAGTATGAGCTGACCTCGTATAGAACGGAAATCCTATACAATGAGAGATCAGCATAAACCGGAAACGTATAGCTTGATGTGTAACCGTGTGTACTAGGGAAAGCTGCTGATTTCGATCGTGCAGAGAAGGAAATACTCTGTCATTTAATGGTATATACGCAAAATTCAAAATTAAGTAGATGGACTTATTGTTTACATTGGATACAAAAAAATACGGGAAGATAATCCCCCTAGAGAAAAAAAGAGAGTCCATGGAGTTTCTTGCCTGTTCTTCTCCATAGGAAGGTTTGGAATGAGCAGCTAGCTTCATATTTTTGACTGACCGATTTCTTAACAATTCAGAAGTGCCTGTAAATAGTTTTAATTGAAAAAGGTAATTAAATGTTTTGAGTTTGGTTTGATAACTAAAGTTAAAGACAGGGTAGATTAATAAATATTATAAAATGATAAGCAGTGTCCTTGTATTTTATAATTACGTTACACGATCATCAATCTTGAAACTCTTGTTTTGGCAGGCCAAGATCGTTTCATTAAAATTAAAAAAAATCGGACAATATTTCCCAAAGAACAGTCGGGTTGCGGTGTTCAGATAGGCTGTCGCTCCATGTAAAATACTGGTAATCAGCTGCATCCGGTTACTGGAAGCCGACCCCAACGTAGTTGGGAAAAGGCTAGGTAGATTGATTTTTACTGTATTTTTACTTTTTTTTTTTCTGCAAGTAGTTGTTCCAGGTCTGGGTGTTAGTGTATGTGAGTTTCTATGTTTGTAAACGCACCCACGATACAGGAAGAAATTCTTAGTGTGGGGCAACGTTTTTAAAAAAAAACTAGTTTTCAAACGCCTGAAAAATACTTCATAATTTACGTTTAAAAACGTGTTTTCTTGTTACCTTTCCTCAAATTTTCAATATACAAACATTACATCTTATTTCACAATACATTACGCGTGCAATATATTTAGCTGGCAACACATTAGTTCAGTGACGTATTTAGTTCAGTAGGATAAGGAAAATTCGAGCGTTTGTCTTCGAAATAGGCTAAAACGTCTTCACACTGACCTGGCACTGAGGGAGTTATTTAGTAAGGTTTGCACCTGTAACGATATTAATAACGTTTTGGAAATCTCTTGGAGAGAAACTTTAATGTCATATCATGACATCAAAATTTGCCTAGCTTTATTCCAACTGGATCGGCGTCCAGCTCCAGCCTAACCTGATGCCGCGAACGCCAGTGTTTTACATGGAGCGAGCCTATCAGACCACCTCTATCGGAACCCCAAAAAACAATTTTATATCTTCATCCACTACTTTCAAACCCATACAGTGGTAACAGCGGGTGCATCCTCGGGATTCACGTCCACAAATATTGCAAAAAAAATATATATTGACGGTTATTTTTTTTAATTTTGTTCCTGTGTCGAAAGTCCTCATGGATGTCCTCCGTCCTGGACCGGGCGAAGGGTCTGTCAGACTCTTTCTGATTAAAAATCACCTCGGTGTTCCCTTTGCACACTTGGACCAGAGATCATAAGATCTTGTGCGTCATGAAGACGAATGTAATCCTTTCATTTTTCGTTGTTAGTCAGTGTTTCATTATTAGAGCTTCGAGTACGTTTATTGTCGTATTAGTGTTGACATTAAAAATATCATTAGGCGTCCGCGCAAGCCGTTGAAAAAACTATTCACTCTGGAAATTGTTTTGTTTTTACTTTCAAGAAATAAATCGGAACGTGTCAACACAAGACATATCTCAGTTGTTCTCACAATATTTTTAAGGATTTATTCGTCTCTTACGTGTTTGTGGGTTTGATACCCGTACACGTTTAGATATTTTGCGTCTGCTGCTGAAAAAATTGTTTACGACTTTTTACAAAATTCTCTTGAACGATTTTCATTTGTTTTATGTGTGATTGCCAGCTTGGCATTGGCCAGCAAATCGTCAATTTATCGCATCGTTAAGCTTGTTGATATCAGCTAGGCACCGAATCGGCATCACTTTGCCTCCTATTGGAAACTATTAGGTACATGGAACTTAAATATAAATTTAACCTCTGCCCAACCCTTCGGGGATTACAGGCATGGTGTTATTTTATGTATTTTCCTTGATGATTATAATATATATGTGATCGTCAAGGAAAAATACTGAAATCCTTAAAGCACACTTGGTTCCTTGAGGAGCACAGTTTGTTTATGATTATCGTGAGTTTCTGTTTCAGGTGGTTTTCCACAGATTACGACAGCTTAAAGTTATAATTACTCCGAGCCGTAAACCGACGGTAACCTCGCTGATCACCTTGCCTCCGAGTTCATTCACCACGCTAACAGCAGTTAAATTATTACTAACTGAGTGTAGTTTTTATTAAAACGACTCATCCGTTTAATTGCGAACTTGAGAACTGTTTATTAGGCTATTAACTAACTAAAAGTTCTTCTAGTAAAACTTTGGTACGTTTTTTGGTTAGCCAGCTGTTTGGTTACGCGCAAATACATAAGATACTGTAGACTCTTTGATAACAAAGTAAAGTAGTGAATCGCCATACGCTTAGATGATTGCAAAAGTTTTCGAGTGTGATTAATCAGTTTTGTTTCTTGTTAACTGAAACTTTACATACATAACATAATTAGCCTATAATGTTCCCACTGCTGGGACACAAGCCTCCTCTCTATGAGAGGGAGTGGGCCGTAATCCACCACGCGGGCCCAGTGCGGGTTGGTAGATGTCACATGTCTTCGAATTTTTGGTTCTAAGACATGCCGGTTTCCTCACGATGTTTTCCTTCACAGTTTTGAGAGCAGTGGTGATGAAATTATTTACACAAAGTAAAGCGCCTGTCGGGGTTCGAACCTGCGACCTACAACTCGTAAGTCGCGGCCGTTACCACTGGGCCACCACTGCCCCACTGAAACTTAATTCCTTTAAAAAGTGTGAGTTAACAACTTATTTATAAAATACCTACACAATTATAATACTGTATATTTTGACAGCTTCACTCCATAAAGGTATATTATAGTGTTATCCACCCAGAAGTTGCGTATCCGATGCCGCACGCAGCGTCGCCGCAGCTGCAACCGTCGAGAGGTTATCAATGACGATATTAAACAAATAAAAGGAAATAATGTTCCAACAATTACGTGTAAACCATGAAATGCTGTTGCTATAAAAAATGTTGACCCATAAATACTGTCAGTAAAAGGAGCTTCGAATTATGAAAATCATTTAAGAGGTTAAATCTATAACTACCTGCTTTTGGTTTGTCTTTTTGCAATTTGCGGTAAACTATAGAAGAGTACGAAATGTCTTTAGAGGCCATTGTACTCGTCATTATGCTAAAAAAAAATATCCTATAAAGTATCCTATGTGTTAATCCAGGTTATAAACTATCTGTTTGCCAAATTTCATCCAAATCCATTCAGCCGTTTTTACCTGAAAGAGTAACAAACATCCATCCATCCATCCATCCATACTTACAAACTTCCGCGTTTATATTATTAGTTAGAAGTTAGATTAGATTTTTAGCATTTATGGACGCTATACTATTGCTGGTTAACGGGAACACCTTTTGTTATTTAACATACTGTATGTACAGAATACATTTGTGAAGACTGTTTCAGGCTAGATTCAGACATTAAATAAACAACGTGTACCTGACAGCCGGTATGACGCAAATTGAGGAGGGTAGGTTGAGCACGCGGCCTGTTAAGGGGGATACAATATTTTGTAGTTTTCTTTTAGGAATATTAATGCCTCGTGAACGAGTGTCGCAAGGTGATCGATTCCCGGGTCGACCAAAGTGGTTTTGGGTTTTTCCATCTGGAATTTTTCAGTAGCAGCCTGGAGTCTGGATTTGTGCCCGGCTCGCCCCCTACTACAAGGGATGTCCCTTGTAGTAGGGGGCGAGCCGGACATTTCGCCATTTATGTATATGTATATGTATACATATTGCAGTATTACCCTGCATAAAATCTTCGAGCCTAAAACTTTTTTACTTCGCTGGCCATCGATGTTGTCGTTTTTAATCGTAAGATAATTTCAATTTTTTGAATTTGAATCTGACGTGAAGAAAGATGAAGGATTTTTTATTGGCAGCCGTGAGTCGTGGTTTTTTCTCATGAACGCAAGAGCTCTAATTCTTCAAATAATTCCCGGCGTACTATGCTGAAAGATTTGCAATATAATTAATTAAT
The DNA here is from genome assembly GCA_947363905.1 of Lithophane semibrunnea. NCBI lineage: Eukaryota > Metazoa > Arthropoda > Insecta > Lepidoptera > Noctuidae > Lithophane > Lithophane semibrunnea. Next base: position 6,472,021 of record OX376206.1, on the reverse strand, counting down.
TATAGTCTTTATTGTTGTGTCCACGTTTCCTTGTTTTACGGTTAAAAACCAGTGAAAAGGCCTATTTTGGCCTTTATCGGTGGGGTATTGGGAACCCACCTCGTTTCCCCGTTTCGCCATAATCCTGGATCAGGCGTCCCGGCGGCGCAGTTGACGGAGCGCCGTGCTACGTACAAGGAATACCGCCTCTTGACGTACCATGCGGTCCAGGAACTAACCACCTCGTGACTTATTAACTATTTATTTATCCACTGCGAAGCGTCGTTTTCTCGGATTCTTCCACGTTGCATTGCAAACTGCAGCTGTTGTAAACCCTTCAAGTTTTCCGTTCAAGTTCAAATACGTTCAAGTTTATTTTTTACGCGTAAATAATCTCGTATGCAAATTAGACTAAGCTGGCATTAGGTCAACCTTCGGTTGCGGTTCCTTTTTCGATGTGTTGCGTTTCCGCTAGTAAGTTATGGTTTCTATAAGCTTTTGCAATCGCTGATACACACCGAACTCCCACGCGTAACTAAATTTACCTAAGATATCTATTCCGAAAGTTTTCCTTAACCTAATTACGCTTGATTCGGCACCACTGTCTCCATAGCCGCGACTAAATTATATTTTATATTCACCTTTTTTATATTTTCTGTAAAAAGTGTCTTTCTATATTTATATTACAAAAATTATACGTGTTCAACGAAGTGTGTTTATTTATTTCGTTACAATATACATAAATGGCGAAATGTGGGTGTCCTATAGGTACACGTCTGCCTAACCCTTCGGGGAATACAGGCGTGATGTTATGTTATGTTTATGTTACTGGCGCATGAGTTTGTGGCTATGTAAGTGCTGTGGAGCGTGAGGTCTTAGGTTTATTGATAGTTTCACCTAGAGATGAATTTGGACTGTCTCCTGAAAAATTCATTCGATTGCGATTGAATTACAGTACATTGTTTTACAGTATTTTGGTATATACATATAACAACATTATATCACGGCGCGTATTGTTAGGAGGTTCCTCTCTCAGGGGCCCTGACTATCAGTAGCTTGGACCCTGTTCCCGATACCGGTGTGCTACTATTTTTATATTTTAAATGTAGTCAATATGGACATAAATAACAACAATTTGGTTTGTATGGTAGGCCGCACGTCACTGCAATGGTAACTACTAAAGTATGACCTTGAGTAGACCTAGCGTAATAAGGAGATTTCAATTGAATATACAGCCAGCATATACTGGTTTTGTTACCACCGCGATGTTCGACTTACCGTACTTCTGACTTACGCTCGGGGGAGAAGGGTGCAGTTTTCAGATGCCACATGAGTTGATCATCAATACTTAGATTATTGTTTTAAGCCTTATGAGTATAATTAACTCACTTGATGCTTTTCCTTCGACATGCATACAGTATAGTGAAAGTTGACTTCCCCTTAAATCATTTCTGTCTATGTGCTAACCGCTTTATAATATCTAGGAGAATGCTCAACAATAAATAACCTTTACATTGTAATATTTCTTATGAGAAAAAATGTCTAGTAAATAGGTACACACGGCTACACATCAAGCTATACATTTCCAGTTTATGCTGATCTCACATTGTATTGGATTTCCGTACAATGAGATGTCAGCTTATACTGGAAATGTATAGCTTTATGTGTAGCCGTGTGTACTTATGTAGGAACTAGGAAGACAATTTCGTAAACAGCCAACCTAATTTCTAAAACACAATTGTTACCCGACTGCCCCAGAAGGAGGGTAATGTTTTTTTTTTAGTTGTTTTTCTTCATTGTCTATTCTTCCATCGACAAAACCCGTTTATAATATGTGGACGGGTGTTGTGTCCAACGATTGCTGTCGGGACGTTGTGTTATAATATATGCTTGTCGCGCTGTAAACTTTGCGATGTGGCATCTTCCTCCTCTTAAAAGATGTTAAAAAAAAGGACAATAATTTAAAAACAAACTTGTATTCTCGTCTTCTCATCAATCCCATAAACAATGACAATTACTTTTTCCAACTAACCCGGACTCTGTCAAGTTCTCAAGTAATCTCAAACATATCTTTTTAAATAGGGAAGACACTTTATTTTGAGAACATCATACTTTAAAAACAACCTCTTTTCCGCCTTTTAAAAATTAATGGATATGTTTTTAAAAGCATTATTTACCGCTTCGCACTTATCAAGGCAATGATGCATTGTTGTTTATTTGTGTGTGACAGACTATAAGGTTTTTGATGTTAAAGTGAATTGATTAACTGTTTCCTATTATATTTCTTATTTTTATGACTGTTAGGGCTATCTGGTTGTTGTGTGGTTGTAAAGTCAAGGAGATTAAAAAGGGAGACGTGCTGTTTTTGAGATCAGCATTGCTATTCAACCATACATTCCATACTGCCGAACAACCATCAATCAGTGTTAATTCGGTAAATATTTTATGGTCATGGTTTACCCATGTGCCAAATTTCATCTTAATTCGTTCAGCCGTTTTGGCGTAAAAGCGTAACAAATTAAAAAACAATAAGTGTATTTTTCAGGAGTAAAGTAAGGCTTTACTTTCTTTCATTTACTAATCCTTACTAATATTATAAATGCGAAAGTAACTCTGTCTGTCTGTCTGTTTGTCGCGCTTTCACGCCAAAACTACTGAACCGATTTAAATGAAATTTGAAATCATAGATAGTCTGGAGCCTGAGAAAGGATATAGGCTACTTTTTATCGACGTATCACGTAGGCGAATCCGCGGGCGGAAGCTAGTCTTTATATAAATAAGTCTGATGAGTTACTTTGGAATCTTTTATTAATTCCCATTTCTATTGATGTCAGTAACAACTATTCACGCACTTCTTTTGTCATCACATCAGACATAAAAAGCGATCAAGGGCTTCGTAAAAAACGTTTTCCAATAGACTTTTTGTCTTTAGTCGCTAATGCGGCTCGTGTACTATTTGACCGTGACGACCTTGCCAGTCTTCCTGAAGATACGAGATGGATAGACAATATGGAGTATTTTAGGCCTTCCCGTTAACGGTTTTTTGTGAAGTATAGATACTAAGTGAAATTGATTTGTTTAATTTGCCGTAACATTTCGTTTCACGGTTGGATTGGTTTGAGATTGATTGAGTTTTCTGTTGTCAATTGACGTGATGGCTGTTGAGAATCAGTTTATTATTTGCTTTCCTATTATTTAGATAGAGGTCTTAATTTTCACACGTTAAACGTTAACTTTGCACAGTGCATAATTTGCAACATAGGATACTTTTTATCCCGATATTCTCATGGGATAGAGACTTGCGCGGGTAAAACCGCGGGACGCAGCTAGTTCTGTATAAATCTCACCGTGAAAACATAGGAGAAGTGAGCTTAAAGTGAGCTGTCATTCCTTCTGTAGTGGTATTCTGTAAAAACTCTTCGTGAAACCTGGTGAAATGAGCGTAAAGTGAGCTCTCACTCCCACTGACGCTAGGGATTGACAGATCACTTCACCTAAGTTTTCACGGTGAGGTGTTTACAGAATAGATCGGCTGATGCTAGGGATTGATACTACTGACAGCTCACTTCACCTAATTACTACCCCATCCATGATCTGGGATCTGGTCAGCCACTTTGGCAGAATCATAATAGGAAAATATTATGAATCATCGTAAAATGTCACAAACTGACAATTCATATTATGATCTGCGGGCGATTCCTATTATTACGAAATAATTCATTGACAGTCTATTATGAAGTGGCAAATTATTAGTCAGATTATTTATGATATAGGGTGAAACTAGTAAAATCATAGCTAAGTATCTACTGTTTTATTAGTCTCTAATCATATCACCTAAAAAGGTTTCACTATTCATAAAGGGTCCCACAAACAGGCGCGATATTGTGGGCGCGATATCGCGCCAGTTTGCACGAGGCTTAACAGCTCAAACTCCATTTTTTTCATTTTGCAGCTCAGTCTTGGAAACTATACCTATCACCGATTAACATTGCTCATATTTATTGCTCATAATAATGTTGTGGCCAGGAGTTTATGAACGTTGGCACAGCATCTCTTCCTGAGCGATCATCTTCATTGTTTACATCGTAATAATAATTATTATTAAGTATAGCCGGGAATATGTCTGCGGATTCTTAGTGTAAACATGAGGAATTTCCATATTTCGGAACAGAAGGTTTTCATGGTAGAAATTACCTATTCAATTTGGACGTTTGTTGGAACTTTAAGGTACCTAGTTTGACAGTGGAAACTTAACAGTTCAGTTTCTTTTATAAACACAACGAAAAGCACAGATTAATTATGGAAGTAAAAATCTGTTTAAAATAACGAGCCAGCCCAAAACATGATGAAATCTCTAGTTCCTGTCAAAAATTGTATGGAATATTGACAAAAAATGGAGATGCCAACTTATTTTTTTTTAAGTTTTGCCAGTGCAAACGCACAGTAACAGTAGTCGCATAATTATGATGAGTAACATCTGATATCTTGGCTGACGTATATAATTATGATATAAACAATATTAACCATCATCGTCATCGTCATCAACATCATCCTGTTTACAACCTCTCGGAAAATGGGTTGGTACCATCTGACAGCCAACTCTAACACCATCCTGTTACACACTTCCATCCCTTTTCACGAAATCACTCCCACAAATTGCAGGAAAGCGAGAGAAGTTACACATTAAGGGGTTTATTTATAAACGTTGCTTAAGTTAAGTGACGTTCCAAACGTCAAAAATGTATGGTTAAACAGTCGCTAATCATTACTTAACTTTAAGCAACGTTTATAAATATACTCCTAAAAATCCCCCAACTTTAGCTAACTTTCGTCGTTACGGTGACTCAAAAATTCAGTTCCAAACTTCCAAATATGCAACATGCTTTCAGTTAATCATGTCGAGTGCGTATTTATAAGACATAAGTAAGTCGATTTCATACAAAATGATGCGTATTTTTAAATTACTCATAACATTATATGACTGATGTTATTATCGAGGAAATGGCTTACTGATTTACTGATGGCTTTTATTTCGGGAACTCAAGCGCATACCGAAAGATCGATGGCCATGGCGCGCTACAAACCAGTGTTGCAAATTTTAAAATTATTCATAAGGTGTTGCAAGCTTTTTAACGTTATATCATACTTACCTATGTCTACGCATGAAACTCTTTTTTATTTCATCACGCAACTATAAACACACTTTATTTTATTACCCGACTACGGCGAAGAAAAAGGAGGGTTATGATTTTGACCGATATGTATGTATGTATGTATGTATGTTCATCTGTTCCCTCCTATCTTCCAAACCACTTATCACAATTTGACAAATGAGGTATCGTTAGAAGCGTCGTGATTGTCCGCTGGTTATAGGCTATGTGAAGTCACATTAAATTAAAAATGGCGCCTTCTAGAGGACATAAAGTGAGGAACATAAAAAAAAATATGGTTTAATCGTACCATGTTGGGTATCAAATGAAAGGGCTTAATGAGTACATTTCAAAAATATATATATTATAACCCCAAAAGAATTAAAAAAAAAATCAAGTAATAAAAACTAAAACCCAACTACGACTTAAAAGGTATAAACAAGACATCACAGACAGACAAATTAAAAATCCGGAGTCACACGTAATCTGTTCGATTTATGCCCTAACACGTGTGACTCCGGATTTTTAATTTGTCTGTCTGTGATGTCTTGTTTATACCTTTTAAGTCGTAGTTGGGTTTTAGTTTTTATTACTTGATTTTTTTTCAATATGGAATTATGTACCTATTTTTACCCGACCACGCCGAATCAAAAAGGAGGGTTAGGATTTTGTATGTTCATTTGTTCCCACTAAACTTCTCATCATAATTTGACAAATAGTGTCGTGTGTACCAACTAGACTTTACGAGTCACGTTATCTCGTAATAAAATATTTATATTAGGTACTTTATTTTTATTTACTTAATTAATGTAATCTTTTTGACATTTCTTTAACTAATATTTGACTAATTTTAATTTGCAATTAGAATGTTATCCGGTTAGTAGTGTTCCTGATTGCGTAACTTACATGTTACTTCATCGGTTCGACCCGATTACATTGCATGGAATATAATACTACTTGAAAAGAGTAATGAAACCGGCCTGAACTGTGCTGTTATAATTAGATTATTGTAAATAGCTTCGCGTTGGGTCATATTTATCTGTTGCTGAGAAAAGGATGGGAGATAATAAAAGTTAGAAAGTTGAAAACTGAGAAGATGAATTTTATATGGGTGTAAATTATAAATTATTCCAATGTAGGTCTGGATTTAGAAATTGATTTTGTATTGACTTGACTGGTAATTAGTGACCGATACATAAACATGTGACTTTACTCATCCGAAAAAGCGGTATAGCTACACCGGTACAGTGTAGCCATAAATACATGAGCATTCATATATTTGTTTTAATCGCTCATGCAGGTCGCGTCGCAGCCTAATGCAGGGCTTGAAATACCGTTAAAAATATGGTATCGTTACAGCCTTTTAATGCAGATATCGTTATCTAATAAATAACGTTATAATTTTTACCGGTATATCTGGCACATTTTATCGTTAAAATATGTAACGATAAAATCTACGGTACCGATAATTTTACCGTTATGATTTGGTTTTGTTACCGTAGCTCTCGTCCAATCGCAATCAACGGGGCGTATGTAACCCGAAAAATTCTCTCGTCTATGAAATTTGGTATATGATGAAGTTAGGTAATACAAAGTATAGACGTACAATAATCCAAGAAATTTTGTTAGGTACGAGAAGTTATTTTTTTAACCTAAATATGAAAATCGCTTATAGCTCTGTGAATACATCAGACTAAAATACTACTTTCTGTATACGTACGCATGTACTAGTTGGAATAAGTATTAAAAAAAATCCAATATTTTTTCGATTTCAGAGATAAGTACTCCAAATTTAATTTTTAACATTTTGCACTATAATTTCTACTGATAAATTGCTCGGCGAATTGTTATTTTATAATATGGTTTTATGTCCTTAAATACACAGCATTGTTTAGTTATTCAAAATATTTTCCTTTTTAATTTTTTTTTTTCGATTTTTGCTTAACTACGTAATGTGGAAAATCACTTCGTCAATTTTTAGACCTTTATTAGGCTTATGGTTATAAATTAAAAAAGATTTATCAATTTTCGAACGTTCATATATATTTTAGGGTTCGCTGATTTATGCTAGACCGAAAGGGTTGACCTTCACTTGACCGCTCGGAGCTGCGATGCCACACACTTTTCGTGAAGGCGAGTTTGGTGGCCACCGTTATTACAATTTTATTTTTTTATCTTAAGGTTACACTAGTCGGTCATTCTTCCATACAAACGTAGTATGTTGATTACTCGTCTGTTTGACGGTGTACGTTCCAAAATAAAAATTATATCGGGGGGCACGGCAGTGCCTCCGCCAAGCCGAGCAAAACAAACACAAAGGCACAACCGTACCATCTTCTCTAGAAGCCATTCAGAACATTTTCGACTTCCTGTAACTTGGTTGTGGATAAAGCTAAGAGCCAGTTCAGTTACCAAGAGGGCTTAGTTTAACTAGGTATATTGCCAAATTACATTCAATTTGAACCTGTAGTTAAAGAACTATTGCAGGTCAAAGTTCCTTAATTTTGTCACTGACATTCTCTCACCGATTAGGTATCAAAAGTTCACCGTTATAAATGTGTGTAGAGTCCGCGCCACCACTGAAGTCCTATTGACCCGGCGTTAGTGTTTTTGGATTTGGAATCTGGAAGCTGATCTAAATGATGCAACCAGGAGGTGGATAGTGCAACTCTTCAGTGGCTACTAGTAAACCCCTCGAGTTTGGGCTCATATGATTCATTTTCACAAGTCCAATAGATTGACCTTGGTAACGAGTATCTGGTTATGGAGCCAAGAGATCGATACTGGTATTCTTTAGTGGCTACTAGTAAACTTCCTAATAAACTTCCTTAAAATATTGGATTCCTTTACATACTTATTCTAAATAGTACATATTTACGTACACAGAAAGTATTTCAGTCTGAGGAAATATTCACAGAGAGTTATAAGCGATTTATATATTTGAATTATTCGGAAGTCTCCAAACAATCATTTCCTCGTTGAGTGGACTATGCATCGACGCTCAGACTGTGCCGTACGACTATTACGTGTTTAATATTCTCTTTGCTATTCTGTGTTTATGTTCATTTATTTCAAAATATCTATAGACGACATTTCTTTTCGTAATCGTGACTAAAACAAGAACTAATAATTCGCGAATACCTAATAATTCGCGAGCGTGTTCTGTAAGCGCGAGCGACTGCCGTGAGATTATAGAAGACGACAAACGAAATGGCAACAGCGCCGACAGCGTATAAGAGGGGCGCGCGCCGGCCTCCTTTGAGAAAACGGGCAGGCAACGTCGCATAAAATAACAAAAATAATACCGGTAATTTGTTACCGCTATTTTTACAATAACGTTAAAAATACCGGTAATTTTTACCAAGATTTATAACGTTATTATTTTGTTATGCTACTAAGTAACGCTACCAAATCGTACCGATATCGAAGTATCTCTACGGAAATACCGTTACTTAACGTTACTTTTTATGTGAATTGGTAACGTTTTCAAGCCCTGGCCTAATGTAGCCTCAGCCTAAGGCCTATTTTGTTGTAAAACATATTTTATCACTTGAAGGTGCAAATAAACTATTTTTTTTATAAAACCTCCTCCTTTTTGTAAGTCGATTAAAATTGTAACCCTACTAATATTACACAGCAGCATAGATTAGCATAGCAATGATAGCCTAGTGGTGTGACCATCCGACTGCCAAGTCATAGATCTCGAGTTCAAACCCAAGCCACGCACCTCTGACTTTTCGGATTCATGTGCGTATTGTATAATTATCACCTGCTTTAAAAACGGTGAAGGAAAATATCGTGAGGAAACCGGCATGCCAGAGAGATATTTCTCGACGGCACGTGAAGCCAAGTCAGAAGCCCTTGGGCGGTTTTAAAACTCTGACACCAGAGGGGCTAGACAAGTGACAATCGCTTCGAAAGCGTTTCGTATTTCTACAACGACTTTCAACAGGATTTACATAAGGTTGTCGATAGCTTATGTCAGTCCTATAGGTACATGTCTGCGTTTTCCATCGTCGTTATCGCTGATAGAATGTCACTTTGTCTAGGGCCTTAGGTTAGTCTAACCACACGAAAAGAGGAAGTACACAAAATTCCGCTCGCGCTATTGCATTACAAAAGGTATTCTTTCAGCCTTGCACCTCCAAGAAGGTAAATATGTCGCAGTCACTCCATCCGAAGGTTAGGAACCGATCTGATAATGTTCTAGATAGACCTTCAACGTCAGTAGGGTAGTACCATTAAGCTGTTAAGGCGAAAGCGTCAGGGTAGCCCGCTAAATTCAAATTTCCTTACGTTTTTTGCAATTTGCAGGTCAGTATCAGCTTGTATGTTGATCTAAATATGATTCGCGGCCGTATCTAATATTTATATTGAACTAGCTGTGCCTCGCGGTTTCACCCGCGTAAGTCTGGATCCCGTGGGAATATCGTGATAAAAAGTATCCTATGTGTTAATCCAGGTTATAAACTGTTTGCCAAATTTCATCCAAATCCATTCAGTAGTTTTTACGTGAAAGAGTAACAAACATCCATCCATCCATACCTAAAAACTTTCGCGTTTATAATATTAAGGCTCTTACATACTGGGGCGATTCGCCGCGCGACTCGAATTTAAACAAAACAATTTCTGAGAAAACTTTACGGCGAACAATGCGGTGGCGTCGCGTCGCGCGGCTAATCGCGCCTGTATGCAAGAGCCTTTAGTTAGATTAGATTATAATCATAAAAATCATCAATAAAACTCTCTAAGTTCATGTAATCCTATTGAATGACTATTTCTTTAAATCATGACATTTGAGGATTACTCTATCTTAAGGAGTTATATTGTTGATTATAATGATTATAATTTGTAAAGTCATAAATGTTACGGTCGCGAATCATATTTTAATCAACATTTAACCTGATACTGACAAATTGCAAAAAACGTAAGAGAATTTCGCGGGCTACCCTAGCGCATCCCTACGAAGAGTAAGTGCCTAGTTTAAGAATAAGTGATAAACAATAACATAGGAATTTACAACAACAAAAAAAATGGTTATACTTATAACCTTATAAGTTACAAGGTATTTTTAAAACAAGTATTATCCTTATGAACCCTTTTTACGATTTGTTTACCTTTATTTAATTGGTACCTAAACCAATGCAGTGTAAGTACTTACGAGGTCTACCTAAGGAACACGAGGATTTGAAAAAGTTTTTATGACGGAAAAATATTTTGTGAAGATTTTGGTATTTTTGAAATGTAAGTGGGCGAAAATATAGAAGGGTGACTTCCCAGATCGTGCCATAGGCACCTGTCCCACAGCCAGCGAATAACGAGAAGCGACTAGAACTAGCAACTGAAAACGGGTTGGCGAGCAACGAGCAGTGAGTGCGCGGCGGCGACGGGCGATTACTCGCTGTATGCGCTGTACGCGTATGAAGGTTAACAAGCGCGAGTCTCTCAGCGAGTGTTTTGCCCGCCAAGCGAGAGTCGATGATGCTACGGCTACACTTCGCGTTATCGCGAACTTTTCTTCTTGCGCTCTCTATTGCTCAGCGAGTAATCGAAGGGTGTGCGAGAGAGAGCGCACGAAGAAAAGTTCGCGATAACGCGAAGTGTAGCCGTAGCATGAGCGAGTTTTCTTTTTGATAGCTCTTGTTGCTGCAACATACGAGTAATCGCCGGTAGTGTGAACAGTCAGCAATCAACTATTATTAAGTATTTCTTTAACTTACATCTCTTTGACCTACAATCTTTTTTACGTTTCTTGAGCGAGAAAATCGGTGGTAGCTACTCGCTGCCTTGTTGGCGTCGGGATAGGTGCCTTAAGAGTAAAATTTTAATGTCGTCGTTGACTTAGGTGCAGAAATAGATAGCACAAGATGACATTAGAAGGGATTTGAAGGAGCTTAACACATAAACTGAGGTTTCATAGGATATAGGAAAGGGCAGCTTAGCGATTCTGCAGAATTTGAAGATAAGCTTTGATAAAAATAAGTTAAGATCTACTTTAAGTAATAAAAATTAAATAAATCTTTAAAATAGCGCCCGTGACATATGACACTACTTTATTCCCTTAGTGAGTAATCCAGGTACCTACAATACATTTATTTATTGAAAGACAACGCACAGGCTAACACCTGCCTGTGTCTGATTTATTTTTTTGCACAAGATTTTATAACGAATGTGAGCACTAAGTAAGGTTTTCAAAGTTCATCGCCTAAAGGAGATGAAAAGGGGATGAAAGTTTGAATGGAATTTCGTCATTTTTGCCGATGGTAAATCCATCAGACACATGGTTTGTTTCTCAATCATTTACTTATTACATTTATTAATAACTGCAAACATATGGAACTCGAGAGGCTCGTGGTTCGTGGCGGTCGGTTCATGGATGGGTGATCTATCAGTTGTGGTGGGTGGTGGTCTGTCAGTTTACTAATTTGCTCCGAATCTAATGTACCGATTAAGTTGAAATTTAGTACACATCAATTTCTGTGATCCGCTTAAATAAATGAATTTTGAATATGGTCACTTTTGGGAGACATACTTATAAGAAAAAAAAAAGAAAAAAAAGGTTTGGTCACTGTTCTGTGTGACATAACAAATAAAAGGGCTTTTGAGGGGTTTTCAAGTATATTTTTGATAATTTAAAAATAATTAGTTTTAAGGTTACATAAGAAAATAGATGCAAATTGACCATTCCGTCCCTGTATCCAAAACTTAAAATTTTGAAAAAAAAAAATACAGAACATAGTTTTATACTTATAGATTACAGGAAAATCTAATAAAATTAAAAAAAAATCTAATAAAATGAAAAAAAATCTAATAAAATTAAAAAAAAATCTAAGAAAGTCTAATAAATAAGAGAAGACTGTAAATCTCCCAATATTGTACGTAAAAACTTACATTTGCAGTTGGAATTTATGGAAGAACATGTTTTTGAACTAGTTTGTTCTTGGGATAAATTCTTGGGATAAGTTTGTTCTTGGGATAAATTCCTCCCAACTACGGAACCCTTTATTGTGCGTGGTCCGACAACACACATGTAAATAGTATAAGAATGATTTTCGGGTGGAAAGAGTATTTACAGATTTCCACAAAAAAAAAAAAAGAAAAAAAAAAAAATCTTTTCTATTCTATTCGGTTTCTATAATTTTTTCTCTTCTATAAGCTAAGATCTGCAAAAAGTATCTGACAATATTTTTGGTCTTATTGATTAATCGATTCAATAAAAAAAACCGGCCAAGTGCGAGTCCGACTCGCACACGAAGGGTTCAGTACATCTAGTATATATATAAAACAAAGTCGGGTTTGTTCAAGCACTTATAACTCGACAACTGCTGGACCGATTTTGATGATCTTTGATTTGTTGGATTTGTCTCCGCCCAGAATAGCAGAATAACTATTCAAAAATTGGAAAAATTTACGAAAAAAAAAATATGAAGAAAAATCGTTTTCTCATACATTCTGTATAGAATGGGTCTTTTGATAATGTCTCGGTAGATAAGTAGGTAGGTGTAGGTAAGGTAGGTAGGTAGGTAGGTAGGTATGTAGAGTAGGTAGGTAGGGTAGGGTAGGTCGGGTAGGGTAGGGTAGGTATGGTAGGGTAGGGTAGGGTAGGGTAGGGTAGGTAGGGTAAAGGTAGGTAGGGTAGGTAGGTAGGGTAAAGGTAGGTAGGGTAGAGGTAGGTAGGGTAGGTAGGTAGGGTAGGTATATAGGTAGGTAGGTAGGGTAGGTAGGTAGGGTAGGTATATAAATAGGTAGGTAGGGTAGGTATATAGGTAGATAGATAGGGTAGGTAGGTAGATAGGTAGGGTAGGTGCGCCGTAGATAACTACTTGCTACCCGTGCGAAGCCGGGGCGAGCAGCTAGTTATCTATAAAATTCTTTGTTGTATGGGAGCCCCCCTTAAATATTTGTTTTATTTTAATTTAATTATTTATTTTTAAAGTGAATAATTATGTAACTAAATATTCTGTGAATATTTCAAGCGTCTACCTGTTGTCGTTTTCAATATCGAGCAAAAACGATAAAAAAAATCACGTTTGTTGTATTTAAAAACTTAGAGTGCTGACTGTACTTATAACCTACTAACAATCGGGGGCGACTGGGGCCATCTAATATTCTAAGGGGCGAGTGGGTACACTTAGGTAATTAGGGGCAAGATCCAAGGGGCGAGCGGGGCCTACACCGTATCATCCCACGCTCCAATTTATTTTGCTTGCCCTAGGCACCTACCTATTTTTTTTTATCTGTGCCTGCATGTCTATGTCACCGATAATGTTCTGAACCCACGCTATAATGGAACCTAATTCAGAACTCAGCAGCCTAATATTGTATCCTTTTTTTTTGCCTTTTTTATAACCTTATTTTTAGATACTCTTTTTGTTATGACACCTAGAGTGCCCGCAAGATAAGTCTGCGCGCGACTGGTGGCGCTGCTAGCGTGATTATTTAAAATATAATGTATGTATAAATAATTAAACTTAATATTATTAATCTTATAAATTAATGATGTCTATTCTTAATTTGACCTAACATAAACGACAAAATGGCGGCATACTTATTACCAGGGATGTTGCGGATGCAGATTTTTTGACATCGCGGATGCGGATGCGGTTGCGGATATTTGAAGGCTCACATCCGCGGATGCGGATGTTTAGATATTCTATAAGTTTTTGTTTTTTTTGTTTTGCCATCTATTAAAATTAAAAATGGCAAAAAATCCACGTTTGTTGTATGGGAGTGGGAGCCCCCTTAAATATTTATTTTATTCTGGTTTTTAGTATTTTGTTGTTATAGCGGCAACAGATATACAGCATCTGTGAAAATTTCAACTGTCTAGCTATCACGGTTCATGAGATACAGCCTGGTGACAGACGGACATACAGACAGACAGACTACAGCGGAGCCATAGTAATAGGGTCCCGTTTTACCCTTTGGGTACGGAACCCTAAAAATTATATTTTTTACATGAAAGAAGTGTTTTCGTCACATCTTTTTCAAGTTACAGGACAATGTTTACCAAAACCATTATTGCAAGGACCTATGGCAAGGACAAAAAAAAATTTAATTGTTAGATCAGGGGCAGGGGTGCTGAACAACGTGACTTATATTGGGCACTTTATAATATTGCGGAATTGCAAACCTTTTGCAGCACAGTTTTTTTCATAACCATATTGTGTTTGGTTTTTGAGCAGCTTCTGCGAAAAAGTTTTCTTATTTATACACTTTCTATTGTTATTTATAACTGCAATAATTTTCTTGAAAATGAAATCACGATTTTTTGCTTGTTTAAAATTATGACGCAAGATTTGTTTGAGAACTTTGTAGAAACGCTTTTCTTGGAACTGTTGAAACACTGATTATGCCTGCATTTATATGGTGTTTGAGGTAGTTCGAACGGGTATTGTTTAGATATTTAAAAATAACTTTTATACATTTTTTATTTTAGGGCTCAAAAGGTAAAAACTGAATCCATGTATGAATATGCGTGTAAATATGATCACTTTGTTGTCCGCCTGTCTGTCTGTCAAGACCCTTTTTGAAACTAATATCAAATTCGTAGGTCTACGGTACCTTGGAGGTCTAAAAAAAACAATTCAATAAGGCAACGCAATAAAAAAACGGCGATTTATGCGACATTTTTTTAAAAATATTTACTCACAAATAAATCAAAACTTACATAAACTTCGCGCTGACCCAGTATCATGAATTTTGTCAAAATGCAAGGTCTCACAGCGCAAATAGAGAAAAAGTTCGAAAATCGTTAATATGTAGTTTTATCCTATAAAAAAAAAAACATTTGCAGTTGCAGAATTGAACGTGACGTATATCGATGTATGGAATATCATTTTTACGACTACAAAGTTAAGTTTATTCTTGAGATAAATTCAATCCAACTACGGAACCCTATTGTGTGTGGTACGCCACGTACTTGGCCGGTTTTTTAAATGTTATGCTATATTATAAATGTTATGTAAGGTACCGATACTGTAATTTCAAAGTAAAAAATTTCAGTTAAAAAGTTAATTATTTTCCATCAAACAGACTTACTTAAATCTTGATCAAAAAAGGTATTGAAGCTAAGTAAAATATATATATTTAAGCAAATTAATCATATCTTTAAGAATTATTCATAGGGGACTTCTTACATGAATATTAAATGGTTCGTAGCGGTCCTCTCAAATTGATTTTATAAAGCTTCATTACGTTATTCTTTGACCTTTTTTGAACGTTCCTTATTTGCTATTCCTTGTTTATTTTGCAATGTATTTTTTACTTGATTCATCTGCCTAGCCTTTTCCCAACTATGTTGGGGTCGGCTTCCAGTCTAACCGGATGCAGCTGAATACCAGTATTTTACATGGAGCGACTGCCTATCTGACCTCCACAACCCAGTAACTGGGTAATACGATACCCCTTGGTTAGACTGGTTGTCAGACTTTCGTGCTTCTGACGACTCGTAACGACTGTCAAAGATCCACAAATGACAGCCGGGACCAACGGCTTAACGTGCTTTCCGAGGCACGGAGGAGTCTCGATATGTGAAAATGGTCACCCATCCACGGACCAACCCCGGCAAGCGTAGATTAACCTGATGGATCGACCCGAGCGGCTGTAATTACTTAGCCACGAGCTCCTCTTCCTATTTTTTACTTGATTATGTATTAAATACAACTACGACAAAAAATTCAACTAAAAAGGTATGAACAAGACATCACAGACAATCTGTGATGTCTTGTTTATGGGGTGCACTGAGATATACCTCTGCCTAACCCTTTGGAAATTACAGGCGTGATGTTATGCGTATCCTATCTAATATTATAAATTGCGAAAGTGAGTTTGTTTGTTACGCTGTCACGCTGAAACGGCTGAAAAGATTTGGATGTCATTTGACACATAGGTAGACTATGACGTAGGTTAGGACTTCGGATACTTTTTATCCTGATATTCTCACGGGATCGACACTTATGGAGGCGAAACGGCAGGGCGCAGCTAGTATGAAATAATAATATTTTCTTTAAGCCCTTTGTTTTCCCTTGTACAAACCTGTACAAAGACGGCAAATTATTACTATTATCGAAATATATGTGTGTATCTTCACGTTTGTATTCCGATGTCTGTTTCAATTGTCTATGGAAATGCAACAGGTGTGGCTTTATTATGGTAAATTTTTGATGGCAAAT
This sequence comes from Lithophane semibrunnea, assembly GCA_947363905.1. NCBI lineage: Eukaryota > Metazoa > Arthropoda > Insecta > Lepidoptera > Noctuidae > Lithophane > Lithophane semibrunnea. The sequence continues at coordinate 6,455,718 of OX376206.1, read as the reverse complement.
GTTTGTTTGGTTTCCTTCTTAAAGTTAAAGACTCTTACATAATGGGGCGATTCGCCGCGCGACGCGAATTTTAACAAAACAATTTCTGAGTAAACTTCACGGCGAACAGCGTGGCAGCGCCGCGTCGCGCGGCGAATCGCGCCAGTATGTAAGAGGCTTAATGTAAGTATAGTTTATTTATTTATGTGATGGTATGTTTCAATTATAACTTGCTTACTTTCTTTTAAATACTGCGAATTATTTTCCTTTTTTGAGGCTAGCAACTTTGCTGTGTTTTCATTTTTAAAAGAAGCCGGTGCTGCGTCCCCTTAACGGATTGCCGAAATATAACCAATAACAATAACCCTGTATTTAATCCTAACTAATATTAGAAATGCGAAAGTGACTTTTTCTTCGTTACGCTTTCACGCTAAAACGGCTGAACGGAATTAGATAAAATTTTGCACATTGGTAGACCATGACCTGGAATAGGACATAGGATACTTTTCATCCTGGTTTGCAGATGAAGTCGCGGGCATCGGCTCTCTAAAGTCAGTAAAGGCAGTAACTCATAAAGTTACTTTCTTGGTGGCGGTGAGCCCAACGATGACTGATAATGGTCGCCATTATTTCCTACAAACATTTACTTCATATAAACCTGTCCTCGGCCATGTCCAGACATTTAAAATGGTTCGTATCCAGACTATTGACTATTCGAACTACAAACAGACATAATGTTAGTACAAATCAGAATTTTAGTGTACTGTTACATATTTCGCCTTGTCTCAACCTCGAGGCTGAGTGCTAGCCGATTATCGGTAGTGTTGTGTACTTGTGACTAAGATGTATCGATGATTTTATTTTGTTGAAAAATAAATTGTATTAATGTCTAATTGTAGAAGACTAGAGAAAATTCAGTTATAATAGAAGTAAAAGGTTTTTTTTTTTTTTCTCTCTTATTTGTTCGCATTTTCATTTTATTTTGTTGATCGATGGCTCACAAACTAACTATAATTTTAATCTAGAAATTAGAATTACGAAAATAGTCAAATTATATGTTATTAACGTTATCTAATTAAAAGTAAATACCTACAAAACTAAAGCTAGCTGTTCACAATTAGAAAAAAACTAGACAAACCATATTATACTTCCCCACATATATGTCAAAATACATCGATCAAAAAATGGCCACCACTAGTCGGTAAAAGCGCCATTACAGAAGACGTTGTCGATAGTCGATGTCGGCCAAATGTCAAGTGTTTCAGTTGTCGGTCGTAGTATTCTGTTTGTTTAAACTATGTCGCTCAGTTCTCGTCGGCGAAACATTAATGTTTGGACAGCACATAAAAGAATAAATTGTGGTTTGAGCAATGTTTTGAAAATGTACAGAATCTAAACATTTTTATTTTCTCAGATTTTTTGAGGAAATGCAGTAGAAGTAGGACCTAAACTTTCTCAAAGGCGTATAATTACGTGGTTTGTTTCATAATTTACCTCCACCGATTATATCTAACGTAAGGTTGGTAATGGTAACTAGCCTTTATTATTATTATTTAAAAAAAAATCCGTGGTGGAAAATCCTCTTGGATGTCCTCCGCCCTGGAGCGGGCAATGGGTCTGTCAGACTCTTATAGACTAAAAACCACCCCGGTGTTCCAGCTCACACCTACGCCGGGCCCGGGTCGCGGGAATGTAAAAATCTTCCGCAACCCCCGACTTAATGGTAACTAGCCTGAGATAAGTGGAGCGACGACCTTCACAGGGTGGCTGGTAGCAGCTGGATGAGAGTTGCCGGGAATCAAGCTGAATGGGGTTCGATTGGAGAGGCCTATGTCCAGCAGTGGACTGCTATAGGCTAATAATGATGTCCAGTCGTGTCGGATTGCCGTCCTATCGGAGTATGTGAGTGAGGGAAGGAAGAGAGAGTGCACCTGTGTCTGCGCACACACTTGTGCACTATAATATCTCCCATGCAGACGGCTGGTCTCCGCTGAGATTGGTCGCCATGGCCGAAATTCGGTCAGCCGGTCAATTCTGTAATAATCTCACCGTGAAAAGTTAGGTGAAGTGATCTTCGAGTGAACTGTCACTGCCTTAGCATCAGTAGGTATAGATGACAATTACAGCTCACTCCACGCACTTTCACGGTGAGATGGTTACAAAATAGCAATGCTGGACTGAGGAGGACTATTATTATTATCTGCAGCCCTGGCAAAACCCCTGCAAAGGGACTTCGCTAGCGTCACCGCGAGTGCCCGAAACGCTCCAAGTATCAAGTCCATGCCGGAAAAGGCAACGAATAGGGCTGATAATGATGACGGTTTTGTGATGGTGCAAAGGAGGAAGCGCCGATCGCAAACTAACAAGAACTGCTGCGGTAAAGCGCCTACGGAGCCCACAGTGCACCTGCGTGCCGCAAAGCCGAACACACCGGTGTACATATCCCGCCTGCACTACACCACTAAGGCGGAGGACATCGTGGAGTACGTGAGCCAAAAGATCAAGTGCACGCCGAGGGTGCAGTTGCTGGAATCGCACCGGAACGTCAACTTCAAGGCGTTCGTGGTGCGTGTACCAAACTGTTATCTGCCCCTCGTCATGGAAGAAGACTTTTGGCCGCAGGACGTGGTGTTCCGTCGCTTCCGCGGAATAAGAATAAGAATAAGAAGTTTTTATTTGTATAGAATGTAGGTATTACAATAAGATGTTAACAAAAGTTCAAGAGTCCTTGTACATCCTGCCTTTCGGCATACAAATATTTATGGGTAGACACCGGTACATACATATGACATAGCAGGTTATCAGCGTTATCAGCGTAGAAAAAAAAAAAAAACGAAAATATGTTCCTATATACTATCACAAATCATCATTCAAAAAATCGGATATAGAATAGTAACATTTTACAAAAATGGCTATTTCTAGAATGTACAGACATGGGAAGGTTAGTAATTTATGTAATTTGAAAATAGGAACACAGCTGTCCGTAACATGTAAGTTAAAAATTGACCTAACACATCGTTTTTGGGCTTTGAAAATGTTTTCTCTTTCACTACTATTACCCCAGAATATGATGCCAAACCTCAACGTTGAAATAACGAAGCCATAGTAAGCAACAAGGACTGTATTGGTATTGACTTTTTTAGATAGGTTGTATAACATATAGGCGAAAGTACTTAACTTTTTACAAATATATTCAGCTTGAGATTTCCATGTTAATTGATTGTCAATTAATATTCCCAAAAATTTAGCTACCTTAACATTTTCAATCTTATGACCATTATAATTGACGTTTAAGTCTTTGGGATTAATTCGTTGGTAGAAATGCATGATATTAGTTTTTTGTATATTTATTTTTAAATTATTGTAATCAAGCCAGTTTACTATAGATTTAAGAGTGTTGTTAATATCATTTTCATAGTTTTCTTTACTTGTGCATTTAACTAGTGCTGTACTATCGTCAGCAAACAATATGATTGGATGGTCTATTTGAAGTGGAAGGTCGTTGATATAAATTAAGAATAAAGGCGGACCGAGAACGCTTCCTTGAGGGACGCCATATTTAATGTTTCTATAAGAAGATCTGAATTTTATTTCACGTTTTGTATTCAAACAAATGTCAGAAATTTCAGTATACTGCATACGACCAGTAAGATAGGATCTAATTAAATTTAATGCATTTCCTCGAATTCCGTAAGCTTGAAGTTTGTTTATAAGTGTCTCATGATCTACGTAGTCAAAGGCCTTTGTCATATCCGTGAAAATGGCGCAAACTGGTGTTTTGTTATCTACGTTCACCATTATAGTTTTTAATAAATCGAATATAGCCATATTGATGTTTTTATCTTTACGAAAACCTTTTTGTTCGTCACAAAGTAGGTTAAATTTTGTCAAATAATTGTAAATTTGTTCATATATAATTTTTTCTATTACTTTAGAGAACACAGGAATAAGAGCAATGGGTCTGTAATTTGACATATTTTCTTTATTGTTTTTTTTATGAAGAGGTTTTACAATTACTGTTTTGAGACTCTTAGGAAATACCCCGGAAGATATACTTGCATTAATAATATGACTTAAAGGACCAGAAATCACATTAGAAACGAATTTTATGACTTTAGTGGAAATGCCGTCGTAACCAAAGCTCTTTTTATTTTTCAATGATCTTATTACCCTTGATACGTCTTGCGGTACAACTGGGGACATGAAAAACGAATTTGGATTATGATCTATGTCCTTTACACGATGAGATGCAGATTTCGGTGAATCCGAGACTTGATCGACGAAAAAATCATTAAATGATTCAGCTATATCTTTAGGGTTAGTTATTATGACACCATGATTATTTATCTTAGAGATGGGTTCGTTAATATTATTATTGTTGTTTATTATATGCCAGGCTGTCTTTGATTTGTTTTCCGAGTTTAAAAGTAAGTGGTTGTTTTGAGCTTTTTGAGTTAATTTGACGATTTTTTTAAATTTTCTGGAATAATTACGAAATTTTTGTCTATTTTCCTCTGTGGGTTTTATTCGTTGCTGCCACAGTAGGAAGCGCTGTCTTTTACTGCATATACGAATACCCCGTGATATCCACTTAATTGTTTTTCCAAATTTAATAGTTGTGTATTTTATGGGGAAGCACAGATTGTATAGTAAAAGAAACAAATCCAAGAACATATCATATGCTAAGTTTGGATCCTCGCTATTATATACCTCTGAAAAAGTTAATGATAGCAGGTGGTTTTTAAATTTGAGTAGATTTTCACCCGAAATATCTCGTGTACTTTTACGCCAAGATTGTATCTGAAATGATTTAATAACTTTGATTTTGAGAATTTGCGCTGTGTGATCAGACAATGCTAAGTCTATTACTTCCCATTTACATTTTTGTCTGTAATTGTGAGCAAAATTATCTAAACAAGTGTTACTGTTAAGCCTGGTGGGAACATTTATTTCTAATTTTAGGTTATAGCTCAGGAGAAAACATTCGAGTTCCAATGTAAATCTATTTCTCAACATTGTATTTATGTTGAAATCACCACACAATACTATTTTAGAGCCATTTTTAGTACATATAATTTTTAAAATACTGTCTAAATTTTCATAAAATTTGCTTAGGTTACACATTTTAGGAGGTCTATATATACATAGAACGATGACATTTTGTTTAACAAGTTTTATGGCACAACATTCAATTATACCTGTTACAGAGTATCTCATTATGTCTGGTAGTTCCTTGTATTCAAGCCCTTGTTTTATCAATATGCACGCTCCTCCGCGCTTTATGTTATTTCTAGAGTAACATGCTGCTAATTTATAATTTGGAATGCGTAACAGTTACTCTTGTCCAGACATTATAAAATGCTCTGTTATACACAAGACATCAATGTTCATTTGTTTGGATAGTAGTTCTTGAATGTGAACTGTTAATATATCTGATTTATTTAAAAGACCAGCTATGTTTTGGTGCATGATATAAATGTGATCAGACACGAAAAAAATCAGAGTTTTTGTTTACAATGGGGTCATTATTAAGGTTAAATTCTGATTCGATATACATACAAGATTCTTCTCGGATAATGGTAGTTAGCATTAGTATATTAATCATTATAGTTCTCATACCATGATTATTAAGTCTTCCAGTAATTTTTGAGAACATAGTGGCATCATAGGATAAATTAAGATTAGAGTCTAGTAGCGTAGCATAGTTGTATGTATGAATGTCCAAATAAAGTAGATTACTAAACATCTCAATACGGGAATTAAACATTATGGAAGATGTAAAGAATTTAAATGTTGGTAAGCAAATAATTATATTTGTGTTGAATTTTTCGTAAAGATGATCTTATCTCTAAAATTAAGTTTAAATAGTTCATAGATTTTTGAAAATCCTCTTCTTCGATCATTATGACACAGAAGTCATTTTTTGTAAAATCCACTAATTTAGTATGTAAATCACTAAAAAGCTGCATAATCCCGCTGTTTGGAAATAGATAGTGACATATCTGTGAGTTGTTAAAAGTTTCTTCAGCAATAGGTAAGATCTTATTCGTTTTGTTAGCACTGACAATGCATAATTTATTTATTTTTAAGGATTGGCTGCTTTCAGTTGTGTCAGGTATCCCTAAATCACTGTGAGGCGACGATGTGATTTTTTCTTTGTTTACTTCTTTTGGTGGGTGAATTTCTTTTAAGACTGACTTTGTTTTCTTTTTAGACTTGTTACGTGGGGTCGCGATTTTAAGACTTTTGCAAGGACTGTCAGTTTCCATAGTTAAATCTCTTGATGCTTTTTTTAGAATTTCATGTTTGGACATTATATCATTTAAAGCTTTCTTAAGTTCACTATTTTCGATAGATAAATTATTGATTTCATCATGTGCAGAGTTCAGTTGCAAAGTCAGTTGTTCAATTTGTTGTTTATATTCTTGGACTTGAGTGAAGTTTTCATCTACCGATATGTTTGGTAAGCTACTAGTGGTGCCATCTAGGTTTGAATGGTTCATACTATTATCAGACGACATTGCTGTTTCAGATAATGTGCGTGTTTTTCTAAACGTTATGTTTTCGAAGAAATTCATTGTATCTTCAAATTATTTACTTAAAAAAAAAACTTTAGAAAAGACTTTGTCTTCACTGGGGTTTGAACTCCCGGTCGCTATGCGCATGGGTTGCCTACCAGTCTCTTGGCCGACTAGACCAGCTGATAACTATTTCGTTTTACCAAATTATACTTCGCTTGGTTATATTTATAAATTTAGAATCGGGTATGTCGTTAAAATTCGAATATTTTTTCCATTGACGGTTATCAATTAGTAAAATTTTGATACACTTTTTTATCACTTTTCGGTACTTTACACTGTTAATAGTCAGAGAAAACACTGCATTTGGAGATAAAATGTTAGTTATTTTGTTGTTTTGATGAAGTAATCACAGCAATGACAAAGTTGATGTCTTTGCCAAAAGTATCAGCACTTGTTCACTTGAAATGCTTAAAACTTTGTAATATCCATATATTAGCACTGGATAACACTGTCACTTAGTTATTGAAGTTCACTTTAACTGTTGAACTGTTTAGATTACTTAATAACTTATAAAGACTATTTTTAAAAACATAAATAATACGGAGCTGATGTTTACGCGGCAACTAGCGCCATCTACGTTACGCGGACAAGTGCCACAGAACAGCACAAAGTTAATGTAGTGCAAAGTGAAGTGCTACTAACATAGTCTTAAGCCTTATTTATTAACACAAGTTTTCATAAAAAGTATGTATGTCTAGGTTAAGGTATTTTTCTATGGGCCTGTGTCGCCTGAAATAAATGGTATTATTATTATTATTTATTATAAAGTCATCATCTGTCTAGCCTTTTCCCAACAATGTTGGGGTCGGCTTCCAGTCTACTTCAGCCGGATGCAGCTGAATACCATTAATTTATATGGAGCGACTGCCTATCTGACTACCACAACCCAGTTACTGGGTAACATGATACCCCTTGGTAAGACTGGTTGTCAGACTTTCGGGGTTCTGACGACCCGTAACAACTGTCAAAGATCTACAAATGACAGCCGGGACCAACGGCTTAACGTGCTTTCCGAGGCACGGAGGGGTCTCGGTATGTAAAGATGGTCACCTATCCACGGACCAACCCAGGCAAGCGAAGCTTAACCTGTTGGATCGACCCGTGCGGCTGTTATTATGTAGCCACGAGCTCCTCGACTATTATAGCGACTTATTATTATAAAGTGTAAGGTATTTATGCCCATGACTGTACCATATTAAATACTGTTGATAGGGACATCGGAAAGTCATATCAATACAAAAGGCTGGCTCCGGTTCCAAGTACTCTTTACTGAAGTGATTCGTAATTGGCCGGTAGACTGGAATTATTGACTTTCAGACATAATTCCTATTAAAAGTATTACCTATTTATATAATTTTTCTAGACAAATTCGAATCTGAAAAGAATATAGGTATAGTCGATCGTAATTACTTAACCATCCTAAGGCCGTTTGTCCACTGCACGGTGAACGAGAATGAGTTGATGACGCCGAATTAGCGACAGTACATTTACTATGGCCGCGTAATCTTGTTTCTCGTTGACGTCCCGTTCACTGTGTGGTGTACAAACAGTGTATGGTTGAATGCCACTTGCACTTCGTAAAACGACATGGTTTAATTGTGTATGTGACAGATAGTTTCAACCTTAGTGAAGTGTTACTGGGAATTGTTGTCAAACGTGGTACATAACGCACTTACGATATCCTTACTAATATTATAAATGTGAAAGTAACTCTGTCTGTCGCCTTTACACGCCAAACTTACTGAAGCGATTTAAATGAAATTTGGTACACAGATAGTCCAGAGCCTGAGAAAGGACATAGGCTACTTTTTTACCACGCGGGCGAAGCCGCGTGCGGAAGCTAGTCTACTATACAAGGATATTTGTATTTTCATGTTCATTTGCCGGGATTTTCTAGTCGCCGCAAGCGCGACTACTGAAAATGGGGTCCTGAGTTGGATTCCCAGGTCTGGCAAAGCGTTATTGGGCTATTATTACCATCAGGAACTTCTATATCAGCCCGGTTAGTAGCTCGCCCCTGTTACATGGAACTTAAACGTAACTGGCGAAATTTTGTTTCTTTACACCTCTGTCTAAGGCCGTTTGTCCACGGGCACCGTCAACGGGACGTCAATGAGAACGAGATGACGAAGCGATGCCGAATTAGCGAAACATACATTTACTAAAGCCGCGTGTCCACCACCCGCGACGTCATCGTCGGTTCGATTAATCTTCTTTCTCTAGGTAAAAAGATAATTATGTAGGTGTTCGCATTGTTTCTAAAATAATTAAAGGTATTTATTTCTCCCATAGCGCATCGTAAAGTTAATGAATTCTGTTCACGCCAGGTTTTTACCGTCCACGCCTTGATTTAATCTATTAGTAGAATTTGATTGTGCACCTGGGAAGACATGGGTTGTCACAGTATAAATAAGTACATCTTCATAGAAAAAAATCAAGTAATAAAAACTAAAACCCAACTACGACTTAAAAGGTACAGACAGACAAATTAAAAATCTGGAGTCACACGTGTTAGGGCATAAATCGAACAGATTACGTGTGACTCCGGATTTTTAATTTGTCTGTCTGTGGTGTCTTTATTACTTAGTTTTTATTACTTGATTTTTTTTTTAATTCTTTTGGTGTTATAATATATATATTTTTGAAATGTGCTCATTAAGCCCTTTCATTTGATACCAAACATGGTACGAATAAACCATATTTTTTTTTAAGTTCCTATGTCCTCTAGAGGGCGCCATTTTTAATTTAATGTGACTTCACATAGCCTATAACCAGCGGACAATCACGACACTTCTAACGATACCTCATTTGTCAAATTGTGATAAGTGTTTTGGAAGATAGGAGGGATCAGATGAACATACATACATACATACCGGTCAAAATCATAACCCTCCTTTTTGACAATTCAAAAGTGCCTGTAATTGGTTTATTTGAAATAAATGCTTTGAGTTTGAGTTTGAGTTTCTTCGCCGTAGTCGGGTAAAAAGGCCGAAACGACGTGCTTCGAAATTTCAGTGCATATCATGCAGTACGCAACATTATCGAGTGCACGACAGTTACACACGGACGTGAAAGGTTAAGACTTTCGGGCTTTTGACGACCCGTAACGACCGTCGAAGATCCACAAATGACAGCCGGGACCAACGGCTTAACGTGCTTTCCGAGGAGCGGAGGAGTCTCGGTATGTAAAGATGGTCATCCATTCACGGACCAACTCTGGAAAGCGTAGCTTAACCTGAAGGATCGAACCGTGCGGTAAGTGATAACCACTTAGCCACGAGCTCCTCCAAATCTTTATATGTATGTATTTTAAATTCCTTCGCCTTGCATTTTAGTAAAGTTTTCCTTGACTATTTATATAAATCTCAAGTGGAGCAGAGATGTATCAGATTGATGGCTCAAATTATTATAATAATTGTTATATAGTACGAACAGTACGATGCATTTAATGGTGCAAGGTATTATTGGAGCGCAAATGGGTTTTCCCAGACGTGGTTTTATTCCCAGAAATATAAAGCCAGAATGAACACAAATACGTGTGGACAACGCAAATATTGGGATGACCTATTAATCCGAGTCAAAATCAGTTCTTATGGTTAAGGATAAATGTGAATGTTGATTTTTGATTCGTTTTACCGTTTTGGCGATGCCTATTTCAAATAAATTATTTGACTTTGACTTTGAATTTTAGCTCTTATAGTACAGTAAAGTTCACTCATCCTCAATAGTAAGGATCCTCCGACCAGACGGGTGTTGTATGGGCTACTGCCTGACAATTAGAAAGAAAGAAACAAAGAAAGAAAAATATTTTATTTGGGACACGCACAGGAAATAAAACAATAAAAACTAACAAAATCAGTAAAACAAGTAATAATAAAAATAAAAAAATACACAAGGGCAAAGAAAACCTGTGCGAGGCCAAAAAGGCTCCTAACTCAGCATAATGCTACGATATTTGACAATTGATGTCGGTACGTTGTTATGCTAGTCACGCGGTAAATTCTGCTTGCGGGATGCAGTATTTTGCGTGACGTCAGTGTATGTAATGCGTAGTTCGCATGTGGAGTTATAGATGCCGCCACGACCTATAGCTGCAATAATTCGTACATCCACTTTGTTGTAATACATAACATTGCAATGCACAAATCTAACAGATTCCTACACTGTGTTTATTAGAATCACGTACGTGTCTGTAATTACACATTCAAGGGGTGGCCTTGCAACCCGGAATTTAAAATTATTTCTAACGAAATCCACCCGAGATTGATTAGCTAGTGCATTGAAGAATACCATGATAACATTTTTTCCCACTCATAGACTTCCGTTTAAAACGGTTAGTCACGATCTATTTCTCATTTAAAAATCGGTTAAAAAACAGTTAACCGTATTTATATCGTTGTTTGTATGTACGCTTTCAGATAATTTTGTTTGGTGAGTCATTCTTAAGGATTGTCTGCTTCATTATCTCGGTTCAGAAATGTTTTGAAATGTATCGCGTAAGAGATTTATTTAAATGGGCCGACGGAATTGTGAACATGGACTCATTTCAATTAGGTCTTATTTGGGAGTTAACATAACGTAACATCACGCTTTGTTTTCCCGAAGGGTTCGGCAGAGGTGTACGTTTAGTATCTAACAAAACACGTACGTATAGTATCTAAACAGGCGCGATATCGCGGGCGCGACAAGGGTAGCTTGTTGAGCCCGCGATATCGCGTCAGTTTGCACGAGTCTTAAGTCCCATTGGTGTTCAGCTGCATCCGGTTAGACTGGAAGCTGACCCCGACTTATTTGACAAAAGGCTAGGCAGTAATCCTAATCCTAACTAATATTATAGATGCGAAAGTGAGTTTTTTTGTTTATTTGTTGCGCTTTCACGCTAAAACGGCTGAACGGATTTAGATGAAATTTGGCACATGGGTAGACCATGAGCTGGAATAGGACATAGGATACTTTTTATCCCGATATTCCCACGGGATCGAGACTTACGACGAGACAGCTAGTGATGAATATATTTGATAAAATGAAAGGACTTTAGATTGCACACAGATTTTTTACATAATCCTCCGTTATGCCAAAAATACTGCAGCATTAATTTTGAAATAAATATATGTTAAAGTTGAGGATTGATGCTAGGTCCTATGTTTGGCGAAAACACGATTACATAAAATTTTCTTTATAGAAAAAAAAACCAAAGTTACCTCTAAACAGAACTATAAAATACTTTACAAATTAGATTATGAAACTTTGCATAATAATTGAACTATCTATAAAGCAGGTCTTATGTTCTTTATTTTTTTTTAATTACTATTATTTTCACCGTAAAAAGCAATTACCTAAACATTTCGACGCTTTAGAGCCGCTAGCGTCCCACTCCGGTGCGTTCTCACTCAGGTCGCAAGTAGTATGGTGCGAGCGGGATAAAATCTGAGGTAGGGTGCGCCCTTAATTATAACTGGTGAAATGTGGTTGTACCTCTGCCTAACCCTTCGGGTAATACAAGTTACTAGATTAAGCGCTTCGCCTATACCCAGTTACAGGCCAACGTATCACATACGTGTCTGATTGGTAGCTAATCAGATAATCTGCTGAGCGTATTAAAGCAATATTAATAAATTAAATAAGCTTATATCAATGATAGCCTTATCTTATCAGAACAGAATAAAGTCTCTTTAAAGCTGTGTGATATAATACCTGGGGGCCAAGTCTACTAATTTATAAACGTGTCAGTGGTCTCACAATGATCAGTTTTTGACAGATATGCCATATAAAATCTGTCAAAAACTCGTCATTGCGAGACCACTGACACGGTTTTAAATTAGTAGTCTTGGACCCCTGATACTCGTATTCATCCATTGGCTTCATTTAAACATTACCGAAATTCAAATATAATTGAATTAGCTACTTATTTGTAAAGTCGGGAAACTAATGTAATAAAGGCCCGAAAGGATTATTGATTTCTTTAATTAATTATGGCAAATCTTAAATATAATACACAATCTAACACTAAAATATGTATAATTTAAGTACAAGTAGGTATGTAAAGGAAAACATAAACGGAAGAGGTCATCGAGCATCAAAAAATTCGTCCGCGTCACTGTCAGTGGGAAAAGTGCCCAAAAGGCTGGCAGCGTTGCCACGTTGGATGGAAATGCTGATTCTTTGACCTAAAAATTGGCCAGCCGTCTGGTCACGTGAACAGTCGACCAACCGCTTGGCGATGTCCCGAAATACTCGATGAGCACTCGGACCACGGCCCTAGTGTTTCAACCCGAAACGGCTCAAAAATATAGCTACCAATAAGGTTGTTATATTTGTGCCGTTTGAGGTTTTCTGCACCTGCAGCAGCCGCCCCAGCACAGCCCGCCGTGCTAGGAAGATGGGATGGCGCGAGGGTCTCAACACAAGTTGCATCCCACACCAAAGGCGACGAAGTTTATTGAATTGGCGCAACATACGTTGGTCTACCCAACTTCCAATTACAGGCATTATGGGAAGTCACGTTTTATTTTTCCATTCTCCCTTGTCAACCGTCACGCTATCATTCACTGCCTTTTATTTCATAGCAGTAGTACTATTTGACAAAATGTTAATGGCGATTCATAGCGAGTTTTCAGGTCACAACAAAAATGTAAAAACATTTAAAACTGCTGCACCTAGTATTTGTTTGCATGACAGAATTTATAATTTATTGACGCCATTTACTGTGCAATTAAAGGTGAATTATAAAATTTATGGGCACAATATTTCTTTATCAGTCATTGTTGATAGCGTTACAGCTGCCAGCCGTCTGGGAACCTAATAAAAAAAGCGACCAAAATGAAGTTCATCGAACTACAACAATACTTTAACAATAGTGACCGTAATGGAATAAAATGTTGATTTTAATTATTTTTTTTTGTCACTTGGGTGTTCCATTCATTGAGGTTCAATAGAAACTAGAGAAGACGCGAACAAAATTTTTGCGCAACATGTTGTTGTCTGGAAGGAGCTCGTAGCTAAGTAATAACAGCCGCACGGGTCGATCCATCAGGTTATGCTACGCTGGCCGGGGTTGGTCGGTGGTGACCATCTTTACATACCGAGACTCCTCCGTGCCTCGGAAAGCACGTTACGCCGTTGGTCCCGGCTGTCATTCGTGGCTCTTTGACAGTCGTTACGGGTCGTCAGAAGCCCGAAAGTCTGACAACCAGTCTTACCAAGGGGTATCGTATTACCCAGTTACTGGGTTGTGGAGGTCAGATAGGCAGTCGCTCTACGTTAAATACTGGTATTCAGCTGCATCCGGTTAGACTGGAAGCCGACCCCAGCATAGTTGGGAAAAAGCTAGGCAGATTGACTTGATGTTGTTGTCTGGGACCGCAAACGTCTCGGTATTTACCGCAGTCTCTACCAAATTCACAGGTAACACGGTACGATTGACATTGGAATGAAATCATCGAAATAGATCATCATGATTATCTGCCAGTCTTTTCCCAACCAATGGGCAATGGGGTCTGCTTCCAGTCCAACCGGATGCAGCTGAATACCAGTATTTTATATGGAGCGACTGCCTATCTGACCTCTACGAAATTTACAAAAAAGTCTCGGGACTTGGAGAAACGAGACGTCCCGGAACTCAAACTCTAACTATGACATAGATTTGTGTTCTTAAGCACACTCATGATACTAAGTCTTACACATAATATAACATCACGCCGTAATCCCCGAAGGGTTAGGCAGAGGTGTGCCTGTAGTAAACCCATATTTCGCAACTTATGTTTACGTCCCATGTAATATATATATATCGTCCCATGTAATAGGGCCCCCTATTGCCATCAACCGGGCACAAATCCAGACTCGGGGCTGCTACTGAGAAAATACTGATGGAAAAACTCAATATATCAAGCAGAAGAAGTAAGAAGGTAGATAGAAGTCTTATTAACTAACTACTTACGGTGCAATAGATTTATGGTTTAGGTAGGAATAAGAAGTCCTTAAAAAAAAATCTATAACTAACCACAGACAATTTACTACAAACTCCCTCTAGCAACAACTAATTTCTAAATGTTAGTAAAAACTGCATTTCCTTAAGATTTTTTGTCTTAAACGATCTAGACAATGATTACGGACTAACATCTAACAGTAGATGAATCAGAAAAAAAAAATACGGAACAGCTCGCCTATTGTCTTGTTGAAGGCTCAAACTGGTTTGATAGGAGTTTTTCTCACTGTATTTTGTAGATAATATACCATAATTCAGTTGTATTGGGGATTTTTAATTCCACGATGCAAACATATTGATGTAAAACGGCTTTTCTTTTCATTTAGTTCTGAGTTTTCAGTGCGATTTCAGGAAGAGTATCTTTTATTTTTATTATTCTGTTTTAGTTAACATTTTTCATTTCTTTTAAAGATCTACTAATGTACTTAAATGCAAGGTATATTATATAGCTAATAGGTAATGTAGGTTATATAGGTAATCTTTTCCCATTGTTTGTCTTATTTGTTTTAGTATGTTCGTGTAGTTATGTGTATTTATTTGTTCTTATATTTATATATATTTAGGTTTTAATAGGTTTATTTAAATAATATTTATTCCACAATTTTCGCTATTGCACCTACCACAGTTTGTCTTTATACAACGTGCAGCTACAATGGCGACATTAATTTACCACACGGGTAGGGCTAGTGGCCAGTAAACATAAAAATTATAATAAAATAAAATAATTCGTAAATTGAAAAATTTTCAAACAAACTAAATAATAAAAAAATAACCAAAATTGAGATCACTCTGTGTAAAAGATTCATTCATGAAGCTACCTACCAGCTGGCTTTGTAGGCATAATTTCTAGGAAATTGCGCGGCTTTCCTTCTATTCGTCTACATATGATCCGTGACCCCGGCAAATGACCTCTTCGCTACAATTCTTTAAGTATAGGTTGCTCCAGGATGGTAATTTAGAAAATCTATACATATAATAAAATCGTAAACGGTCCGTGTCTGTACATTAAAGATTTTTGCAAAAAAAGTATTGGAAGCCGCGAGAAATAAGTAATAGAAAGTAAAAAACCACTTCTTGACATTTTTGTCTGTTTGTTTGTTCGTTTGTGAGCGCATCACGTAAAAGCCACTCATTGGATTCCAAATTGAATTACTGAATAATTAGAAGCTTTATTGTGAGTAACATTTAATATTTATTTCCTCAAAATCGACCTGCAGAATCAAAAGATATATGGATTTAACACTTATGATTTTTTTTTATCCTTTTTTTTAATCCACCGGAAAAGTCGGTATTGCACCCGGGCGACGCCGGGCACGAACAGCTAGTTGTAAATAAATCAATAAATAATAACGTTTAATGAAATTCAAATATTTTCTTATAACGAATACGCGAAATCGTATACGTGTGTTAAATTAATGTCGCCATTGTAGCGGCACGTTGTATATATATATATATTTTTTTTTCACAATTATTAGGTATTTTATTTATTGTATTTCTTTTTTTCTTTTCAATCAGTTTTTTTAATTTATTAAGTATATTATGTTTCTAGCGTATGACACTCGTGGGTTGCAGCTGAAAATCAGCGTCAGGTGGCACTGTGTGTTGCCATCTGACAATATGCTGAGCTGAGGCCCTTTTGGCATTGTAATGACTGTTTTCTGTTTTTTTTTTAGTTTTAAGGTGTATTTTTGTGTGACAATGCCAATAAACGCATTTTTCTTTCTTTCTTTCTTTCTCTGCATCACCCAAAGGTTGATTGGTAGAAAATGCCTATGGCATTAAGTACATTTGTGTGCTTAAAGTATTAAATAAAAAAATAAATAAATTGCTTAAAAAAATAAAGTTTATTTGGAACAACTTAGGTGTACAATTTAAGTACGGCAAGAATATTGCAGATAGGCACTGCAAGTATTTTAACAGACAGCTGTGCTGCTGGGGAATTTATTGCGCCACTTTTTCTTCCCAGCTAAAGCACTAGGAAGTAGTGAAGAGTGGACGTTTTGGGGGACTGTCTTATGTAATTTTGACGTTAAAAAAGTGCTGACTCTCAGCCTAGTTTGAATAAATGGCTTTTAATTAAAAATTTAGTAACGCGACAGAGTGGTGTCATTTTATAATTTGCGATGAAAGCGCTTCTTTTAAAAATAAGTCATGCCGTTGTAAAAATGTAAGCCACAGTTATAAAACAATAATGGAGCGGCTTGTAGAGAACTTTAGATTACGTGTTTCCCAGCACGTTTTATTGATGTAAATGTGACGGCAAAACTTGCGTGTTTTTTATAATGAAGAATTACTGCCATCATTTATCCAGTGCCAAAGAGAGACGGAGCTATACATGACCTATATATAGCCCATTCCTTTTTTGCAAAGGAATCATGACGGCATTAATACTTCAAACTAGGATAACATAAAAAATCCATACGGAGTTTGATATTAAATCCGAGTGCTTATAAATAGTTACTCAATTCATACTGACACAAAGTTGACATTTGTTTACTGAGGTCTGACATCTTTGAAGCCTGCGGTTTATGTAGGTAGTTATAGTGGATTCAGGCAATATATTCGCATCCAACGGCTGCACTGAATTTTATCTAAACGTTTGGCAGTTTGCCCTGATCGTGGTGTGCATTAGGTGCAGTAGATAAGGCATCTGTTCCGACCAAATTGGCATTTGATAGGGTCTACCTATGCATACATTAAAGAGCTTGAAGTCAGCTGTCAATAGTGTCAATCCCTAGCATCAGGAGAAATGACGGCTAACTTCACGTAAGTTTTCATGGTGATATTTTTACAGAATAGATCGACTGGTCAGTAGTCATATACGCACGCTGGATGCGAGTACTACGCACCTGACCTTTCTGAAGAAATTATAAATAAGGTCAGTGTGTGTCCTTTTAGGGCTTCACCTCCCAGTGGCTCTGCTGGACATCTGCTGTGTAAATACCTTTTCTTTGGCGTAAATGTGGTTTAAGATTTGAAATTCGGCTTAGAAAAAGACTGTTACAGAGGTATCAGTGACCAAGAAATCAATTCATTTTTTTTTCAATTCAGTAGCAATTCACTTTGCGTTCGAATATAATCCAACATAAAACATAAGTACCTACTAATAAACAAATATTACAAAAAGATTATTATTAAAATACATACATGCAATTAAATGACCATTCAAACATAAGACAACGCTCACAAAGCTGTTCTTCGTCTAGGACCCGATGTGCCTCATTTACGACCTGTTGCTGTTCTAACCTTAGTCTTACCAAGGGCTATCCGTGTTACCCAGTAAGGAAGTTGAGGAGGTCAGTTAGGCAGTCGCGTCTTGTAAAATACTGGTATTCAGCTGCATCCGGTTAGACGTGATGCCCACCCCAACATAAGGAAACAGCAGGCAGAAAGAGACTGTACCTACCTGTCCTTCAGAAAATCAGAAGTGTCACTTCATCACGCTATACCCAATCATTTTGGTACCGGGACAGTCCTATACAAATAATAGACCATTTAATAAATTCCTACTGACTTCTGCAGATAAGTCGTTGCAAGGTGAACTGAAAAAAACCCATTGATTGGCCGTCATTGTGTTGCAGTCATCGATTGTCATCTTTTTCTCTCACCGTACAATTATGGGAGTATTTTTTAATTACTGCATCCGAGATTCTTTCCTAGAAAATTAATTTCAAGGATAGGTAGGTCTTTAGTTAAAGTTATGAACTTATAAATAACAACGTTTAAAAGTGTCTGTTTAACGATTAAGTCCGTGTTATTGTGATTTCTTAGTATCAGTTCGGAATCTGGATTTGTGGCCGGTTGATGGCAATAGGCTCGTCGGGGTATTACATGGAACTTTATCATAACTGGCGAAATCTAGGTGTACTATAGGTACACCTCTGCCCAATCCTTCGGGGATTACAGGCGTAATGCTATGTAATGTTTAAGAAAAGACTACCATGTAAAATAATGTATTTTGGACGCTAAAAGACCTCGTAATATGAACCTCCGGCTCATCGGAAAATAAGTAGAACATCGAACAAGTTGATCATCCTATATATCTTATTGTCTTATGCCTGTATTGTCCCACTGCTCCCATGACTCCTTCACCCTTTTCCACACAATTCTGTCGTTTGCTAGTGCCAGACTAGAGGCCCTACTGTGAGTTTCTTTTAACCATCTCGACTTTACGCATCGACCGCGTTCGGCGCTCCGATTGGTCCTTCACTGGCATTCAGTGGTGAAGGTTCAATCTGAGCGCCGAACGCGGTCGATGCGTAAAGTCGAGATGGTTAAAAGAAACTCACACTAGGGCCTCTGTCCTTTCGGTAGGAGTCAACCTCGACCCGTCAACTTCGCCTTGCCCTGCCGCGATGTCGTCGACTCGTCGTGCGATAATTGGGACCCAATCGGTGGTTATTTTAGCCTATCTCTCATCTGATATGCGGCAGACATGTCCGCGGCTTTCTGGGTAATGTCCGTGACCTTGGTTTTGGCGCAGTGCACTCCATGGATCGCTCGATCGTCTAGAAAAGTAATTTGATAAGTTTTTACATGATAACGTTATGATAATTGCATATTTTCACTCCTGAAGGTTCTATATTTTTAACCGGTGCTATTGAGACGTAAGGTATCTTGTAGGCGATTCCACTTCAGTAGCACTTAACACTTGACACCCTCTGGATGGCTACCCAAATCGAAAGAAAACATTACATGAAATAGCTTCTCTAGGTCGTTTACAAAATTATAGGTCGGTAACCTTTACAAAGGATAGAGGGGTCGCCCTGTGAGGGGCTAGTAAAGTAAGCGTGATCATCATATCTATGACTATGCATTGTCCTTTGCACATATTTTGACGCTAACAGAGTGATGGTTGGTTTTACTGACACAATTTATGAAAGGTCTATCAATCTGCCTAGCCTTTTCCGGTCAGTCTAACCGGATGCAGCTGAATACCAGTATTTTACAAAGAGCGACTGCCTATCTGACCTCCACAACCCAGTAACTGGGTAATACGATACCCCTTGGTAAGACTGGTTGTCAGACTTTCGGGCTTCTGACGACCCGTAACGACTGTCAAAAATCTACGAATACCAGCCGGGACCAACGGCTTAACGTGCTTTCCGAGGCACGGAGGAGTCGCGGTATGTAAAGATGGTCACCCATCCACGGAACAACCCTGGCGAGCGTATCAGATAAATTATTCCGGAATGGTTATGTGTATAAAAAAATAATGTTAAACTTACATAATTATAATAAGGAAATCTCGATGTTTGGTTGTCATGAAAACCGCGTGACGCTAGTTTATTATCTTTAGTTAAATACTATAAAAGATGTAGATAATATGTTGCAGTTTTAGTTCAAATTAGTTTAAAACGATGTTGTAGAGGATATTACAAATATACGACTTGACACTCATGCATAAACTTAATAATGCCAATACAGATCAGTCATGATCGAAGCCGCGGGCGCAGCTAATTTTAAATAAGATCATATCAGAGAAAGCACTTATTAGTGTGCAAGGAGCAGGCACAGCGCCCATCTTCATGAAATAATCCCGGTTATTTCAGACATCAATAAATCTAGAACTAGGGCACAGTGCAGTTGCACCACTGCTGATACCTGAGTACACAAACCTGGTGGTATTTCACCTTGAGTTAGAGGAAGATAATAAATTGGTATAATAGATATAAATTGGTATGTCGAACTGTGTATCCTGGCAAAGGTGACCAGGGTTTGTTGTTTAATCGGATCGTCTTTATTTTC
Organism: Lithophane semibrunnea; assembly: GCA_947363905.1. Lineage (NCBI taxonomy): Eukaryota > Metazoa > Arthropoda > Insecta > Lepidoptera > Noctuidae > Lithophane > Lithophane semibrunnea. Next base: position 6,435,426 of record OX376206.1, on the reverse strand, counting down.
TGACTGCTGCGATGTAGTGTGGTAAAATCTTTTGATCGAATCAGAAATGAAGAGATCCGTAGGAGAACTAAGGTAACCGACATAGCCCGAAGTATTGCCAAACTTAAGTGACAGTAGGCAGGGCAAAATGCGCGTAGAACAGATGGCCGATTGGGCCGAAAGGTTCTGGAGTGGCGACCGCGTGCCGGAAGACGTAGCGTTGGAAGACAAGGTGGACCGATGACCTGGTGAAGGCCGCGGGAATCGGCTGGATGCGAGAAGCACAGAACCGGTCGAAGTGGTGGTGCTTGGAGGAGGAAATGATCATGATGATGATGATGAAAATCTTTTGTGAGTAATGACCATCATCCAAGTGATGTTCATCCATATTTACGTTAATACTGAAGACCGATTTTGATTAATTTTTTCATTTGGATGTCCATCGCGCGGTAAACTCTAATTGCGCGATGCAGGATTTATGTGACGTCAGGATTTTTGTGTGACGTCAGGACTTTGATTCGTAGTTCGCATGTGACGATAAAGATACCGCCACAGTCCCATATAAAAATGTTATTGTGTTAGCTTCGTTACTACGTATTTAATCCACTTTTTGTATCTTGATGATGTTCTATTACTGTTGTTTACATAGCAAGTAGTGGTATACGAATTAGTGAGGGGTAGGTACCATAACTGAAAAATGAAAAATTAAAAACTTTTCCAGAGACACCGACTTCAGAAATTATTTATTGGTAATGTTTTGTTGGAAGTCAGTAGTTGTTTTTCGGCTAAAACAGTATAAACTTCATCGCCTGTAATTTTCATAATTCACTATCCTCAGTATCCCGCCATCATATTCCCTCTAGCGCTACGTATAAAGCGGCGCAAGCGCATACTTGACAGAGTGCCAGCTGTGTCACGGCGCAGCTCTATTTCAACGTGGCTTGCGAAAATGTATCAATGGCTGCCACTGCGCCGGTTTACGTTGTATCGTAGTAACTGGGTTCGAGTTCATTTGAGGGCGAGTAGATATGGTCTGTTCCAAATGAATATGATTAAACTGTAAATAAATTTATCAGAAACGTACCTGTGGATTCCAATTTGTAGTGCCACTTACAAACTGAGTGCTTTGATTTGATTATTTGAATACTTTAATTAAACCTTTAATTGAATTTTAAATCACCCTAAAGATGTTTTCATTTGACAATTTAGGTTTATTCGCAGTTCAACAGAATTAAAGCCATTGCTACTGTAAGTGTGTTACGAAGCTACCCCGCTGAAATCCTTTATGAAAGTATGGTAACCAGCATCTTGCCCTAAATACTAATGGTGATCTCTAATCCATACTAATATTATAAACTCGAAAGTAACTCTGTCTGTCTGTCTGTCTATGTGATGTTACCTTTTCACATCTAAACTACTGAACAGATTACGACAAAAATTGGCAAGGAGATAAATGGCATCCCGGGGAAGGACATAGGCTGTTTTTTATCGACAAACCACGCGGGCGGAGCCGCGGGTAGAAGCTAGTGATTCATAAATGACATGACAACAAAATGTGTTGGTAGTTCATCATTTTGTACTAGTTGTAGGTAAATGTCGTGAGAAACAGGCCGCTAAGGATGTTAGCGTAGGCGAACCATGACATGTGCAATGGTACCTATGTATCTGCATACTCACGACTGATCATTATCAAGGTTGTTATTATATCTATGTATTATTTTATGGTATGAAGTTACTAGGTGATGAATACGCAGAAAAACGAAGTCTTGAATTTTTATGCATAGGTCTTTCAAATCTTATCAATGCTTCAAATCGCACTTTACGAGTTACAAGATTTTTTCTAATGAAGCGACTGACGCGTGTTTTGCTTGTGGTAACCAAGTGCACAAACACACTGTGAATGTGTGCGTGAAGACGAGTAACGTCTGCACATAACACACACACGCACACTAATTTCCTACTTCGTCATTGTCTCGGACGGTACCGAGAGCTCCTACGCTTACACACATTCACAGCGTGTTTGGTAACCACAATTAAAGCGCGCGTCGCTTTGTGACATAAAAATACTATACTATAATTATTGGTAAACCACAATAATTGCAATAATCCTTTATGTACTATTTAGTTACTTAGCAACAGTGTACTTTAATTATATTATTTTCCTTATTTATTCATTTAATGAACAATTGACAATACTTTGAGTTCCAATTATCCTGTCCTTAACGTGTTAGAGTACGAAGTGAAAAACATACTTATAAAACACTCATATAATTCTTATTACACTTTAGGAATGTGGTACTATCAACACATACGTCATGAATATTACACGACGGATTCACATGACCAGCAGGCGTAGCATGGCGCTTTCTATCTCTACGAAGAATAGACATATTTTTCTATACAAACAAAGTGACAGTTCGTCTCTTCATTTTTGACATCCACCGTAGAAATCTTTCTACAATCTGTCATTTTGTCTTTCATTTCTAACGATCTTTGTCTACGTAGACTATTTCGGAAGAAAATTTTCTATCCTTACTGTCAAAATCACACTGACAACCGATAAATCCTATGACAAAACAAAGAATTCTGAGTCGAATTATGTAAAAGAGTGAATTTCGTAAAAAGTGCAGTTGACTCTTTCTACTTTGCTGCCGTCTCGTACTGTTTACTGTCTACAGGAAACGTCATTTTTGTCTACTCTTCCGTCGACAAAACGGTGCTCATGCTACGCCTGCTGTACCAGCTGATATCTGTGGAAACAATTGAAAACGTATATTTACATGATGTAAATACTTATGACTACTACCGACTTGTATATGTAGGACAAGTACACACGGCTACACATCAAGCTATACATTTCCAGTATAAGTTGACCTCGCATAGTACCGAAATCCTTTACAATGCGAGATCAGCATAAACTGGGAATGTATTTCCCGAAAGGTTAAGCAGAGGTATACGTATAGTACAGTCACATTTCGCCAGTTATGTGTAACAAGGGGCGAGCCTGTTGCCATCAACCGAGCACAAATGCAGACTCCAGCCTGGTACTGAGTTACTTAAGTTATAACATAGTCACAAAATGTGAGTGTAGATACCTTCGGATTGCCTTCAAAATAAGGTGAAAAACTCAAGACTCAAGTGTTAAAACAATCAGTTTGCAAACAATGCGATAGATTGTTTTCGTGATTACTACAAGTGGATAAGTTATTGAATTCCCGAGTTGTAAAATAGAGAATAAGATGGAATGGGTGATTGATGATGGTAGATTTTATAATTAAAAATATTACTTTCACCTACTCATACATACAAATAAATATCACACATCTAGCTATAATCAATCAATCAAATAATGAACTCAGCCTATCGTAGTCCACTGCTGGACATTAGGCCTCTCCCAAGCTGCGCCACAACACCCTATCCTCCGCCATCCGCATCCAGTCTGTCCCAGCAACTTTCTTAAGGTCGTCGGTCCATCTAGCTGGGTAGCGTCCCACACTACGCTTGCGGATACGCGGTCTTCACTCTAGGACTCGTCTGCTCCACCAGCCATCGCTCCTTCGACAAACATGGCCAGCCCACTGCCACTTGAGGTTGCTTACTCTGCAAGCTATGTAGGTTGTTCCGGTTCTTTTCCGGATAACTTAATTTCTGATTTTATGCCAAACTCCGAGCATTGCCGCTTCATAGTGCTGAGCGACCTTGAATTAGTGGACCAGCCTGACTGTCAGTGACAATGTTTTGACACCGTATGTCATAACGGGCAGGACGCACTGGCTGTAGACCTTAGTCTTCAAACATTGCGGGATAGGCGAGGAGAAAAAGCTAAAATAACACTCACATAACTTGCATATCAAATGAAAAGATAATCGAAAATGTATTGTTCTATCGCTCACATTTGAAGATCCTGAGTCGCCCACGTGAACGACACGCGAGTGTCCTACCCTCCTCAGAGCCTATTTATAGAAGATACCTTGTGTTTACGCATGTGCGGCATTCCCGAAAAGATCGCCTTTTGTGGACACGTGACGTCTCGGACAGGTCGCGTGAGCAAGACTTTGGTTATGCGAAGCGATCAATCATTCGATGTTTGATATCTAATCGATTAGCTTCCAAAGTTTACTTAACACGCGTTCACATTCCTGTAATCGATTCTGGAATCGATTTTCGGATGTTATCAAATTCTGCATTCGACATAGATGCTTTTGCAGTGAGTGAGCTAAGTGTTTTTGGATTCGTCGTATGACATATTTTGTAAGCTAGATTCTGCTTTTGATAGTCAGTTTCGGGTTCCACAGACAAAGGATTTAAATTTTCGCGGTGTGCAATAAAGAGGACTTTTAAACGATATAAACTGTTGCCCGAGGATGTACAGTAAACCTTTGTCCTACAGGTCCCCTCTCGCTCATAACTATCGGTTCAAAGGTAACCGACGGATAGACAGACAGTTATTTACGCAGTTTAAATATTAGTACGGATATACTTTATGGAAAGATTGGGGTTTTACCTTACCTTTAAATTACAAAGGCACACCGTTGAAAGTACCAGGACCGCATAACAGTCTAGGTATGTCACCAATACAAGGCTGAGTTTGTGTTGGTCCAGTATTGAAGTAGCCACAGTTTGTAAACCGTGCATACAAGCGCGAGCGTTTGACACACTTTGTCTTAGTCGATTTGATCGGCTGGCTATTTGGCTATTTTTAGTAGGTCATGTCTAAAAATAGCCCGCGTTTCCCCGATTCCCTAAGTGGCGATTGTGGAAGTGTTAGTAGGTACTCTTGCTTTGGAATTACAGTTGACTGTGGTCCATACCGAAAGGAGCGTACTTCGCAGTTCTTATTTCCAGCAGCGGACTTCTTTTGGCTGTAATGATGATGATGCTGATGAGGGCACTTTAATTTCGTCACGTACACACAAATGTATAGCTTGATGTGTAGCCCGTAGCCGTGTGTACAAACTGTCAACATTATAATACAGGTAACCTTTTTAGTGTTTTTTTTGTACCTACTCACACCTAAATAATGGCGCATAAAGAGGGATCAGTAAGATGATGCAAGGCTTGCCTCTGTTAATCCGATGATTACAGTTTGAAACTTCATTTAAACATTGAGAGACCCTCAGTGCTCGCCCAAATTAAGGCTCATGCAGACTAGCGCGACGTCGCACGACACCTGTATGGTTCGACCGTGAAGTTTTCTTAGAAATTGTTTTGTCAAAGTCGCGTGCCATCTCGACAATTCGAGTCCCACCTCAGATCATACGTGCAGCTATGAAAGCCCGAAAATTTAACGTTCAACCAATCCAACTTATTATCTGTCGGATAACTAGATAAAACGGTTCAACACAAGGCGAGATCTAGATCAATCGATCAGCGCTTACTATTTTGCCATAAACCAGACATTGAACTCCTCTACTTCCGTATAAAAATTAATAGCTTTCTATTTCAATAGTAAATACCATGATAAGGTCAATTAAATAAATCATTAGTTAAGCCCAATACTGTTTTCTTACAATTAATTTGTTTTCTCATATATCTATTTTAGACCGGAACGAGGATACATTTCGGATATATCAATATTTTGCACGTGTTTTGTACGACAGATCAAAACACGTGTAACATGTGATCAAGGAAAAGATGACAGGACGAGCTTGACTGCCCGTTAGGCCCGCATTAAGGCTCTTACATACTGGCGCGAATCGCCGCGCGACGCTACGCCGCCGCATTATACGCCGTGAAGTTTTCTCAGAAATTGTTTTGTTAAAATTCGTGTCGCGAATCGCGCCAGTACCTATGTGAAGAGCCTTTAGTAGAAAACAGAACGAGTAGAGTAACGAGTAGTCGCGTACAAACACACAAAAAAACAAAATCCAACTACCCAACCCTTCATAGGGCGTCCTCCAACACGCACTTGGCCGGTTTTTAGTTTTTAAAAGTTTGTTGTCTCGAGCAGATGATACATACTAGTGATGCGCCGAATATTCGGCCGAATATTCGTATTCGGTACATTCGGCATGTTTTTTCATTGTTCGTTTTCGGCCTAATATTTGGTTGATTTGCCGAATAATTACCGAATGTTTAAATTATTGTATAACGAATGTTGTAATTAAAAAAATAACATTTTATTAAACAGTAAGGGCTCTAGCACACGGCGTAGTTTAAACGCATAGACGACGCGCAGATGACGCGCGTAAACGCGCTTCAAACGAGATTTGAACGCAACCTTGTAACCTAAGCACACGGGGCGATCGTGAAACGCGCGTCTGCTGCACGTATACACGCAGATACAGCGATACAGACGCGCTGTAGTCGCTCATAGCTTCCGTGTTTTGGTCAGAGACTCCTCGTCGCGTCAGTTGTACAATCAGGGTCCGTCAACTTTGTTCGCCAATCATGCGGCAAGGGGACGGGAAAATAATGCTACAATTACAATAAATTTATTTGTTTTAATAGGAATCTATGATAGCAATATTGCGAGCGGTGCGGTGGTGTGAGCGCACGCCCCTTTTGTACCCCACCTACGACCCTTTGTACGCGCTTCAAACGAATTTCGAACGCGCTTCACACGCGCGTTTGCATCACGTTTCACGCGCGTTTGAATCTATAAAATCACAAAAATTGGCATCAACGGCGCAGAAAACGCGCGTCCTTGAAACGCGCGTCGTCTGCGCGTTTAAAATACGCCATGTGCTACCACTCTAAAGTTAAGTAATTACTAAAAAAGTGTGGTTTATTCCGAAAGTTGTACATAGTTTTTTGTAAATGAAAGAGACACTACTTTTTGTACCAATTATTTCTTGATAAAATAAAAAAGATTAACTTTAACAATCAATTTAAATAAAATTTTAATCAAATAAACTTCTGCTATTTTTAGGGTTCAAGGGTTACCCAAAGGGTAAAACGCGACCCTATTAGGCTTATATTATTATTATTACTAAGGCTCCGCTGTCTGTCTGTCGGTCTGTCCGTCTGTACACCAGGTTGTATCTCATGCACCGTGATAGTTAGACAGTTTAGATTTTTTTTCTCGTTTTTGCTCTATATTGATGACGGCAACAGGTAGACGTTTGAAATATTCACAGAATATTTAGTTATATATTCACTTTAAAAAGAAATAATTATTTTTTATATTTTTAAATGTTTTTTTATATTTTTATTTGAATTTATGAAATATTTAAAAATGTAAACAAATAAGAAAATAAATAAATAAACGAATAATAATTAAATTAAAATAAAACAAATATTTAACTAGCACTTGGCCGGTTTTTTACTAATCATAAAAAGCTAAATAAATTGTCTATGAAATTAACAATTATAAGAACACTGCTTTGAGTAATAACGTGTAAAAACCTGTTCACCGCGCAGAATTGAACCGAATGATTCGGCCGAATATTCGGTTCGGTTCATTTTGGACCGAATATTCGTCCGAACATTCGTATTCGGTTGAACCTACATTCGGCGCATCTCTAATACATACCTAAGATTATTCCTTTAAAAATCTCATATTTATGAGTGGTATGACTGTACCATTTCCGTTCTTTTGTTCATTGGACCAGTAGCTGCGCCCCGTGGTTTCACCCGCGTAAGTCTCGATCCCGTGTGAATATCGGGATAAAAAGTATTCCATGTGTTAATCCACATTATAAACTATCTGTTTGCCAAATTTCATCCAAATCCATTCAGCCTTTTTTACGTGAAAGAGTAACAAACATCCATCCATACTTACAAACTTTCGCGTTTATAATACGAATATTAGTTAGGATTTGCTCATAGGACGATTTGCGAATAGGTCATTTTACTAAAGTGTCGTATTGATTATGGGTCGTTTTGCTAATAGGTCCATTTGCTCATAGGACGATTTGTTGCGGAGGGGAATTCAGAACCTCCTCCCTTTTGAAGTCGACTAAAAATAGACACGTCTCGCAGTCTACGAGGTATTCCATTGAAGTTTATCCAATAGAAGCGACGTACTACCTACGTTTATTACTACGAATGCCAGCAAGTGTGGGATTCTTTGACAAAGTTATTGGTACTTAGTTTAATACCTGTCAATAGTTATGTTCTCATAAACTGTGGTTTTAGTAGTACCCGTGATGCTAATAAAAGTCGAGTAGTTTTGCTGTCTGACTAGGAATCAAAATATTCCGGGTGCAAAGAACAAGGTAGTCACTCTTTTAGATCCTTAATTTTTAACACGCTTTTATTATATTATACCTGACGCCATATTACGATTCCTCTTAAGGGGAAAACATCATAATAATGTATAACATAGACTCTTGTATAACGTAGTTGTGTAACGTTGTTGACTAATGTATAACATAGACTTGATGTTTTCCTCATTATTCAGAGAAATCGGTCGAAACCGAAAATAATATTATATTTAGTAGAAATAGGACTATTTCGTGAAAATATGTCTATTTCCAGCAAATGTAATTTCGAGAGTTTTATTTATGTTTTGAAGGATTTTATTTTATTTTATTATTTTATCATAATTGCCGCAAATTGAATTTTAGTCAACATGCATCGTAAACTAACGCCAGCAAAAAACGTAAGATGTATAGAATTTCGCGGGCTACATTGACGAAATCACATTTGGAAATAGTCTCAATTTTTTTTTGTTTTTAATTTTTTGCCACAGTCACGGATGAATGGTAGAAAATTGCACGTAGCTGATATGCTGCGCACCTCCATTAATCGTCACGAAGCAATGCTGAAGCTGAAGTTTCATACATACATGTTATAATTGCTTATTTACTTCCGAATTAGGTTTTTCGCGAAGTTTCTATGCTTACTAGGATCTAGGTACTTTCCATACAAGATAGGTATTCGCAGACGGTGAGGGTGGGTCCAGTTCAGTGTGCCTGCCCTCATTCATATTGACGTCACAGCGTAAGGTAGGATAAACAGTTTGCACTTATACGCTCCTGGTACTTACGGCTTGTTTAAACTTGAATTTACTCGTATAGAACTTGTAGAAGTATGTGCCCTTTGCACACACACCTTTTTCTTGGAATACTCATACCATACCCTTTAAATCTTGCATAAGCATGATCAGCCTATACTGTTCCCACTGCCGGGACTCACGCACGCCTCCTCTCTTCGAGAGGGAGTGGGCTATAATCTACCACGCGAGCTATGCGAGTTGGCAGATGTCACATGTCTATGAACTAAAAAAAAAAAAATATCCTAACTAATATTATAAATGCGAAAGTGAGTTTGTTTGTTACGCTTTCACGCTAAAACGGCTGAACGGATTTGGATGAAATGTGGCACACAGATAGTTTATAAGCTGGATTCACACATAGGATACTTTTTATCCCGGAATAATTTCCGATCTCCACGTGGGCGAACCCGCGGGCTGAAGCCAGTTATTTCCATAAATTGTAAACTATTTTAAAATACAATACTATTACATACGTTTACCGCAGTATCCGCCATGTATAGATTTATCTCAATAGAAAGTACCGCTCTTTACCTTGACCGTTCAAATACCCGCAAAGCGTGCCAGTCATAAATCTTATGAGTAGATTCTAATTTGACAAGCATCGTGTGCAATGCAAACGTCACCTTTGTTTTGCCAGGAATAGAAGTATGGAGCATTGTCTGTCTTTATATGAAGTGTTACTTCATTAGGTGTATTTTCAGGGCGATGAAACGTCATGACAATAACTTTTACGTAAATAGTTTCACTTTTAGAGTTCTTTTACACGTTGCGGAACGCTTCATCATCTGCCTAGCCAACCCCAACTATGTTGGGTCCGGCTTCCAGTCTTACCGGATGCAGCGGAAACCAGTATTTTACATAGAGCGACTGCCTATCTGACCTCCACAACCCAGTAACTGGGTAATACGATACCCCTTGGTAAGACTGGTTGTCAGACTTTTAGGCTTCTGACGACCCGTTACGACTGTCAAAGATTCACAAATAACAGCCGGGACAACCGGCTTAACGTGCTTTTCGAGGCACGGAGGAGTCTCGATATGTAAAGATCTCACCTATCTACGGACCAACCCTGGCAAGCGTGGCTTAACCTGATGAATGGACCCGTGCGGCTGTTATTACTTAGCCACGAGCTCACTAGTTCATATTTATATTGTGCTACTAGGCTATCATTACTGTTGGCGATGATAAAAGTCGACTTAAAAAGCCTGTCCCGGTTTTCTTCTGTTTGCCTGGTTCTGCTTCGTCAGGGTTCCAATCCTGTAAAAGGTATTGTACATATAATATAAGAATAATTATAATATCATATATATCACTCCATAACGACACACACCGCACCCTACTCCACACTACACTACTCTACACCACACCACACCACACCACGCTATACCACACCACACCACACCACACCACACCACACACCACACCACACACCACACCGCGCCACACATCAGATCACATCAAACCACACTACATCTTACACACACACCACACCTAAAGTATTGTTATGTTTAATTAAAGAATAACAATATGCTGTAATATATATGTAAAATACATCTAAGATATGGAGGAGCGGAGTCTCCTTACACAGGCATTGTTTGCCTAATTGTATATGAAGCATTTGTTGTTAAAATGAAATATTTTTCTTTTTTTTTTTCATCACCCTTTTACTGCCCACTGCAAGCCATGAACATTGACGGATCTATTTTCAATAGCGAAAGTAAAGATAATGATGCAATAAAGTAAACAGTACTAAAATTAGCCACACCTATTAACGTGACACCATATACACAAATTTAATTAGGTGACATACCAGCTGCTTTAAATGTAATGAAATCAGAATAGACGGTAGTTATATGAATATTTATTAATGTAATAATGACATGTATAAGAAGTTTGACAGAATGCCTTGAATAAAATAACTTTATCATCGACTGAGCACTTAGCAAACCTGCGGGCCAACATGTTACCCCTTACAGGTAAAAGCGTTCCTTATTTTTTTTTTTGATTTTGGGATATCATCGAATGACTTCGCCCGCTCTAGGCGGAGCAGGAGGACGTGTCAGACTTTTACTGACTAAAACCCACCCGTGTTCCTTCAGTTGCCTGTTGCCAAGGGTCCCGGTATCCCTTTCGAACTTTCCCGCAATCTTGGCAGAGCTGACGGCGCCCTGCGTTCTCTTTCAATATCCATATAATCTTTGAAATCTTCAGTGACTTTAATGACCTAAGTACTTTTTTATTGTTTATTATTTTAGGAACAAAACAGAATATAAACAAAACCTTCCCCTCCTTATCTTCTTGTTTCCCTTCCTTGTCTTAAAATGCTTGACTCTTGTTATGGCTATAGTAGAGCTTAATAAGTTTCCCAACTTCAAATTCTCAATTCACAAACCAGGTGTTAATCATGACGTATTGCCACACCGAGCGCTGGCTTGGTGTGGCAACACATCGTGTTTAGGTTCGCGATTGGTCGATCGTCGTCCTGAGGATGCCTCGTTGAGAGGTGAAACACATGTCGATTTCTTACAGGGTTTTTTATGACTCTTGAGGAATAGTTATGCGGGATAGGTTATTAAATATATCTGCGTCTATTGTATTTTATAATGGATTTCCGCAAAGTCACGCCTGAATCAATTAACTGTCTTAAAATTTTCCCATTCTAATAATACCAAGGTACGCAAGGCAATTTTTCCACAGGGCCATGCTGACGCGCCGCGCATTGCCCGGTCATTCCACCCACCCAATCATGTGCCACTATTTATTATACGTACCTACGTACTCGTGGATATTGTGGGGAAGGTTTTTTTTAATAAAGACGTACAGGTAAGACGTGGGTAGAGGTCACGTAAACTCATGAATTTATGCTTTTCAGTGTTGCGGTGGGGTCAGTGGCCGATTTCAGTCATTTTTGTGCTGAAAGATATCTGAGAAGGAAAGTGGTACAATTTGAATTACGCTTTGTTTTATTCTACCCTTTTTTTAACTTTGCAATCCTAAATAGTAGCCAAGTTCTCTACACTGCTACAGAGTAGGCAAGTGATCGTCTGAAAAAAATATTTAGTATAATTTTCAAAATATAGAGACCTAAATAAGTATGTATTATGACGGCCATCTGCCAGTCAGCAGAATGTTTCTCATGAACCGTAATAGGTAAACCTAAACAGTTGAAATGTTCCCAGATTGCGTATTTCTATTGCCGCTATAACAACAAATAATAAAGTAGAAAATAAAAGGTGTCCCCATAAAAAGTTTTTTTTTTACCAAAGTAGTATTTAAAAAAAAATGTAGCGTTAAATATTGTACGGCAGTACGAAACTCTACATGTGCGCGTCCGACTCGCACTTAGCCGGTTTTTTCTTTGCGTCATGTTTTACCGCAAATGAACGTATTTTCATTATTTCTAACTACATTTAGTGCTATTGGATTTAGTGAGCTGTACAAGCCTAAATACAGGATCAAAGTCGTTGGGAGCTACGTCCATCATAGGTCAGTGTTGTTTACTTATTGAATAGCGGTACAAATTGACCGGTCATTCCTCCCGTTAATCACTCACAAACAATGCTTACCTACAGATATAATATCTTGTTCCTGGAATCATTGTACACACACACACACACACTTATTCCTGGATAACACGACGTGTTCGAGCAATCGTTAGTGTAGTGCACCTTCCTTATCTTTTAGAATTCTTTTAAAAGAAAAATGAGTATTTATTTTGCTTTTTGAAGTTGGGGCTTGATAGGCATAATAATAGCATTTTCTTGGCATATCACTAGCTTTGGCAGTGTCGATGAAGTGCTAAACAACAAAACCATTTTTAAATTAACCAAAAAATTACAAGTATCAGTAATTATCAGTTTATTTTGAGCTACGTTTGATCCTCCTAAACTCATTAGCATAATCAGTCAGTAACGATCCCACTGCTGGGTCACACAGGCCTCTTCCCAGTTTGAAGGATGGGCCGTAATCCACCACGCGGGCCCAGTGCGGGTTGGTAGATGTCACATATCTTCATATAATTTTTGATTCTAGGACATGTCGGTTTCCTCACGATGTTTTCCATCACCACTTTGAGAGCAGTGGTGATGAAATAATTTACACAAAGTAAAGCGTCTGCCTGTGTTCGAACCTACGACCTAGAACTCGCAAGTCGCGGCTATTACTACTGGGCCACCACTGCTCTTCTAAACTCATTACTGGTAATGAGTCATCACATCTCATTACTGGTAATTGATGTAAATATATTGCCTCTCTAAGGTAATACTTACGCCTCCTTTCGTGCCTTAAAATAATTTTGTTGCTACGGGATTGCTGCAGAGATGTCATAGCAGTAAAGCTTATACGTTGTGGCTTTTACGAGTACCTACGTATGTTTGTGCCCTATCAAAAAGCCAAGGTCTCTGGTACAGAGTACGCCATCACTCAACCCTCGCATAAGTGACTCCGAGACATTTCTCATGAAGGGTCATCTTTTATTTACAAATATGGAAGCCCTTTGGATACTTCCGCCTCCCAGATAAATGGAATACTTATCATAAAGTTATTAAAATTTATGATGGTTTGCAGAAAGTTCAAGATAAAGATTTTTAATTGTTTAAAGTCTTGGCAAGAGCTTCAATAAATCACGTCACCTTTTAGAAACACACAAAATGTCTAAATGTCTGTCATTAATTCTATGTCAATCTTTTTCTGTTACTATATCATGCTAGGCATATGTGTACCTAGTACCTATAATTCTTTAATTGGGAAAAAACAATGGACTTCCTTGAGATTTACCTAAGCTCTTTACTATTTTGGTAGATAAAGTATTGCTGATATAATATAGCGGGTAGCCCACTTATAAGATAGATACGTAATAAATAGGCCATCATCTCATCTGCCTATTTTGAACACAACTTAATACAGTACAATATATTACAACACAATACAATTTTAAGGTTTCCCTAAGGGCCCGATCAAACGTACAAAGTCAAAGTCAAAGTCAAATAATTTATTTCAAGTAGGCACATTAAAGGCACTTTTGAACGTCAAATACATAGAAATAGAACTACCTCGCAGTACGTACCTCAACCACAACCACATCGCAGCGACAAAATATGGGCTAGCAGTGGTTACGTGTGAATAGTGTCGCTGCACCTTCTTGCAATTGCGTTGTCATCATCTGCCTAGCCTTTTCCCAACTATGTTAGGGTCGGCTTCCAGTCTAACCGGATGCAGCTGAATACCAGTATTTTACATGGAGCGACTGCCTGTTAGACTTCCACAACCCAGTTACTGGGTAATACGATACCCCTTGGCAAGACTGGTTGTCAGACTTTCGGGCTTCTGACGACCTGTAACGACTGTCAAAGATCCACGAATGACAGCCGGGACCAACGGCTTAACATGCTTTCCGAGGCACGGTAATAATTAGGTATCATAGCAAAATTAATCTTTCTTTTTTATGGTAATACCGATAATAATTAGGTATATCACCAATAATCAATCCGCCTTCCAAACACCGAACACCCGTGAGGAAACCGGCAGGTCCTAGAACCAAAAAATCACAGACATGTGACATCTACCGACCCGCACTGGGCCCGCGTGGTAGATTACATGCCATTCCCTCTCGAAGAGGTCTGTGTCTCAGCAGTGGGAACCTTATAGGCTGATTATGCTTATGTTTCCAAACACAGTGTTAACGTCACTGCATGATATAAGACGACACTATTAACTGGAAGTCTACCGACAGTAGGCATGACTGTCCGTATAGTTCAACCTACCAGTCGTAAACAAAGTCAATTAGTCTAGCACCCAGCGACCGCTAGTTACTCGTATTTATAAACGATTGGACGACCGTGTGAACGCACGTGACATATTGGCTGTTGCCACTGGCCGAATGTTTTGTGACATGGAAGAGGTTTGATATGAAAACAAGTCTGTATGTTTGACTGTGAATATTAGACGTATACTATCTTAGTACCTAGGTGAGTATATGTTCCTTGCGTAGTACCTGGGCGAACGAGCTCCTGCTCGGGTGAAAATAGAGAAAACTAATTTTCCCAAATATGAGACCTAGATGCAACTTTCAGCGAAATCGTTAGAGCTGTTTTCGAGAAGGTGATTACGATATATACAAATATTGCTAATTTAATAGAATAGGATAAACTTTGGAGCGTTTCGCAGCCACTTAGGCGGGTTTTAGAGTCACGCTGAGCGTTGTTGAGCCTCGGCGCTGACGGTCCACTATGTATGATTATTGCACTCGTCACAGCGCTGTCGGTCATCAGCGCTGAGCAGGATGATGATATATAATCATCAATGATCGGATATTCGGATGCATATTTACCTAAAGTTTGTATGTTAACCAGTATGGAGAGCGCTTTAGTACGGGAAAAGTCCCGGTTTCCGAGAACGAAGAATTTGCTCCCAGATTAAAAAAAAATGTGTGGAATTTTTCAATACATTTAAAGCGTAATAATTATTTCTAATATGTAAAACTTGGATGTTAACCAGTATGGAGAGCGCTTCAGTACGGGAAAAGTCCCGGTTCCGATCACTGATTATCAGTGATCGGATATTCGGATGCATATTTACCTAAAGTTTGTATGTTAACCAGTATGGAGAGCGCTTTAGTACGGGAAAAGTCCCGGTTTCCGAGAACGAAGAATTTGCTCCCAGATTAAAAAAAAATGTGTGGAATTTTTCAATACATTTAAAGCGTAATAATTATTTCTAATATGTAAAACTTGGATGTTAACCAGTATGGAGAGCGCTTCAGTACGGGAAAAGTCCCGGTTCCGATCACTGATTATCAGTGATCGGATATTCGGATGCATATTTACCTAAAGTTTGTATGTTAACCAGTATGGACAGCGCTTTAGTACGGGAAAAGTCCCGGTTTCCGAGAACGAAGAATTTGCTCCCAGATTTAAAAAAAAACGTGGAATTTTTCAATACATTTAAAGCGTAATAATTATTTCTAATATTTAAAATTACATACAGGGTGTTAGTGTAAACACCGTTATCATTGAAACCAGTGGTTTGGTTTCATTTATAGAACGTAAAATCAATGGAAAAATACATTTTTTTTTATTTTAAAGAACATCTACATTATTCCACAAGAATATTTCACCCTACACGCAAGGGCAACGAACTTGCGTCTCAACACGGCGGCCGGCGGTTGGCGGGGGCGGGCGGGGCGCTCGGGACTTTACATGACCGGCCGTCAGCTGTTTCGCAGCTCTCTCGAGCGCGTATCCATGAATATCGGGACAGTGACGGATATTTACTTCTTAAAATCTTCTAATGAGAATAAGGTTTCTTTTTTGTTGTTACTGGGTCATTTATTTTTATATTTAAGTCAACTACCCATGGTTTGAGTGACAACGGTGTTTACCCTTGCATACTGTATACATATTAGAAATAATTATTACGCTTAGGAATTACTTGTGTCCTCTGCGTTATTTATGTTTTACATACATTAGAAATAGTTAATAATGCTTAGGAATACTTGTGCCTTCTGCGTTATTTATGAAATAACCGCGAACCCGGGAAAAAAAGAAGCCGCTTCCATATTTTTATACCCTTTCCCGGCAAAAAATATACTTTCGGTAAATATGCATCCGAATATCCGATCACTGCTGATAATCATACATATTGGGCCGTCAGCGCCGACGCTCAGCGTGACTCTAAAACCCGCCTTAAGGGTTGCCAAAATACCAACTCTTGGCAACAGCTGTAAAAATGTCGAACAATATATAAGATGGATATCTCATAATTGTTTCACCCAAAGGGGTAGGCACCGGTGAAGGTAGGTATAGGGACCTATACACGTTACAATTTTGTAGCTGTTCACACATTCTTTTGTTTATTTGAAAAGCCACTAACGATAAGTTAAAAAAAAAATCCTACCTACCTAATGGAAACCTAGAGTGCGATTCATCACATAGTTCCTTTGCCGTAATGTTGGTTCCACTGTGTTTAAAAAACGGACCTATTAGGTTACTCCATAGCGTATCCGTATTGGTCCTACAACAGTGGAGCCAACATTACGGCATAGGAAATATTTGATGAAACGCACTCTAGTAAAGTAAACGTGTTCTTGAGTGGAGACCGCGAATCGGCAAATGTAAGGTAGGACGCCCTCAGGCTAAGTGGAGCGACGTTCTTCGCAGGGTGGCTGATAGCAGCTGGATGAGAGTTGCCGAGAACCGAGCTGAATGTCGTGCAATTGGAGAGGCCTATGTCCAGCAGTGGACTGCTATAGGCTGATGATGATGATGATGACTCTAGTAAAAAATCGAAGCTATTTAAATAAGGTCGGAGCAGGCATTAGTTTGACAAAGAATACCATTGTCCTTCTTTCCCAGAAAACATTTTAAAGAAAATCACAAAACTAGAGGAACCGCACTCTAATTTGTTACAAATTCCAATGTTCCAACTTTAAGAGGTTAATGAATGTCAATTAATGCCGAACAGACAAATTGACTCCCGTAATGAGTTTAAGGACACCAGTTTTAAGAAAAAAATGTTTGGTTTGTTTTGATATGGCTGATGTCATTGGTGTGTAGTCTTGGCTTGTTCTCGTGGTGAGAAGATAACTGAATATAACAGAAATTTAATTTCTGACAAAGTCAAAATTATGGGTGGTCTATGTATGATATATCGTATAGTCTGATAATTATGATGAAAACTGTGAGGGACTATCTTTGAGCATAAACAAACATTGGTTAGAAATAAGGCAGTAGACAGTTCCTTCACAGTCCCCCCTCAATGCAATCAGATATTAAGATCGGGCCATTTACTCAAGTAACACTATCAAATAACAAAGTGTTATACCAAAGCATATAAAAATTACCAAATTATAGAGGCAATGCAAGTTGCATTATGAGTGCCGAGCCGAATCCCTAGGCAGTCAGCCACTCAACCATTCCGACTAGCTAAAAGAAGAATCAGATAAAGAGATAATTAAAACACAAGGTAATTTTGGCCCAGTTCCGTTAAGGTTCTTGGAGACATTATTGACACGATTACCCCTCTCCTAACAGGTATATTTAATCAATGCTTAGATAGAGGTACGTTTCCTGATTTAATGAAACATAGTAAAGTAGTACCAATTTTCAAATCGGGTAGTAAGAGTGATCCCTCTAATTATAGACCAATATCTGTGTTACCAGCATTAAGCAAAATATATGAAAAAATCATGCTAGACCAAATGTTGGCACATTTTAATTCAAATGGGATTTTACATAGTCATCAGTTTGGTTTCACGAAAGGTAGGTCGACAACTGACGCAGGAGTGAAACTCATCAGTCACATTTTGGAATCCTGAGAGCAGTCCCGGGATGCACTTGGCATTTTCTGTGACCTCTCAAAAGCGTTTGACTGCGTTGACCACAATACACTGATCTGTAAATTACACCACTACGGAATTCGTGGACAAGCTGCTGATCTTGTTCTTTCCTATCTATCAAACAGGCAGCAAAAGGTAAATGTTAATGGGGCGACGACCTCGGAGTCTCTTGTTAAGATAAGCGTGCCTCAAGGTTCGATTTTTGGCCCTTTCCTATTTCTAGTTTATATTAATGACCTTCTTTACATGATGGCTAACTTATCGGATATAATTCTATTGGCAGATGACACTTCTCTTGTTTTAAAATAGATAGGAAAGATGCGGATGTCTTAAATGTCAACGATAGTCTGGCAGTTCTTTCGAAATGGTTCGCAGCTAATAATCTTTTACTTAATGCGAACAAAACTAAATGTCTTTAGTTCTCATTACCTAATGTTCCTCAAGTAGGGCTAAATTTAAAACTTGATGGCAAGAAATTAGATGCTATTACGGAAATTGTATTTCTAGGAATTACTCTAGATTCGATATTGCAATGGGGCGCCCACATTAGAGCTCTTTCAGGCAGATTAAGTTCAGCTGCATATGCAGTAAGAAAAATAAGGCAGTTGTCTGATATAGCCACAGCTAGGTTAGTATACTTTGCTTATTTCCACAGTCTTATGTCTTATGGCGTTCTGCTGTGGGGATCGGCAGCTGACGTAGATTCAATTTTCATTTTGCAAAAGAGGGCAGTTCGCGCGATTTATAAAATGAGTCCCCGTGAGTCCCTGAGAAATAAATTCAAAGAAATTGATATGCTCACTCTGCCTTCTCTATACATCTTAGAAAGTATTTTGTATGTTTGCAAAAACTTAGGACTCTTCAAAAAAAAAAGCGACTTCCATAATAAAAATACACGGAGTAGACATGAAATTTTGATACCCAAATTTAGATTAGCTAAAACTAGTAAGTCGTTTCTTATAAACAGTATCCGCTTTTATAATAAGTTGCCAAAGTCGGTTACAGAACTTAGCGATGGTAACTTCAAAACCCACATCAAACGTGTCCTTATCAAAAAAGCATATTATAAGATTAAAGACTACGTTGAAGACAAGGAAGTTTGGCAATAATTCCTTCTGCACATGTGGCTTCCCTGGTACCTCATTAACGGCATAATTGTGTAAGATTCTATTAACCGCTCCCAAATTACCATGTTTATTTTAACATTCATCCCTAACATACATAATAATTTATTATTTGACATTTTATACCTACAATTCAATTTCAACTCTATAATAGTGGCTTTTGCCGACGTTAATTATTCAGATTTGTTACAGTTGTAATGGCAATCATGTCATCTGGTTTAAATAGGTTTTTATTTGTAGTTTCATATTTATGTTATATAGATTCTTTTCTACCTTGTGAATGTGAGAACGTTGTAGGCTTAGTGGATTGTAGACTTTTTTTTACCTAAAACTTTTTGAAAGGCCTACACCGTCCTCCTATAACTATTAACACTGTACTTCAAAAATATTGTAAAAGCCAATTATATTTTAAAAGAGTAACCATGGAGTTTCTTGCCGGCTCTTCTCCATAGGAAATGACCAATTGGAACCGTGCACCTAGCTTCTGATGTTTAATAAGTGCCCATGTAGGCTTATGTGAAATGAAATAAAATATTTTGATTTGATTTGATTTGCCAGTCTGAAGTTCAATACCCTGAACATTCCGACCTCCTAACCTCCAGCAGGAACTAAAAAATTGGCGCATGTATGAGAAAAACTCCGGCAATAATAACTGATCAAAAATATTTACCCGTCAACGACTTTCTTGTGTGTTCTGTATACCATGAAGAAATGATGAATCATATCAATCAAAAATCTTGAATGGAAATGCAAGAAAATAAACAGACCTAGTCTATTTAATTTTTTCTAATTTTAGTTCGTGTAACTTGTAAAAGTCATCTCAAGAATTTGGGGCATTGTGCTATTTGAAGTCGATAACCCTTTGAAGCTTCTTCATTTTAAGATAGCACTAATTGTTCTTATCCTATTTACTACCTACTTTCTTTATGATTTTAGGAATATTGATGAAGAGGTTAACAGCCGCATGGGTCGATCCATCAGGTTAAGCTACGCTTACCAGGGTTGGTCCGTGGATGGGTGACCATCTTTACATATCGAGACTCCTCAGTGCCTCGGAAAGCACGTTAAGCCGTTGGTCCCGGCTGACATTCGTGGATTTTTGACAGTCGTTAGGGGTCGTCAGAAGCCCGAAAGTCTGACAACCAGTCTTACCAAGGGGTATCGTATTACCCAGTTACTGGGTTGTGGAGGTCAGATAGGCAGTTGCTCCATTTAAAGTACTAGTATTCAGCTGCATCCGGTAAGACTGGAGGCCGACCCCAACATAGTTGGGAAAAGGCTAGGCAGATTGATTGGATGAAGAGGATAACTGTCGAATAGGAAATATAAAACGGCAATTAAATTAAATTTTGGAGAGGACAGGTGACAGTGACAATCTTAACATGAAAAATACTGACACTGGAAACATTGTAAGAAAAAGGATAAGAAGAGAAGGTAACATGGAATAAGATAAAAAGATGACACTTTCTTTGTAAAAGACCTACTGGTTATTCCAAGAGGCTTTTCAGATTGGAAGCACAAATAATCTGCCTATAATCAGGCAGTTAGGACACAGACCTCCTGCAGGCGTAGCATGGCGCTTTCTATTTCTACGAAGATTAGACATAGCATTTTCTATATAAAGTGACATTTCGTTTCTTCATTTTTGACATCACACCGTAGAAATCCTTCTACAATCTGTCATTTTGTCTTTCGTTTCTAACGATCTTTGTCTGGGTCTTTTTATATGTAGACAATTTCGGAAGAAAGTTTTCTATCCAACTGTCAAAATCACCATCAGAAAAAATATCCTATGACAAAACAAAGAATTCTTAGTCGAATTATGTAGAAGTGTGAATTTCGTAAAAAGTGCAGTTGACACTTTCTACTTTGCTGCTGTTGTACTGTCTACACGGAACGTCATTTTTGTCTACTCTTCTGTCGACAAAACGGTGCTCATGCTACGCCTGCTGTGAGGGAGTGGGCCATAATCGACCACGCGAGTCCAGTGCGGGTTGGTAGATGTCACATGTCTTTGATTTTTTTGGTTCTAGGACATGCCAGTTTCCTCACGATGTTTTCCTTCGCCGTTTTGAGAGCAGTGGTGATGATAATAATTTAAACGAAGTAAAGTTCCTGCTTGGGTTCGAACTTACGAAAGTCGAAGTTGAATAAGTAAGTGGAAAATTCTTCAAAAATAAAATATAAAAAGATTATCTAAAACTAGATCCAAACTACCAAGAGTGATGACAACCGGCAATCTAGCGCCAGACGTCTCGCTATGCAAAGGTATACAGCCAACAATAATATTGAGTTAATAAATTAATATTCTATGAAAACAACTCATAAAACGTTTTGTTTATACTGTAGTGTAATGGTGCGAAAGTGACGGGACGGTCGCCCACGCATGCTGGATACCAGCATTGTGGGAAAAATCTGCATGGAAACAATATACTTTTATAATTATTAATTACTAGCTGCGCCCCGCGGTTTCACCCGCGTAAGTCTCGATCCCGTGGGAATATCGGGATAAAAAGTATCCTATGTCCTATTCCACGTATTAGGATACGTAGCAGTTATTTCGTCTACAGACTACAGTCACAAACAACGAACCTACATCACTGGCCATTTTGTAATTATTACATCATTTTCATAATTCTTTGGTGCATGTTACGTGTACGTCAAAGAGGACGCTTCGAAATGTTGCCACTACACAAAACGTAACACGGAGGATGATATTCTCATATCTTAACCGATAAGTTTGCCCATTTCTTTTATTTATTTTTATTTTTACCTTTTTTATGTATAGTTTATGTATAGTATATTCTATTATATAATAATATAATATATTTTTTATTTTATTTTTTATTACAGTGAGCTGTACTGGTACAGCGTCCTAATAATAGTTTACCCGTGCCGCACCGGTCGACGTCATCACGTCAACGCCGGCTGTCACTGAAAACCAGCGCTGGGGCTCTGTCTTGCATAGGGTCGCAGCATAATGCTGAGCGATAGCCGTTTTGCGTGCATGTGATGCATGTTTCCCCCAACCTTTTCTTATGTTTTCTTTGTGTTTATTTTCTTTTTTTGCGTCATAATTTACCGCAAATAAACGTATTTTCTATTAGATAATAATATAATATATTTTTTATTTTATTTTTTATTACAGTGCGCTGTACTGGTACAGCGTCCTAATAATATTTTACCCGTGCCGCACCGGTCCACGTCGTTACGTCAGCGCCGGCTGTCGCTGAAAACCAGCGCTGGGGCTCTGTCTTGCATAGGGTCGCAGCATAATGCTGAGCGATAGCCGTTTTGCGTGCATGTGATGCATGTTTCCCCCAACCTTTTCTTATTTTTTCTTTGTGTTTATTTTCTTTTTTTTGCGTCATAATTTACCGCAAATAAACGTATTTTCTTCTTTTCTTTCTTTCTAACCTTGCTGTCTGGCTAATCAACATGCCGTTTTTTGTAACAATATTCTGATTTAAAAGAGTGTGCGTGGAGTTTCTTGCCCGTTCTTCTCCATAGGAACCTACTACGCTTTGGAATGGGCAACTAGCTTCTTATTTCTGAGTGACCGACCCCTTGCCAATTCAAAAGTGTCTGTAATTTGAAATAAATGCTTTGAGTTTTTTTTTGGAGATATCGTTCATGGTTAAAAACTGGTAGTGCAATGAGAACGGAAAAGACTTATACATTTTGGTTTCTTTAAATACTTTTAACGAATTCCTTTTTTTTTCTCCCCTAAGTATCAGCGGCGGCAGCAGTAGGGGACTTCATAGAAATTCGATTAGATTTCTTAGAAATATAATAGAAACCAAAGTGTCGCGGCGACACGTCGCTTGCTGGTGTCGCCTGCGGCCGGCTACGGAACTGCACCTTAAGCTTAAATTATCTAATACTGGTCAGTAACTAGGTGTCATCATCTCATCTGCCTAGCCTTTTCCCAACTATGTTGGGGTCGGCTTCCAGTCTAACCGGATGCAGCTGAATACCAGTATTTTACATGGAGCGACCGCCTATCGGACCTCCACAACCACAACTGGGTAATACGATACCCCTTGGTAAGACTGGTATTAGTCAGGCTTTCAGGTTCTGACGACCCGTAACGACTGCCAAACATCCACAAATGACAGCTGGGACCAACAGGCATGGTGGGGTCTCGATATGTAAAGATGGTTACCCATCCACGGACCAACCCTGGAAAGCTTAGCATAACCTGATGGATCGACCCGTGCGGCTGTTATTACGTAGAGCTCCTCAGTAACTAGGAGTATCAGTCATAATAAAGTTGAGAGAATTTCTCGTACACGAGTAGATTTCCGATTAGAATAACAAACACAACCAATAGCGGTCCTTTCCTAGAACTCCACTGAAGCGTAACCACGAGGACAGAAACAGTCTCACTCCTACGCACCATGACTGATAAAAACAATCGCTATATTCAATTGTATTGAGAATAAAGTCACAGTATAATAAAGTTACAGTATTACGTCTCGGCAGTGACCTTCAAATAATTACCTACGGCCGCTCGGTGGATAAACCTTTAGCGTCCGTGTACCTGCCGCGCACTCGATACTGCATACTGTTACTAGTACTTTTGTACTTTTTTATTTGTTGGATACGAGACTTTTGGCTACTTTTGTCTAAGTGTATATTGTCTTTTTTTTGTTGTGTGCGTTTTGTTTGTGCAGAATAAACAATTTTTCTTTCTTTCTGTTACTTATTTATACTGTGATAAAGTCGATCGTCCACTGCTACGTACGATATAAACGGAGAGGTGTGCCCCGTTAGATGCACGGTTCATTTGTTTGCCAGCATCTTGCTTCGCGGAGTGAACGATTCCACCTACATTTTTATACAAAGCGAAGCTAACTACAACTTAGCCGTGGGCTGCTGTGGAGCGGCGCCATAAAGATAATGCTATTACCACAGACATCCATTTTATCGTTCGAGTCTAATGTAATAAATGCCTCTTAGTTTTATGATTGTGTGGGAACGGTTAAGGGCTTCGATTGACTTAACTATGTGTCATGGCGCGTGTAACGTTAATGAAGTCATGCTGAAGAGAAAATTGTGCAATATCTTTAGTGGTTATATCAATCAATTCACCTAGCCTTTTCCCAACTATGATGGGGTCGGCTTCCAGTCTAACCGGATGCAGCTGAATACCAGTATTTTACATGGAGCGACTGCCTATCTAACCTCCACACCCCAGTAACGGGGTAATACGATACCCCTTGGTAAGACTGGTTGTCAGACGTTCGGGCTTCTGAAGACCCGTAACGACTTTCAAAAATCTACGAATGACAGCCGGGACCAGTAGCTTAACGTGCTTTCCGAGGCATGGAGGAGTCTCGATATAATGTAAAGATGGTCACCCATCCACGGACCAACCCCGGCAAGCGTAGCTTAACTTGACGGATCGATCCGTATGGCTGTTATTACTTAGCCACGAGCTCCTCTTGACATCTTTAGTGGTTTTATCATTATAGCGCTATTCTTCAGGTCCAAGATTGGTTTACGGTAAATAATTTGGTACTAAATAAAAAAAAAACCAAATGCATTCGATTTAAATTACCTAATGTTAGAAGTAGCGAAAGTGACATCATATTGAATGGAGAAAAACTGGAATTTATTAATCAAACAGTTTTTCTGGGTATCACGCTAGACGAGAAATTACATTGGGGACCCCATATAACATCTCTTGCGGGGCGGCTAAGCTCGGCCGCTTATGCTGTTAGAAAGATAAGACAGTTAACAGATGTAGAAACCGCGCGTTTGGTCTATTTCAGTTACTTCCACAGCATTATGTCGTATGGCATTTTACTGTGGGATCGGGCTGCTGACATTGAATCCAACTTTGTTTTGCAAAAGAGAGCTGTCAGAGCCATTTATAATCTATGTCGCCGCGAATCTCTCAGGGAACTATTTAAAAAGATTAATATTATGACGGTACCTTGCCAATTCATTTATGAGAATATTATGTATGTAAGAAAAAATCTAAATCTTTTTAATAAAATAAATGATAGACATAATTTTAACACTAGAAATAAAGATAAAATAGATCAACCATTTTTCAGATTAGCTAAAGTACAAACATCTTTTATGCAGTACGCAGTACCCCGCGTTAAATGCTATAACAAAATACCTATTGATATATTGCAATTAAATGAAAGAAAATTTAAAACTCATATTAAAAGTACACTTTGTAAACAAGCATATTACAAATTAGAGGATTATATCCAAGATAAGAATGCTTGGAAACATGCTGGTCTTGCTCCATAGGACAAATTCGAGGCTGGACAAAATCAAACTGGTTGCTAATCTAGTTGTAAAATTTATTATTTGTATATCATCGATTTTTTTACATTTTATGATAGTTAAACTCACACACTGTCCTATTAGTATTACTTGCAAGTTTGTAGGAATATTGTGATATCGTATATTTTAATGTTTGTAAATATGTGAGCACCATGTATCTATCACATACTTAATTTATTTATTTGTCATTGCTCCATTTTTAATTTTTAATTCTTTTTACCTATTGTAATTGTATTATCGGTGCATCGTCTTCACATGTAATTATATAATTGATGTATACCAAATATTGTAAAACATTTTTTTTAAAGAGTAACGGTGGAGTTTCTTGCCCATTCTTCTCCATACGAAAACTACCTTTTGGAAGGGGCAACTAGAATCAGTTCTATTTCTATGTATTTGACGTTCAAAAGTGCCTTTAATGCGCCTACTTGAAATAAATTATTTGACTTTGACTTTGAATGTGACAAGAAACGACCAGAATTTAAAATAGGTCGAATGAGAAACTCAAAATTTAATAACAGATGGTTTTCTGTAGAGACACGGTATTTTACTAAAGTCTACTAGTATTACTATTCAAGACAGAGGAAAAAATTACAATACGTCTATGTATCAAATATTAATTGTGATTGCCGATCGAATTTAAGAAAAACAATGTTAATTTATTGGCTTACGAGATTTCTCATCATCGAAAATGACAAACTCCCACATAGACTTTAATCCCCTATTTAACGTCCCCCTTGACAATTCAAAAGTGCCTGTATATTTGGAATAAATGCTTTAAGTTTCAGTTTGAACCCGTATAGGAGATAAAACTCAAACTCAAACTCAACTCAGCGGTGCGGGTGCTTTGTCTGTGAATGAATGAATGAATGAAAAATAATAATCATGTTACTTGGGGTCGGCCGCAAGTCGTTTTCTTTTCCATTCTCCCCATCATTCACTCCCATTCTCTTTCATATCATTCCTCACACAATCCTGCATCCATCTTTTCTTTGGCCTTCCTCTCCCTCTCCATCCATAAACAGTAACACGCATCACACTTTTAGTAAAAGTCAGATGTTTCAGAACCATATAAGCATGCTGTAACCCATAACACAATAAACGAAAGTGGGACTTACAGTAGCTATATTTAGCCAAGGGTGATTGAACAGCTACCAACCACACCAGACAGGTCACTGGTTCAGACGTAGTGACCCAATGAGGCACGTTTAATTAACACAATCTGGTTTACTATAAATCCTCGACCAATAAGGCAATATACAAAAACAGACAGAATGTCCACACAAAATGGAAAGTCGCCTAAATATCTACAATATAAGCTCGAAACTGTTGCCGATATTGGAATTTGGACTGCAATGAATAGATTTGAGTTCATTATTATTTTATGTTTTAGTTATTAATTATTGTTATTGTTAATTGTTTTAAGGTGTATTTTTCTGTTGCAATGCCAATAAACGCATTTTTCTTTCTTTAATTGTTTATTTGTTTAGTTAGTTTTAATTAATATTAGATAAGATTTAATTCGTTAATGAACAGTTAGTTGTTACGTATAATGTTATACACTCACAAAACAACCGAAAAAAGTGTTCCGCGCAGCAGCGGCACACATACCCACGTTTCATTCATTTTACATTTCACTACAAGTAAAAACGTTACAATTGGAATGTTTTCGAGTCTTCACGATTGCGCGCTTATAACATATCTGTTAATATAATATCAGTAGACTGTTGATTAGGAGTCAATATCAACCGGTTGGTAAGACCAAATAAAAAAAAAGACTACATATATAGCATACCAAAACTACACCTCCGCTCTGTGCATATACACGCTCACACTCACACATCTACAATCAAACTACACCTCACTAAGCACACATATTTATGAAACCGGTCTCATGTTACTGGTTGACAGCGCTCTGTTTTGGTTTTTTATTTGGTCTTAGCCGGATATTATGATGATGACGAAGATTATGCTCTACGAGATTAAAAGTACATAATTACGTTTCATCATTAGTACTGCGGTTTGAAATACAATAGACATAGATAAATTTAGACGAAGATTTATTTGCTGGACGCAAAGACTTCACTTTGCGTCCAACGCTCAGTGTGGTAACACGTCTCGTTTTGGTTTGCAATTGGTTAATCGTCATCCTGAGGATGCGTCGTTGAGAGGTGAAACACGTGTCGATTTCTTACAGGGTTTTTATGACTCTTGAAGAGTTGTCAAGCGGAATAGGTAACTAAATATATCTACGTCTATTGTATTTTATAATGGATTTCCACAAAGTCACGCCTGAATCAATTAACTACTGCGGTTTGTTTAGACTGAACCTTCTAAATCTTGTTTTCTTGTTTTAACTACTTTGTACCATTTTCGTCCAATATAACGAAAGTCCTGAACTTTATGGACAATCATAACTGAGGAATTAGGTCCGTAGTGTTTTGTTATGACAAACCATTGGCTATTGACTCAACACTTTATTAATTGTTCTTCAAAGAGATATTGTTTTTAGCTTAATGGTATTGTAGAGAGGTTTGGCTGACCTGAATAATTTTACGTAATTATTCTTTCTTTATTAATGTAGAGGCCAGACAGCAGTCACTTCGTGTTACGAATTGGTAAGCAACGGGTTGAGTGGGCGCTGACTTTAACATTTTGAGCCTAAAACTAAGTGTTATTGAAGGATAAACTTCTTCTTTAAATTCCCTTTCAGATGTTTATTCAGTCGTAGCGTGGGACTGCCAATGACGGACGATAAATGAATGCCAGGGAAGTCGTCAAGTAAATGTCAAGGATAAATGTAGGATGTCTTTGGATGTAGGGTTAAAGCATTGAGTCCATTTGGATGGTATATCGAACATAAAGTGTTCGATATACCATCTAAATCGACTCAAGATACAACAGAATGATCTTTGATTTTTTGTATCTGCTTGAATCTTGCTGTAGAAAAAAAAACCGGCCAAGTGCGAGTCGGACTCCTACACGAAGGGTTCTGTACCACCGTACAATATTTAGCGAAAAACGCCCAGAAAAAAAAACACGTTTCTTGTATGGGGACCCCCTTCAATTTTTAACTTTATTAAATTTTTATTATTGTTGTCTTAGCGGCAATAGAAATACACAATCTATGAAATTTTCAACTGTCTACCTATTACTGTTCATGAGATACAATGCGCTGACAGACGGACGGACAGCGGAGGCTTAGTAATAGGGTTCCGTTTGGCATCCTTCGGGTACGGACTTCTTTCTTATATCTATGGGTACGGAACTCTAAAATGGAATAGCCTTAGAGCACGCTACCAACTGTACCTATATCTTTGTAAACCGCCATAATTAATAATGTTACAGGTTAAAATTATCTAAGCAACTTCTTTTCGTGATGACATGACAGTACAAAATAAACCAAGATTATAAAACGTTACATACCAAAATAACTTCTGAAGTTCATTTCCCGGCCACTTCCCGTGGCAAGTCATTCAGTCAGTCCTAGTGAATCAGCGGATGTTTGAAGGCAACGGGCTTGACGCCACACTGTCTAACGCGAGAACCTAATATGACCACAACAAAATGTAGCATCAGTGTGTTCAGTTAGTTTTTAGTCCTGTGCATAAGACTAAAGTCGTAAAAATCGGTCGATAAGATCATTCCAGAAATTCATGGTAGCTTGACCGAGCTGCTGTTCCGCGCTTGAGGTAGA
Organism: Lithophane semibrunnea; assembly: GCA_947363905.1. Classification (NCBI taxonomy): domain Eukaryota; kingdom Metazoa; phylum Arthropoda; class Insecta; order Lepidoptera; family Noctuidae; genus Lithophane; species Lithophane semibrunnea. The sequence continues at coordinate 6,406,045 of OX376206.1, read as the reverse complement.
CGGGGGGCCAGTGCAGGCCGCTAATACGTCAAAGCTCACGGCGCGCGCGGAACAGCGGTACCGGTGAGACTATAGACTACAGTCTAAACCCTGTTAAGAAAAGAAAGAAAGAAAATAAGTTTATTTGCGGTAAACAGGACGCAAGAAAGAACAAACACAAAAAAGAACAAGAAAAATATGTGTCACATCCACGCATAACGGTCATTGCTCAGCATAATGCTGCGACCCGATTTCACCCGATGCGAGACAGAGTCTCAGCTCTGGATATTTCCAATGAATTCAATTTCAGCCTGTATACTCTAGTAGTTGTCTTTAGAAAAATCCTCAGTATGAGACCTATATTCTTAGAAGACCACTTGGCGCCTCTTCATCGTATTTACGCAGGCATTTAATGAATCCTAGTTTTTGCACGCGGCTTCGATGTCAGAAAATATCCTATGAAATCGTCCTACCGGAATAAAAAGCCCAGGTCATAGTTTACCTGTGCGCTTTAATTTCATCCAAATTAGTTTAGCCGTTTTAGCGTGACAGCGTAACAAACAAACAAACAAACTCACAAACAAACAACTCTCGCATTTATAATATTACAGTTACGTTACACTGTAGATTTATTATAAGGGCGGGTTGGAAGCAAAATTGCCTGTCTTCAATTTGATTTTTCATGAAATTGATAAGACTTAGGTGTAAAATAAAAATAGTATGAGTAACTACATGATATTTCCAAACTTTTTGTGTAACAGAAACACAAAATATTAAAATTTTCTCGATAAAAAAATATCACGAAGTTACCTCTAATTTTCACGTATTTTCGATTTGTACTTAAAATGCTAATGCCTATTATGATAAAAATTAGATGATTATATGTATTAAAACAAGGAAAAAAATATTGTGTAGGCTTTTTTTTTTATTCCTTTTATTTTTGGTGTTATTACGAATCAAAGCTTGTAGGACTTACGACGTTCTTAGTTCGTGGAAGAAGCCATCTTCCGTCGCACATTACGGGAACTTCAAGCATATTTTTGTTTCACAAATCAGTCGGCGTCGCTCTGTTGAGACGAGAGGACTACGCTCAAATTTTTAGCTGCGCTGATATATTATTTATTTTCGTAAATAATATTTTCGTAATTTATCACATTCCACAAAAGAAACTGAGACATAGAAAACATGAAAAAAACACTAAAACCACTTCCAAAACGAATATTACAAGTGTTATTGATTGATAAATAAATAAATACCGAGTCTAAATAAACATATAAAATTCAATGTTGATATTTTAAAACTCAAGACGACATACATTTTATTTGACAGATTTTTGACTGGTATAGTAGCACGGAGTATAGAAAGAAGTAGGTAAAACTAGCGCCATTGCTCTATATTGCGGTGAATTTTCTTGCGGAGAAAATTTACAACATAGCCAACGAGCCCATTCCACGTTCATTTGAAAGTTCGCACTGGAGATTAAATCTTATTGCGATATACTCAGGATCCAAATTCGTTTACTCCCACTTTTTTTGACAAACTTCTTGTAAGGTGACCCTTAGACGAACAATTGGAGCGACTGACCGCCCCTAAATAAAACTTGTTTAGAATAATACCTTTATTCTTCGGTTATTGGTATAACGAACGAACTCGAACAGATTCCGTATGACTCCGGATTTTTAATTTGTCTGTCCGTGATGTCTTGTTTATATCTCTTTAGTTGACTTTTTTGTCGTAGTTGGGTTTTAGTTTTTACCTGACTACGGCGAAGCAAAGGGTTATAATTTTGACCGGTTTCTATGTATTTATCTATGTCTGTTCCCACATATTATCTTCTAAAAGACTTCGTCACAATTTGACAAATGAGGTATCGTTGGAAGCTTCATGATCGTCCGCTGGTCATAGGCTATATGAAGACACATTAAATTGAAAATGGCGCCCTCTAGGTGACATATCATGAACAACAAAAAATATTTTTTAATCATACCATGTTGGTTTTCAAATGAAAGGTTTTAATTAGCACATTTCAAAAATATATATTATAACCCCAAAAAAAACCGCGACAATCAAGACGTATATTGCCATATGTTTATGTTAACGCATGGGATGATAACTGCCGCTTCACGCGCCGCCGCACCGTAAACAGAAAAAACGTCAGACGCGCCGCGTGACGCCACACTACACGCGACGCGCTACGCCCCGCGTCTCCGTAAATGAGGCCTAAAGTTATAATGCAACTTGGCATGTTTTTAAAGCTACAATTTCAACAGTTACAAAGAGGGACCATACTAAACTTTCTACTAAGGGACTAGTTATAACAAGCGCCCGAGACGCGCATTTTGTACGCTGCGTTTCGGGCGCTCAATAAAATTGTATGAATTCCTATGTAACGAATTATATCAAGCGCTGCAGTCTAAGCGAGCGCCCATGCCGGGCGCCGTTAGGCTTGCACATGACGCAACTTGCCACTCTCAACTTGCATCTCCGTTGTGCGATTTACAAATAAGACTGGGAGAAGGTATGCCGCGGGCATTGCTGCTACGTGCGCCGCCGTGATGAAACGCCGCGTGTGACGCGGCTATGCCATTCGCGGGCTCCGCCGCAAAAAACGCACCATTTCAAACAAACGCGTGTAAAATCGCGTCTCCGTAAACGCACTCATACAACGCCATATGTTTGAATTCAGTGCGAGCCGCGCTGCCCAAAGCCACGCGCGACTCCTCGCGTCTCCGTAAATGAAGCCTAACCGTGCCCTTGACGCTTGGACGCGAGTTCCTTTTTCACTATTTTTCCTTGTCATTTTCTCCGCATTAGTAATAAACTTAAAAGAAACACGGTTCAAAAGTTACAACAAAATGTGGAAATCTTGTTGCGTTTGACGAGCGTCCAAAACGCGCCGGGCGCGCGCCCAAAACACAGCGCCGGTACTGAGCGCGTACCTCGGGCCTTTGTTATAATTAGTCCCTTTGGTACTTTGGCACCCATTTACATAGATGAATAGATGTCAATTCTTTTAGTGGTGAAGCCGACAATCCTACATTTATTTCTTTTGTACAGAACTCGGCCTCTTTTTCACATGTTTCAAATGTTTTCGAAGGGGATTGTTCGCGTTTGGCGCAGGAAAGATTTTCATGACACATGCCATATTCGTTGCACAATACAGTGCAAAATTCATTATACGAATATTATTTTTTACTTGGGTATCACTTTGCACGATCCTCCAAAGAGAGGAATCCACGATATAGCATTATATTTATTACTTGGTAACATAGTTTTCCACAAAGACGTCATTAGGTACAAATTGTACAAGGTCCTAAATAAAATTTGGTAACATTTAAATTTGAACTTTTTCACGTCAACATTGAGTTTCTAGTTCCAAAACATGAATATGATCTATAGTTCTGAATTCAAGCTTAGCGTATCGTATAAGCAAAATAAACTACAGAAGATTGAAATTCGAATTCTATAAACGCCAGACGAAAAGTTTCTGCTGGCGGGAAGGCATTGTGTTTTGTTTTCGTCGTGTTTAATGAGAGGGGTAGGTAAGGGTTGCGCGGGTGAAATATGATTTTTTGCTGTCAAACTACTCCCCCTTAACGAAAGGTATTCCATACGGAACTGAGCGTCCAATAAATTATCGAAGTTTCCACGTGTCTGAAGTCGTGATCTTTGACCTAGATCTGAAATCGTTTATTATCGTCGACACGCCACAAAGTGCAATAACTATTGGATCAGCTTTTGATTGAGTCTCTAAGTCTGTAAACCTTAACTTTTCTTTTATTGTTTACTAGCTGTTTGTTGCCCGCAATTTCGTCTGCAATACAGGATGTAAGTAGCCTAGGCTACTTTCATCCTGTATTGCAGACCATGACCCAGAGAAGGCTCCGGGTCATGGTCTATCCTCTTCGACCGGTTCTGTGCTTCCTGTATCCAGCGGATTCCTGTGGCCTTCACAAGGTCATCGGCCCACCTTGTGGGAGGCCTTCCAACGCTACATCTTTCAGTACGCGGTCACCATTCCAGAAACTTTTGGCCTCATCGGACATCTGTTCTGCGAGCATCGATTTAAATATAATAGTAGGGACAATTGATAGACTTATAAACATTTTCCCCCGACGAAAATCCAAAATATCGAGCAATATTATGTACCCGGCGCCAGATCTCTGCACTTTCCTCGAAGTACACTTTAATTGACGTGAAACATATCTATCATCTACATCTGTCAACAAGTCTAATGAGATTACTCATCCCTATGCCGTCAGCAGACGCTCCTCGAACCACAGTAATGCGACAGTTTCCTATATGTTTAGACCATGAAATGTCTTTAATCTCAGAATAGTTCATTATAAATGTTACTGAATTTTGCAGTCTTATTTCAATACTATTAAAGTTCAAAATGGCGACTAACAGAACAGTACTACCAATCACATTAACGCGTCACGAGTCAAGCTATGATGAACGCACTGTACAGTAATAATTTCTAGGATATAAACTGAATGTATCTAATCTGAATTTTCTTTCTGTAGGTACCTATTTTGTTTTGTCGTGGCGAATATGACAACTTACCTAGTAGGTTTTACCTATACTTATCAACGTCGTCGCCTAGAGTGCGTTTCATCAAATAGTTTCTATGCCGTAATGTTGGCAGGACCAATATTAATACGCTGCGCCGCTACGGCACTACCTAATAGGTACGTTTTTTTAAATTTAACAGTGGAGCCAACTTTACGGCAAAGGAACTATTTGATGAAACTCATTTTAAAAACGCTGAAGTTCTGAACTTAATGCTCGCAGAATGCTTGTGGGAGGCCTTCCAACGCTACGTCTTTCAGTACGCGGTCACCATTCCAGAAACTTTTGGCCTCATCGGACATCTGTTCTGCGAGCATCGATTTAAATATAATAGTAGGGACAATTGATAGACTTATAAACATTATTTTCCCCGACTTTAGCAATTCAGCAATCCTTAAGGGAGACCAATGTCCAGCAGTCAATTTTCCAACTGAGATGAGTATGATTTTAAACTTACTATCTGATGCCCGCGACTACGTCTGCGATTCAGGATGAAACGTAGCTTATGCACTTCTCCAGGTCATGGTCTAACCCTCTGCCAAATTTCATCCAAATCCGTTCAACCGTTTTCGCGTAAAAGCGTAACAAACAACCAAAGTCACTTCCGTATTTATAATATTAGTTAGGATAACAAGTGTCATAACTGTTGTCATTACTCAATCATTTCCTGAAGAACCTCTCACATTATGTAAACCCCATTTTAGGCAGCAACACGTAGGTAGATGTAGGTATTAAATGATATTATTACTGATACTTCATGAGTAGGAAGCCCGAAAGTTTTTGATCTATTTGCCTATCTAACCGCTTGCCAAGTTAATGCGTCGTAGACTGAAATATTAGGTTCTCGTGTTCACTTCACCATTCATTACTATGTATGTGTTGGCATTGAACGCACTGAAACTAGTTTTTCACGCGGTCTTGGTTACCATTAGAAAAAAGTATATTATATTATGGATTTTTATAATTATTGTAGGTACCTTTTTGAAATTGAAAAGATGGATAGTTTGTGTGAGGAATGACATGAAAGAGAAGGGAGTGAATGATAGCGTGACGGTTGACAGGGGAGAATGGAACGAGAAAACGTGTTTCGCCGACCTCAACATAGTAACATGACATGGTAACCCATGTTACCATGTCACTAGGTACCTACATCACCCTCTTCCTGCCCTTGCTATGGAGCAAGGGCAGGAAGAGGGTGATGTAGGTACCTGGTTTTACCTCATCCCAAATTGTTCGAGGTTTACTTAGCATTCTGCTTTTGCACGATTAGTTTTAGTCCGAGATCCAGTCATTATTTCTTTTCACAGTATTTCTTAGACTTAGAAGGTCAAGCGCATGTCCTTTCTGATATTTACTTTACTTCGCGCGCTTTCTCTCGCACACAGCTCGACGTCTCACTGAGCAACAGAGAGCGCACGAAGTAAAGTTCGCGATAACGCGACAATGTAGCCCCGGCATTAAGAGATGAGCTAACTACTTGTTCATTCTTCAATATGTTACAAAAATACTCAAACTCACATGAGATTTTGATTCGAACCTCGATGACCGACGTAGATTTATGAATCTACGTCGGTCAAAAAAGTCGGTTAAAAATTTTTCAGTCGTCACTTTCCGGCAACGGTAGGTCAGTGCAAGGTCAAAGATTGAGAAAATGAAAAAAATTGCTCGACAATCAGTATTAAGTTCAGAACTTCAGCGTTTTTAAAATGAGTTTCATCAAATAGTTCCTTTGCCGTAAAGTTGGCTCCACTGTTAAATTTAAAAAACGTACCTATTAGGTAGTGCCGTAGCGGCGCAGCGTATTAATATTGGTCCTGCCAACATTACGGCATAGAAACTATTTGATGAAACGCACTCTAGGCGACGACGTTGATAAGTATAGGTAAAACCTACTAGGTAAGTTGTCATATTATTCGCCACGACAAAACAAAATAGGTACCTACAGAAAGAAACTTCAGATTAGATACATTCAGTTTATATCCTAGAAATTATTACTGTACAGTGCGTTCATCATAGCTTGACTTGTGACGCGTTAATGTGATTGGTAGTACTGTTCTGTTAGTCGCCATTTTGAACTTTAATAGTATTGAAACTAAGACTGCAAAATTCAGTAACATTTATAATGAACTATTCTGAGATTAAAGACATTTCATGGTCTAAACATATAGGAAACTGTCGCATTACTGTGCTTCGAGGAGCGTCTGCTGACGGCATAGGGATGAGTAATCTCATTAGACTTGTTGACAGATGTAGATGATAGATATGTTTCACGTCAATTAAAGTGTACTTCGAGGAAATTGCAGAGATCTAGCACCGAAGCGGCAATTATTGGGTACATAATATTGCTCGATATTTTGGATTTTTATTTATTTTTATGAGTAGCGATCTTTTTTTTTATTACAGTCAAGTTTTTTCCAGTCTGATTTTGAAAAGGTCTAGTGTAGAGTGAAAAATTTTTGAAACTGTAAAAGTTTCAATATAACTTTTGGTAAAAGGTTGATGGCGGTCAATGTTTTTCCTGAAAAATGTAGATTAAGAAGTACTTACAGGTTTTGACTAGTTCAAACATATAAAGCTTGTAAAAACAGGTGAAATTTTGTTAACCTTGGTGAGAAACATATCCGAATGTATAAATATTCGGATATGGTTAGGTTAGGTTTACCTAACTTCTGACTATACGTTCTACACTAAACATCTGGATATAAGTTTTTATAACGACATTTATTCCGTGACAAATTAGTAGCTAACGAAGTAAAGGTAGTATAATAAATGATCTAGTAAGTTTTACCAGGACTTGGCACTGGAATACATTGCGGGGATACGCGTGATTCACGCGGCGTGGTTCACGTCGTGTTCGGGGTTAGTGATAAGTCAATCGTCATTCCTAGGATGCCTCGTTGAGAGGTGAAACATGTGTTGATTTCTTACAGGGTTTTTTTAAATGACTCTTTAGGAATAGCTAAGCTGAATAGGTTACTAAATATATCTACGTCTATTGTATTTTATGTTGCGGGGAATGAGATATGATGAAACTGGTAAATCTTGTGGTAAATGAAGCCTAGAAGTTTCATACAAAAACAGTTTAAAACAAATCTTGTTGTTTGTGTATTGTCGTAAATTGTTAATTTGTTTTTAATGATGCTATCTTGACCATGAACTACGAATACATTATTGGACATCGTTCAAAGGGTGATTAACTTTGCAAGTGCTATGTCTGAATTTCTGAGTCATCACATAGGCTATATTGCTATAGAAAGTGTTTTATAATAACTTATTTTCACTTTATTTGAGACTGGGCTTAACAGCAGGCTGCGGGGCAAACGTAAATGAAGCACCGCCCTGGGGCCTACCACCACCGCTTACAGCAGTATTATTCTAATCTTACTTCGTGGGGGAAAGAGATGGAGCTATACGTCCTGTAGAGCTTCATCTCTTTCCTACACTGAAGTAACAGTAGGGCGGTTCTTCAGCCTGGTCGGGCAGTGTTATTTGGTTTTTCTATTCGGAATTTCTCAGTAGCAGCCCGGAGTCTGGATTTGTGCCCGGTTGATGGCAATAGGCTCGCCCTTACATGGGACTTAAACATAACGGGCGATATGTGGCTGTACTACAGGTAGCTATTGGTACACCTCTGCCTAACCCTTCAGGGATTACAGGCATGATTAATTAATAGTGACAAAACTATACAATAAATATGCCTATTATGTCAGTTTCCCAAACTACGTAGACCACTACACACACTCTTTCTCGACTCCTGCATTAGTCGCTGGGCCTGTCGCTTTAAATTAGTCCCAAAATAATCTCAATCCCCTCCAGCCCCTTGCTGTCCTGCTATCAGCGACGGCATATGCCGAGACCTCTCAAGCGATGTCATTTAATTTATATCTGAATCCCGTGAGTGAAGACCTTAATTTGTTAAGATACCACAGAAAGTCCACAAGCTCACTGCGCTGCGAGATGCCAATAAAAAAATTAAGAACGAAACAAACATATTTTTCGTATCCCACTTTCTCACAAATTACATCGATAAGACACGCGTACAAACCGATGTTTTTCCTATATCGTAATGTAATAGTAATAACATTAATATTACTAAAGAGGGCGAAACGACTACGAATCGTTAAGATCTTCACGTGAGCATCCTCCACGTGTATCGATCCACTTTATGGCGATTTTATGGGTATTAAACGGTTGCGGTTGTCTGTAACTGGACTGGGTTGAAATAAGGTCTAGATTGGATAGGAAAATGGTGCAGAAGTAGATGCCTATTATGGTTTTCTTGGAAAACGGGGTGTTGGTCTATCTCATGGAAAGTGGTTACCAATGACTATAGACAAGCAAACTGCAACAGTAAAAACAGTTTGCGCATACCCTGGTAGCTTTACGGACAAAGTTGAAATATCTCATTATTTATATGGGAATCCGTTGCAACCAAATAACCTCTGATGACAATACAAAATGTCAAATGACTCGAAAATTATTGACATTTGCATAGGAGTCAAAAGGGGTCATTTGATTGTAAATGACCTCTCCCGACTAAAACAATAACTCTGTTGAGCTGTCTGTTAAGCCGGCGCCAGACATAGCAACAATATTGGAACACATGTGAGCCACGTGTGTTTGGGTATTTGATCAAAGTTTGATCTCATATTTATTACCATACCTCACAAGTGTTCAAATAAGTGTTCAAATCAAAAACTCTCCTGGACGATCCCTTTTACAAGCTACATTATCTGTACAATAAAGAAAATTATGTACTTAGATGATATTCTGGTGCAAATAGCCCAATCAGAGTGAAAATAAACAAAACAAATTAGGCGGAGTTCAGATTGAGGTCAATCACGCGCCGTTTAGGAGAGCATTTGCGACCGTCATTTATTTTTATCTTTTATTATTATTGATATTACAGTCATTTAAACTAGGCTAAGATTCTTCTACGGTTCAGAGTCGCGAAGTTTCGAGATTTAATTTTACCGGGTCCGCTTATAAACTTTATGACATTTGGTAAGCAGTAACATTAGATTTTAATCTGCAGTTACGGAATTTAAACACTTCACAAATTATGCTTGCTTCATAAAATATTGTAAATTAATGATTTATTACTCAGCTACAGATAAATAACTATACTTTAACAGATATAGAACTCCAAGATTTGTTTTAAAAACAAAACAAAAAAGGTTTTTCAACAATTACGGCAAACTGTAATTTTCACAAAAAAAACTGTAATTTAGCTCCCTTATAAATTATGGACCTCAGAATGTAGGTCAGGGTTCCTAGTGGAAGTTTCTAATAAAAATAAAAATAATATTTCAACTGAAAACATAAAATACAGTGCGTCATGTGCCTAAGTACCTACGGCGCCAATAAATTATTGCGCCGGCCAATACAATTTTATTACAAGCTCCTTGTGCTCCAAATAAAGCAAACTTTACCAACCATTGAGCTAATAACAAAAGTTCAGTAAGCAGAAATATAGGCCGGTCAATGGTGGAGAAAATTCGAGTGCTTCGAACTTTTTATTGTGAGAATTTCTGTATCGAGTGCTCCGGCCGACGGGAACCCGTAAAGATAAGGTCAATAAATGTTCTTCAAAAGAAAATAACGAAAGTTTATAAAAAAAAAAAAAATTGGACAGGCTTGCCTATATACAGCAGTAGAATCCCTGATGTCGATGGTGATTGTAGTGTATCTATTTATTAGATATGTAAACACTATCTCATGCACGTCAGCAGTGAGGTCGCTGTCACTAATGTCAACTGTCAATTCACGAGGAATGGCGGGAAATGGTTGAAAAGTGAAGTGTGCCTGCACGAGATGCTTGGTGTGGTGATGAGCCAGTGTAGTGATTCAATCAGCTTAAATACGGGAATAACAGGATTCTACAGTGATGATGGAAATAATTCTTCAGATTCATGAACTTTTGCAGTACCAAAACTTCATACCTACCAGCACAAGTTCACAACACTTGGCTTTACATTTAAAGCCTTGACACACGTGTATACAAAAGAAGAGCAAGTTCATTGACTTGACCTGAGCACGTGTATCTAAATGCACTGCCCACGCCCTAGGGAGGGGAAAAGTTATGATTAGTGCTAGAAAAATGACCCATACGATGATTGCTTAGGGTGGCCTGCAGTAGTTTTGTAATTTGCAGTTAGATTTTTTATAGAATGGGGTCAGATGAGGTCGGGATGTGGGTCGCGTGTGTAGGGATGCCAGAAGCAATTTGAAGTTGGTTTAATTATGAGAGTCGTAGATTTTAGTAGACATTGTTGCATCGACATTGAGTAGGTTAGTAGGACCCGAAAAAAAGGGGCTTGGAATAATGTAGTTTGGTACCTAATGACCTAGATTAGGCGCTAGGTAATTGTTATTTATTCGCAGTTAGCCTGTATCGGCATTTATTATTATATTTTATTTCAATCAACTTTGGATCATACAATTAAAGCTAAGTTACAAATGATCAATCAAATTACAGAATTACATTTTAAATTATACATCAATAGGTAAAAAGTGAATTTATAGATAAACAAAATTAGATTAAATTAAAATAGTATCATACCATTAGTCAGTACGTGAACCATACAGCAGTTGTTCATGTACTGACAGTCAAAGCGTTCAGAAAGAAAAGTCTTATCAAACGTTTACATAAGTAAGCACATGTCGGTTCATTTTTGCATCTTTCACTCGAAGTGAAACGTCTGCACCTGAAATGAGTCAACAGTGCTTTTTTTTTCTGTGAACCCATTCAACATGGAATCGGCACTCTTTCACTCGCCCACAGAATAACCAAAGAAGAAAAAAGAAGGAACCAGTTGAACCGTTTATTCCTAATGTAATTTTTTCGGGTAGTTTCAAGTAGATGTGTGTGAATGTCGCTATTTTAAATATAATATTTATATAAACATTTCTATTGTGTAATTATTTTATTTCTTATTTCTAATTTATAACTCACTAGCTTCCGCCCGCGGCTTCGCCCGCGTTGTATGTCGATAAAAAGTATGTCCTTTCTCAGGCTCTAGACTATCTGTGTACCAAATTTCATTTAAATCGGTACAGTAGTTTTGGCTTGAAAGCGCGACTGACAGACAGACAGTTACTTTCGCATTTATAATATTATAGTAAGGATTGAATCTTCAGGCATTAAGTCCGCCTTTGTACCATTTTTTAGTGCGAAAAGTTTAAAGAAATAAATAATCTTCACTCAAGTGAAGCGTCTGGTATAAGCGTATATTATAAGCTTATATCTGAATAATATAAGCGGAATATAATATCGCTTAAAAAAAGACCGCTTTTTTGTAGAGAGACGGTCCATCATTATTAAATATTCAATCATTTTATAGCATATCATTGAGTTTAACCTCTACACAGGATACCCTGTTTAGAGCCCCTACGATTTTGTCGGCAAACAAAATTATAATAATGAAGTCACCTTTAAAATTCCGAAAAAACGTTGGTCAAACTGATTGTAATTCCGGCTTAAAATTTTCATCATCCCGTTTGACGTGTTCCCGAGTCACGGTCAAGGTCACCTTATACCGTGTTAAATATTAATATGGTTAACAGTAAGCAGGAATACCAGTATAAATTGTTGGTCATAGTGGCGCTGCTTGGAGAGCAGTCAGACGCCAAGTTTTTTCTTAAGATATAGCACATTTGAGGGCCTAGACAAGTGACAATCGCTTCGAAAGCGTTTCGTATTTCTACAACGACTTTGACATAAGCTATTCGATAGCTTATGTCAGTCCTATACATTTTTGCCTTTTCCATCATTGTTATCGCTGATAGAATGTCACTTTGTCTAGGGCCTCTGCACCGCAGAGGACATCAGCCATCATTAGGCTTGGCTACTACCAGCATCTGGGCTAAAATAATTCGCAACGATAGCAATAAGAAAAAGATAGTCTATTCCCGTCTTTTTGAGCGTTCGTATTCGCATCTCATTCGCAATCTGTCAAAAATACAATGAATGTTTTTGACAAGTTTGACAGATTGCTACTTGAATGTGAACGTTTGCTAAGTAGGTACGAGAATTGGTATTCTGGCGAAATGTGGGTGTACTAAGGGTACAAATCATTTTTTTTTTAAGGGTGTGAAATCATCAAATGACTTCTCCCGCTCTGGGCGGAGCGGAAGGGCGTGTCAGACTTTTACTGACTAACACCCACCCGTGTTCCTTCAGTTGCCTGTTGCCAAGGTCCCACCGATTCCTTTTGGATTTTCCCGCAACCCTGGCAGGGAGGGTACACCTCTGTGCTACCCTTCGGGGAAACAAGGCTTGATGGTTATATTTATGATAAGCTATCTTCTAAGTTAATCTTAGACATCACTGATGGGTGATGAAGAAAAACAAAATGGTCCGAAATGAAGCCGACGTGTAGTTTTGGCATGCTTCACTGTATTTTACTTGTTATAACATCTATGTAACACCTATGGAATGCATAAAATAATTGAGTATTGCATATTGTTCGCAGCGCTTTGTCTTCTGGTTTTTTATTTGGTCTGAGTCTGTCTCAATGCTCGTCCCGTTTGTCACGCTGTGCTGGTGGCTCTGTAGGTCTGTGTGTCTCGATAAGCATAGATTATTCTATGTTTGGGGTGAATAATTAGGTGATCACGTTTTCTAAGCGTATGTACGGCTGTTTCTAAGCTAGGATTGGAGGTGAAATATTTATTTAATTTATAATATTACATAATGGATGAATTTCCTGTGGAGCTTTGGGAGGATTTTTGTTACCATTTTACCGAGGACCGGATGTTACTTCTTCATTCGCTCATTTATGTTTGATCACCATAATTTTCTCCATTGATCATTTGATCAGGCAGGGTGATACTACACTACTACAATGGGTAGCTCACCGTCCGATATGGATCAGAAGGCCTAGACAAGTGACCATCGCTTCGAAAGCGTTTCGTATTTCCATAACGACTTTCAACAGGATTGACATAAGCTTTTCGATAGCTTATGTCAGTCCTATACATTTTTGCCTTTTCCATCATCTTATCGCTGATAGAATGTCACTTCGTCTAGGGCCTCAGGCCCGGGTCGACGGCGCGTTGTATTCCACGTGCGCCTCAAAGAGATGTCAGCACAACTGACGGGGTCCGCTAGGGCCGATGCCTGCCAGGGCCGCGGGAAAGTCCGAAAGGGATACCGTGGCCTGTGGCAACTGAAAGAACACGGGTGGGTTTTAGTCAGTAAGTGTCTGACCCGCCCTCCCGCTCCACCCAGAGCGGGAGAAGTTATTTGATAATATCCCACGCAAAAAAAAAGTGTGATACTGTCATATTTTTCCGTTTTATATTTTGCCAGGCGGACGGATTTCTGAATGCAGTTCCTGTTTGTAGAGAGCAGAACATTGACTGCTGATTATCAAGCAAACTGTCTAGCCTTTTCCCAACTATTCTGAGGTCGGCTTACAGTCTAACTAACAGTCTTCGGGAAATTCAGGCGTGATGTTAGTTATGTGTACTAATGTAAAACTCAAACTCAAATTCTTTATTGCATTCATGTGTACAACAGCTGTTACATAGATAAATAAAGTAAGATCCAACATGAAACCCGGTTAGGGCACGGCAACATAAAAAATTGGACAAAACAAGCATCCAGTGAGTAGGTACACTGGATTGCAAGTTTGTTAAACAAATATAATTGTTATCGATAATATTACTAGTGTTAAATTATTTTATTTACGTGTATTAATTATTATATATTTAGTTTGTAGTAATGGCCTGTTATACTTAGATTGAGTGATTGCTTGATTTATTAATAAAATTGTCGCAATGTTCGCTACCTTTCCGCTACCTTATCATTTTCAAATAAATCCATTCGTAATGGAACTTTTATTGATTAATCTTTATCTTTTGTATATTATGTAAAAATATCACAAAAGATAACATTTTGCAATCTAATAAATTATTCTACAAATAGATAATATTTATTTATCAATATATTTTAATCCGTAACGGTAGCTCGAGTTTACGTGAATTGCAAAAAAATCTATTCCCAATTGTTTTTTGGGCTCCGTACCCGAAGGGTGCCAAATGGAACCCTATCTGTCCGTCCGTCCGTCTGTCTGCCAGTGCTGATGAACCATAATAGGTAGACAGTTGAAACTTTCACAGATTGTATATTTCTATTGACGCTATAACAAAAAATTATATAAATTAAATAACATAAAAAATTAAAGGCGGTCCTGTAAAAGAAACGTGTTTTTTTCGGCGTATTTTCCTCGATCTTAATACGGTACAGAACCCTCCGTATGCAAGTCCGACTCGCACTTGGCCGGTTTTTTTTTAACATGAACCGACAACGTTGAACGTCGGCTGGGACCCATCCAGTCTAATCGAGAGTACCGGGCTTAGCACAACTTGGGAGAAGCCACATCCAGCAGTGGAGTTTGATAGGCTGAGTTGATTGAGTAGTTTTTCTAGACAGTCATTATGGTGACATTCCTTTATGTCATCAAGACCTTTAGGCCTGGACTGAGGCCATTAGCCCTTAGTCTATAACTCACTCCAAACATACATAGACCTAAAACTTGTCGAACTAATGACATTTCAACCTAACGACCTGTCGACCTAATGACATGTCGCACACTTATTTGTCGATCTAATGACATCCACTCAAAATTACTAGGTGAAAGATTGGTGTTCAGTTTGTGTCTGTGGTAATTCCCCTGCTGTTGTCTTTTCTGACATCAGTGTGTAGAAAAAAGGTGTGTCCATTTGAGCCGATTACTTTTGATATAAGATATTTAAAAAAAAGATTTCTGTCTGACAATCTATTTGTAAATATTTGGCCGACTACAAGTTCGATCATACATCTAAATTTTAAATTAGCTACTTATTTACATAAATTCATGCATAAATCACCTGATCTAAATCATATAAGGCCGGCCTTTTACGTTTTTCTACTATTATTACTAAAATACGGATCCAGTTTTACCAGTTCAAAAATAAAACTTTGCCAATATGTCTGGGGCTACCAAGAATACTAATGAATTTTAAAATCAATTAACTAATTTGTTTTGCACCTTAAACTATGTCAAATACCTATCTATTTGTTTCACATTGTTTTGAGACCTCCAATGTAATTAAAAATAATGTTATTTAAAAATGCTGAAAAAGTTTTGTTGATCTATGTATTTTAAATATTATTATAAATTCAAAATTTTCTTTAGGTTTGTGTATTTTAATATTGCAGATTTACGTATCGAGTCACAAAAACCAACAAATACGAAAAACAAAATGACGTTACAAAGAATAAATGCTCAGTCTATGAATTATTACTTATTTACATAATTATTACGGGGCGTACGGGGATTTAATTTTTAGGAGTCAATCAATCAATTATTTTCAGAAATTCATAGACTTTTTTGCATCCAAATTCTTCCCACATGACGATATAGATCGTGACGTGGGAAGAATTCAGATGCAAAAAAAAAAATGTATAATAATAATAATAATAATTTATCATTTATTCTCTCTTCACAAAGCTGACTTAAAGTTAATGTTTAGAAGAAATTTCTCAGCTGTATTCCACCTTTGTGAGAGACTGGTGCCTGATATAGGTTTTTGGGAAAAACCTGTGTTACAGGTCACCAAAAGAAAGGAAATCAAAATCAAAGGAAATCAAAATGTGATTCAAGTTTATGATATATTTTATGTCCAGGGGAACGTCAATAATATTGAATTCGGCATTGATTCATCCTTGATTATGGGATTCCACGAAATGCTCTCTTTTCCCATCTACATTTTTTTACTAATGCCTTTCCCTTTAGTCATTCATTTACGGAAGTTAGGTTAGGTTTCCTAAGAATGTGGTGACGTCATATAAGATATTATGACGGCACCTTATACAGTATGTTAACTAACAAAGGGCGTTCCCGTTAACCTGCAATAGTATAGCGTCTATACATGCTAAAAAAAATATTACCATTAAAAAAAAATGTTTTTTTTTTGTTTTTGTATAGTAAAATATTCACAAAAAATATTAAATTGTTACGGCAAATAAACTCTCTGTACACGCCCACTTGTCACACTTGTTTTTCTACGTTGAAATACAAGTGTGCGTGTACAGAGAGTTTCTTTTACGTTTAAATTTAATCGTTTTGTGAACATATCACGACACAAATAATTTTTTTTTGAGTGGTAATATTTTTTTTAGCATGTATACACGCTATACTATTGCAGGTTAACGGGAACGCCCTTTGTTAGTTAACATACTGTATATGTATTCGAAATAAATTACAGGAGAAAAAAAACGATATTTACTGGGTGACAGTGGATGGAAGTTTCATCCTTGCAGAGACGGACCTTCCTTATAGATTTTTATTTTATTTTATTTGGGAAAACTAAAAATCGTACATTGTAGGTATATTATAGCTAGATGCACAGTATGCTATAATTAAATATACAATCCACTAAGTTTCCACGAAGATAGCGCTTTTAGATGACGCTTTTTACATTTTTTTTAAACCGTAATTTAAGAAAAACAGTCAACACTTTTGGATTTTTTTGGCAGCCGATGGCGTCGCTTTTCTAGGAAACCTATTTTACAAGTTTTTATAGGACATCGATTTTAAGAAACAACCTTCACGTAGGCTATCTATGGGAACTTTTAATTGAAGTAGGTACTGTAGAGGTTTTATGCGATATGCAACCTCACGTTGGGCTGGCCGGTAGGACCGCAGCCTTGACTTGCGAACGCTCCAGCAATCATTGTTTGAATATTGACAGTTGTGTCTTTATGTCTAGTCAGAGAGATCCGCCTGAACCCTCCATATGTAAAAACGTGCCTTCTAATTAATAAACCCTTGGAAAACCTACTCCTCTTTGGAATTCCCTCCTAACACACTCCCACACATCTAGTTAACGCCCTTCAGGCGTTACAGTACCTACCTACCTATGTAGTCACGAGCATGTCCGATGTGCATTCTAAGAAGTGACACATCTTTTGAAGCCGATGCAACAACCTATGATTTGGCGTCTCTTGTCTCGTCAGATACTTTTGGTGCCAAAATCAAAATATTTTATTTCACATACTTAAACCACATGGGCACTTATGAAAAGTCAGAAGCTAGGTGCACGGTTATAATTGGTCGCTTCCTATGGAGACGAGCCGGTAAGAAACACCACGGTTACTCTTTTAAAAATAATTTACTTTTACAATATTTTTTTTCTTTTCAATATTTCCAAATAACGGCGTATGTGTCCCGGTATGGGTCACATGCCTATTTTGATTTGATTTTGATTTTGGGAGGACAGTGTAGGACTTTCAACAAGCACCATGTACTTAAGGGGGAGTAGTTTGACAGCAAAAAATCATATTTCACCCGCGCAACCCTTACCTACCCCTCTCATTAAACACGACGAAAACAAAACACAATGCCTTCCCGCCAGCAGAAACTTTTCGTCTGGCGTTTATAGAATTCGAATTTCAATCTTCTGTAGTTTATTTTGCTTACACGATACGCTAAGCTTGAATTCAGAACTATAGATCATGTTCATGTTTTGGAACTAGAAACTCAATGTTGACGTGAAAAAGTTCAAATTTAAATGTTACCAAATTTTATTTAGGACCTTGTACAATTTGTACCTAATGACGTCTTTGTGGAAAACTGTGTTACCAAGTAATAAATATAATGCTATATCGTGGATTTCTCTCTTTGGAGGATCGTGCAAAGTGATACCCAAGTAAAAAATAATATTCGTATAATGAATTTTGCACTGTATTGTGCAACGAATATGGCATGTGTCATGAAAACCTTTCCTGCGCCAAACGCGAACAATCCCCTTCGAAAATATTTGAAACATGTGAAAAAGAGGCCGAGTTCTGTACAAAAGAAATAAATGTAGGATTGTCGGATTCACCACTAAAAGAATTGACATCTATTCATCTATGTAAATGGGAGCCAAAGTACCAAAGGGACTAATTATAACAAGGCCCGAGGTACGCGCTCAGTACCTGCGCTGTGTTTTGAGCGCGCGCCCGGCGCTTTTTGGACGCTCGTCAAACGCAACAAGATTTCCACATTTTGTTGTAACTTTTGAACCGTGTTTCTTTTAAGTTTATTACTAATGCGGAGAAAATGACAAGTAAAAATAGTGAAAAAGGAACTCGCGTCCAAGCGTCAAGGGCACGGTTAGGCTTCATTTACGGAGACGCGAGGAGTCGCGCGTGGCTTTGGGCGGCGCGGCTCGCACTGAATTCAAACATATAGCGTTGTATGAGTGCGTTTACGGAGACGCGATTTTACACGCGTTTGTTTGAAATGGAGCGTTTTTTGCGGCGGAGCCCGCGAATGGCATAGCCGCGTCACACGCGGCGTTTCATCACGGCGGCGCACGCAGCAGCAATGCCCGCGGCATACCTTCTCCCAGTCTTATTTGTAAATCGCACAACGGAGATGCAAGTTGAGAGTGGCAAGTTGCGACATGTGCAGGCCTAACGGCGCCCGGCATGGGTGCTCGCTTAGACTGCAGCGCTTGATATAATTCGTTACATAGGAATTCATACAATTTTATTGAGCGCCCGAAACGCAGCGTACAAAATACGCGTCTCGGGCGCTTGTTATAACTAGTCCCTTAGTAGAAAGTTTAGTATGGTCCCTCTTTGTAACTGTTGAAATTGTAGCTTTGAAAACATGCCAAGTTGCTTTAGGCCTCATTTACGGAGGCGCGGGGCGTGGCACGTCGCGTGCAGTGTGGCGTCACGCGGCGCGTCTGACGTTTTTTCTGTTCACGGTGCCGCGGCGCGTGTAGCGGCAGTTATCATCCCACGCGTTAACATAAACATATGGCAATATACGTCTTGATTGTCGCTGCTTTTTATTGGGGTTATAATATATATTTTTGAAATGTGCTAATTAAAACCTTTCATTTGATACCCAACATGGTATGATTAAAAAATATTTTTTGTTGTTCATGATATGTCACCTAGAGGGCGCAATTTTCAATTTAATGTGTCTTCATATAGCCTTTGACCAGCGGACGATCAAGAAGCTTCCAACGATACCTCATTTGTCAAATTGTGATGAGTCTTTTAGAAGATAATATGTGGGAACAGACATAGATAAATACATAGAAACCGGTCAAAATTATAACCCTTTGCTTCGCCGTAGTCAGGTAAAAACTAAAACCCAACTACGACAAAAAAGTCAACTAAAGAGATATAAACAAGACATCACGGACAGACAAATTAAAAATCCGGAGTCATACGGAATCTGTTCGAGTTCGTTCGTTATACCAATAACCGAAGAATAAAGGTATTATTCTAAACAAGTTTTATTTAGGGGCGGTCAGTCGCTCCAATTGTTCGTCTAAGGGTCACCTTACAAGAAGTTTGTCAAAAAAAGTGGGAGTAAACGAATTTGGATCCTGAGTATATCGCAATAAGATTTAATCTCCAGTGCGAACTTTCAAATGAACGTGGAATGGGCTCGTTGGCTATGTTGTAAATTTTCTCCGCAAGAAAATTCACCGCAATATAGAGCAATGGCGCTAGTTTTACCTACTTCTTTCTATACTCCGTGCTACTATACCAGTCAAAAATCTGTCAAATAAAATGTATGTCGTCTTGAGTTTTAAAATATCAACATTGAATTTTATATGTTTATTTAGACTCGGTATTTATTTATTTATCAATCAATAACACTTGTAATATTCGTTTTGGAAGTGGTTTTAGTGTTTTTTTCATGTTTTCTATGTCTCAGTTTCTTTTGTGGAATGTGATAAATTACGAAAATATTATTTACGAAAATAAATAATATATCAGCGCAGCTAAAAATTTGAGCGTAGTCCTCTCGTCTCAACAGAGCGACGCCGACTGATTTGTGAAACAAAAATATGCTTGAAGTTCCCGTAATGTGCGACGGAAGATGGCTTCTTCCACGAACTAAGAACGTCGTAAGTCCTACAAGCTTTGATTCGTAATAACACCAAAAATAAAAGGAATAAAAAAAAAAGCCTACACAATATTTTTTTCCTTGTTTTAATACATATAATCATCTAATTTTTATCATAATAGGCATTAGCATTTTAAGTACAAATCGAAAATACGTGAAAATTAGAGGTAACTTCGTGATATTTTTTTATCGAGAAAATTTTAATATTTTGTGTTTCTGTTCCACAAAAAGTTTGGAAATATCATGTAGTTACTCATACTATTTTTATTTTACACCTAAGTCTTATCAATTTCATGAAAAATCAAATTGAAGACAGGCAATTTTGCTTACTACCCGCCCTTAACAAAATAGAAAATGGTCATCAAATCTACAGTCAAGTTCTACAAGGTCTCACATTCAGAAAATAGAAAAGAATCTTTGTAAAAGATAAGTAAAAATTTATGAAAATAAAAACCTATTTAAACGAAATGGCATGATAACAATTTTCGACTGTAACAAATCTGAATAAATATCGTTTCCACAAAAGTTATTATTAAAGAGTTGAAAATAAATTGTAGCAGTTCCTTCGATGTCACATAATTGCCACAAATGTTTTTTTGTTACATAATGTATATTTGCCATCACCTTGGATGAATCAAGAAATCAGATATTATTGCCGAGCTGTCCTATAGCAATACTATATCAAATGCTCGTGACTGTACCTACGACTGAAGCCTCGTGCAAACTGGTGCTCGTGACTGTACCTACGACTGAAGCCTCGTGCAAACTGGTGCGATATCGCGGGTGCGATAAGCAGCACAACCCTTGACGCGCCCGCCACGCCGCGCCTGTTTGTTAGCCTTGATACAGACGACACTCTAAAAATCGAATCTAAAGTTTTTATAAAACTATGAGCTAATAACGGCCTAGTACTGTTATCTACACAAGACGTTAATATTGCTCACGATAGTTTCCGTAACCGACTTAGGAACAAAAGAGGTATATGTTTATCGGTTTCTTATCACACAAGCTAGAGTGCTGATTGAAGGAAACCGGGTTATTGGCGGTCTACTACGTAACAATATGGTTCATGTCGATTAAATTGTTATTTACTTAGTTAAAGTTATAGCACATGGTTTCTTACTCCGTAGTTATACCTAACTTGACTGCCTCGTTGGTCTAAACGTCGCAAGCGAAAAAAAAAAAAAAAAATTTTTTTTTTTGATAATGGGAAATCATCAAATGACTTCTCCCGCTCTGGGCGGAGCGGAAAGGCGTGTCAGACTTTTACTGACTAAAGCCCACCTATATTCCTTTCCGTGTTTGCCTGTTGCCAAGGGTCCCGGAATCCCTTTCGGACTTTCTCGCAACCCTGCCAGGAGAATGAGGTCTTGCGTTTGATTCCCGAGTCGGGAACAGTGAAAAGGCTCTTACATACTGACGCGATTCGTCGCGTGACGCGAATTTTAACAAAACAATTTCTGAGAAAACTTCACGGCGAACAATGCGGCGGCGTCGCGTCGCGGGACGAATCGCCCCAGCATGTAAAAGCCTTTATTGGGTTTTGCCATCTGGAATTTCGCAGTAGCAGCCCGAATTCTGGTTTTGCGCCCGGTTGAGGTCAATAAGCTCGCCTCCTGTTACATGGAACTTAAACATAACTGGTGAAATGAGAGTGTAATACAGGTACACCTCTGCCGTTCACTTCGGAAAATACAGGCGTAATGTTATGCTATGTGTTATAAATAAAACTTTATTTCTCCATAAATCCATTTACATTTTTTAGTTAAGTTACGGCCCCAGAGTGAAAAACCCTGACTTCTAAACTAGGTTTATGTACCTGTATCATATACAAAATACAAAATAATTTATTAGCAAAAGAAAAAGGTGATGACGGACATCGCTCTTACACATGAATTAAATTAGATTGAACATCACAATGTTTTGGTTTGACCGTTGACCCCCAAACTAAGCCAGGCTTGTATCTTGGGGGTCGGAGTGCGATTGAGCAGAGAGAATGTGTCAATTTACAGAACTAGATTCGTAAAGTGTGTATTATTTTGTGTATCCGTGTGTGTGTGTGTGTGTGTGGATATAAGCCAATAACCCTTCATAGCGATGTGCTTATAGAAAATAATCAGTTTTATTTATGAAATCCCCCCTCTCACTTACGCATTGTGCACTAAATCCAACGATTAAAAGTTCAAAGTCAAAATCTGTGACTTTGATCCGTTTTTATTATCATAGTTAATCCGTTTGGCAGACAGCCAATGCCATGTTTTGTCATTATATTTGTACTTAACAATTAATTAATACCTAATGTCTATATATCCCACTATGTATTTATTTTAAATTTAAATATCTTATCTAATCTTAAAAATGCGAAAGTGAGTTTGTTTGTTTGTTTCGCTCTTACGCTAAAACGGCTGAACGAATATGGATGAAATTTGGCCCATGGGTAGACCATGACCTGGAAAACGACATAGGCTACTTTTTATCGACATATCACACGGCCGAAGCCGAAGGCGGAAGCTAGTTATATATAAGTGTGAAAATTTGTATATTGTTACCCAATCACGCAAAAACGGCTGAACGGATTTGGATGAAATATAGTACACAGATAGTTTTTAACCTGGATTAACATAGGATATTTTCAAGCCCGGTAGTATGTCAAAGTCATTTTATTTGCTTTAAATGTGGTAATACAAAGGAGGTAGATAAAATAGTTAAACCTATTACTTTAATATGTTCTCGTGGGATAATTTCCGACCTACACGCGAGGGAAGCCGCGGGCGAAAGCTAGTTTGCTTATAACAATACAATAATTAGATGACATACTGACGAGCATGCATGGTGAGCGTGCTTCAATGATAATGCTCTTTACTATTAATCTGTTAATTAATCATTACTAAGTATGTACCTACTTTGGCGAAAATAAGTGGTGTTAATAACCTATTGTTATTATGTCTTGTTAGAAAAAAGGCAGGTGCCTTTTAGGTGCCGGTCGCCATTTTATGTTTGTTTTCTATGATCTTGATATACAATATATATATCACAGTCATTATTGGTGAGTTTCGAGGAATACTTTAGGTGCGCTTCATTTGGTGCCTTTCAAAGTTGGTGCGGTTCGAGGAATACCCCAGTTATTTCACCTCTGATTTTGCATCACAGTGATCTTTAATTCTCGAGCGAGAGTAAAACTTTACTGATAACAGCGGGCTAATTGCGTTAGACATAATATGTATTGCATGCCGAAAAGACACAGACATTACCCTCCTTCTGGGGTAGTCGGGTAAATATGGTGTTACCTATATAAATTGTGATCTACTGTTTACCCATGTTTGCAAATAAATGATTTTGATTTTGTAACACTTACAGTAGAAATGGCTTTCATTTTGACAGTTCAACATCATTCATTGCGTTATTTCCTTTGTTGAGCTGACAAATTTTTCCAACATAGTGATAATGAAGCAATGGATTAGCAATATCCTTCAAAAACATTCAGATTTTGTTGTTTGTTGTTTTTTTGCTGTCAGTGGTAAACTAATTGGGAAACGACCTTACCTATACCAAAAGTTCAGCTCTCTCACAATAAGTACTCAAAATATGTGTTTTTATTAAAATAATTTAAAAATACCATAATTAGGACAGCCATAGATAAACATAATAAGTAAAATACCACATTACAAATCTAGAAACAGGCCTCTCATATCCAAACCCACTCTCTAAGGCCTAACAAAGTTCAATACACCAGCTATTGTCCTTAAAATAACCCATTTACTGTCCACTCGTGGCCCTTGTTAAATTTTATGTTTCGCCAGTGGAAATCTACGACGTTTTCTTTTGTTTATCCATTGGGGCATTCGTATGCAGCGAGGGACGTGACTACATAAACATATAAATATTTATAACTTGTTTCGTAGAATAGTTTTACGAATGAGTGGATTAATGTGGCCGTAAGTGTGTACATTACGAGGTGTCTTTCAAGGCCTTTGTGGAATTGTGGGGTATTTTGAGCTGAGTTGATCACCATATTAAGTAACAATCTGCACATAACATTACGCCTTGTTTCCCCGAAGGGCAGAGGTGTACCTATAGTACACCCACAATTTTCACCACTTATTTTTAAGTCCCATGTAATAGGGTGCAAGCCTGTTGCCATCAACCGGGCACAAATCCAGATTTCGAGCTGTTACTGAGACATTCCATATAGAAAAACCCAGTAACACTTTGCCAACATCGAATCAAGGATAATCTGTAATACCTCATAATCAGGCTATAACGTTCCCACTGCTGGGACACAGGCCTCCTCTCTTCGAGAGGGAGTGGGCTGTAATCTTTCACGCCGGCCCAGTGCGGGTTGGTAGATATCACAAATGTCTTCGAATTTTTTATTCTAAGTTTTCCTTCACCGTTTTGAGAGCAGTGGTGATGAAATTATTTACACAAAGTAAAGCGCCTGGCTGGGTTCGAACCCGAACTACAACTCGTAACTCGGGGCCGTTACCACTGGGCCAATACTGCTCTCTGTAATACCAATTTTCTGATAAATGATGCGGCTTCTTTATAAACAGCTACGGTGGAGAAATGCCACACCATATTTTTTTAAATTTCATTATAGGAATCTGAAAAGCCTCTTTGAAAATTAAGCCAATTGTATCTTCTTATTTGTCACACTTATCAATAAACTAATGCCTTAATAGGACTTTTGGGTATTACAGAACTCCATAGGATGCATGGTCTGGACCTTTCCTTTCCTTTTGATACTGGGCCGGGTGGCCGGAAAACCAAAGGAAAACGCGCTCAAGGCAGAGCGCCGATGTCCTATGGATTGAGGAGCCATGTCTCATATTTAAACGCGGGTACTGCGAATATTTAGTAGTAAGTAAATTATCCGAATTTGTAGCCCCGATCCTGGAATTTGTAGTAAAACCCTTAAAAAGTTACAGGGCATTTAAGGTGGCTCCTCAATCCAGACGTTTGGAATATTTATTTTTTTGAAATACTGAATGTGTAAGTTGTTGGAGTACGCCAATATTTACTACTAAATATTGATGCTATTGTTATCCGATTTGATGAACTAATTTACTAGCTATGTACGTATTTTATTTGGTCGCAAGATGGTCAGACGCGATCAAGGGTTGTTGGATGCAGCATCTACCAAGCGGTCCACACTGCAGAAGACCGCATAGCTTGGTGACGCGTCATAAAATATCGTCGCAATCCTCAGCATTGTGAGAACGACGAAGAAGAAGAAGATAGGATGCAGTAACCACATTCTGTCAAGCATTGATGGGGATTGTCAATGGGGATTAGTCGAATAACCCAAGTATACTATTAATTTATTTCTAACCATACAAAAGTATAGGGATGTGAGAATCTCTGTGCTTCATGTGCAGAGAAGAGCAGAGTGGAGCAGTGGTGGCCCAGTGGTAACGGCCACGACTTACGAGCTGTAGGTCTTAGGTTCGAACCCTGATAGGCGCTTTACTTTGTGTAAATAATGTCATCACCACTGCTCTCAAAACGGTGAAGGAAAACATCGTGAGGTAACCGGCATGTCCTAGAACCAAAAATTCGAAGACATGTGACATCTATCAACCCGTACTGGGCCCGCGTGGTAGATTACGGCCCACTCCCTCTCACAGAGACGAGGCATGTGTCCCAGCAGTGGGAACATTATAGGCTGATTATGGTATTATGTGCTGCATGCAGCCCCGGATCTTCATTTTTTTTTAGGCGGGGCAAAATCTGATAAAATGCCGCCCCTGCCCACTTATATATATTTTTACCTATCTTTATAATTTATTTACAGATAAACAGGGTGTTAGGGTAAACACCGTTATCCTTGAAACCAGTGGTTGGTGTCATTTATAGAACGTAAAATCAATGGAAAATTACAACGTTTTTATTTTAATTACATGTTACCACAAGACTATTTTATACTATTAGCCTTTCACCCTATGCTCTAAGGCAACGAACTTGCGTCTCAACACGGGTGGGGGGCGTGAGACGTGACCTGACCGGCTGCGAGCGCGACCCCTCCCTCAGTCATTCAGCTATTTCGCTAGCGAGCACGGTGTCGGATGGAAACTTTTTAAAATCTTTTAATGAAAATAACTTTTTTTTTGTTGTTACTCGGTCATTTATTTTTTTATTTAAGTCAGCTCCCCATGGTTTGAGTGACAACGGTGTTTACCCTTAGACCCTGTCTAGACATGAATGTGTACCTCCTACAGTCAATACACGTTCAAATATATATCCTACACTGTAGGATATATATTTTATAAACAACACAGGATAGGATTTAAAATAAAAATCAAATATTGCATTTGTGAATTGAATTGAAATTACAATTTTACTCTTCAAGCTTTTTGTTCTGCAAATAAATCTATGGCTCTGTCATAATTTAGCTCTTGTTCAATTGGATTTTCTATCGCTATTGCAAAGACTCGATAAGCATTCCTGCCTCATAGAAGATCGCAAATAATTTATAATTCGTTTTAGTTTGCTAAAACTTCGCTCATAGCTTGCGGATGTAGTAGGAAGCGTAGAGTACACACGGCTACACATCGAGCTATACACTTCCAGTTTATGCTGATCTCGAGGTCAGCTTATACTGGAAATGTATAGCTTGATGTGTAGCCGTGTGTACCTAAGCCCCTGGGTATCGGTCATGGCCACAGTAAAACAAGAATGAAATTTCTGTACTTGTGATACTATTTATTCTGTGGTCAAAGTTAAGTAAATGATGATAGTTGTCCATTCGTCTGTAAAGTGTGAATTTTGCCGCCCTCTGAACATGCCGCCCGGGGCATAGACCCCGGCTTGCCCCCCCCTAGATCCGGGGCTGGCTGCATGTAGGTATAGGTATGAGATTCCGCTCTCCTACCCTTTTGCTGTGCCCTACAGGGTCCATAATGATCTAAATTATATAGTAACCACCTAAGTACACATTATGGTAAAGCAATAAAGATATTGATTATTGAGTATTTCGATTAATTTATCTCACAACGGAAATATTTGCTTACTTGAACATGTTAGATACCAAACGATAGGTACTTTGCCGGGAATCACATAAAACTTAGGTATTTAACATACCTTAATCTGATTGTCTGATAGTCTGGCGTCGAGATAATAAGACTGAATAGTACTATAATTGTTATTTGATATCAATCTTAAGGGCCTACCCAACCTCAAATTACTTAGCATGATCATCCGTTATGCTGAAGATACTGCAGCATTAATTTAGAAATAAATATATGTTAAAGTTGAGGATTGATGCTAGGTTCTATGTTTGACGAAAACAAGATCACTAAAAATTTTCTCGATTAAAAAAAAACCAAAGTTAGGTACCTCTAAACCGAACTATAAACCGCTGGTATTACAAAAATACTTCAAATTAGAATCTTTGCATATTAACTGCACTAACTATAAAGCAGGTCTTATGACATTATTTTTTTAAATTTAGTATTATTTTCACCGTAAAATTACCTAAACTATTAGAGGCTTGGAGCCGCCAGCACCCCACTCCATCTCGCTCTGACTCAGGCCACGAGTAGTATGGTGCGAGCGAGATAAAAAGTGAATTTGAGCTGAGGTAGTATAGGCCCTTAATAATAATACAGACAATAGAAAATAAGGTATGAAATCAAATTAATGTCCTGAGCGTGATGTCACGTCTTACGCGAGTGTGTGACAGAGACAGCAGATGTCTAAGTAGGACTTACGTGACAACAATTAATGGACGGCAGTTTTCGAATCAGTTGATGTAAGGCCTAACCTATTGTCACAATATACAGGGTGTTAGGGTAAACACCGTTATCCTCGAAACCAGTAGTTTGGTGTCATTTATGGAACGTAAAATCAATGGAAAATTACAACTTTTTTAAAAATTTTTTTAGATCTAAATTTTGCCACAAGAGACGCAAGTTCGTTGCCCTATGCGCTAGGGCAACGAACTTGCGTTTCAACACGGGCGGGGGGTACGGGATGTGACCTGACCGGCAGCGAGCGCGATCCCTCCCTTAATCAGTCAGCTGTTTCGCTAGCCAGCACGGTGTCAGATAGAAACTTTTTAAAATCTTTTAATGAAAATGACGGTTTTTTTTTGTTGTGTTCGGTCATTTATTTTATATTTAAGTCAACTACCCATGGTTTGAATGACAAGAGTGTTTACCCTTACATCCTGTACATACAGTGGTGGCCCAGCGGTAACGGTAGGAGTTACGAGTTGATGGTCATGGGTTCAAACCTAGGCAGGTACTTTACTTTGTGTAATAGCTACTCTCCAAACGGTGAAGGAAAACATGGTGAGGAAATCGGAATGTTCTAGGATCAAAAATTCGAAGACATTTGACATCTACCTGTTTTGAATCCCGGCCCACAGAGAGATCGGCAAATTATAGTCTGACTAGCTGCAGTTTCACCCGTGTAATTCTCGATCCCGTGGGAATATCGGGATATAAATTATTCTGTGTCCTATTCCAGGTCATGGTCTACCCCTGTGCCAAATTTCATCGAAATCCGTTCAGCCGTTTTAGCGTGAAAGCATAACATACAAACTCACTTTCGCATTTATAATATTAGTTAGGTATTCCTTATTGCTATGAATCTGTTACTTTTTCATACAGAGAGAGATAAAAAGGGGTTCGTCTATATCGGACTAGTTTGATGAATGCAATGTTATGATATTTATTAAGTAACTAGACGGTAGTCACGTAACTAACCACAACAACGACGCAACAACACACAAAACGACAACTGTAGTCAGATCAAATAAAAAACCAAGACAGAGCGCTGTCAACAGTGACGTGAGGCCGGTTTCGTAAACATGTGTGCACTTAGTGAGGTGTAGTTTGATTGTCAATGTTTGTAAATGTGTGTGTGTGAGCGTGTATGCACAGAGCGGAGGTGTAGTTTTGGCATGCTTCACTGTATTGTTCGCAGCGCTCGGCTCTGTCTTGGTGTTTCATTTGGTCTGAAGGTTTAGATACATACTACTGTATGCTCAGACTAATAAAATTATTTGGTCTGAGACTTTGGCCTGTAATATGTACATTTTAATAGTCTTTTCCGTCATTTAAAGCTGATCATCAAGCACAGAATACTAATTACTTCATTTTTATCTACGAATTATAAAGGAAAACCAGTAACAAAACATTGGATGACTTAATAAAATTACTTTTAGGGTTTTTCTTGTTGTCAATATACTCGTATAATCCAAAAAACGTGTGATGCATCATGGGTACCGACAGTTGCTCAGACGAAATATGAAACCAAGACAGAGCGTTGCGAACAATACAGTGAAGCATGCCAAAACTACACATTTACAACCATTTACAATCAAACTTAAGGGCGCACCCTACCTCAGATTTTATCCCGCTCGCACCATACGACTCGCGACCTGAGAGAACGAGACTGAGTGGGGCGCTGGCGGCTCCAAGCCTCCAATAGCTTAGGTAATTGCTTTTTACGGTGAAAATAATGGTAATTTAAAAAAATGACACACATAAGACCTGCTTTATAGTTAGTTCAGTTATCATGCAAAGTTTCATGATCTAATTTGAAGTATTTTTTTAATACCAGCGGTTTATAATACTGTGCAGAGGTAACTTTGGATTTTTTTCTATCGATAAAATTTTACGTAATCGTGTTTTCGCCTCACATGAATGAAGACCTAGCATCAATCCTCAACTTTAACATAAATTTATTTCAAAATTAATGCTGCAGTATTTTCCGCATAACAGAGGATCATGCTAAGTAATTTGTGATTGGGTGCGCCCTTTACACCTCACTAATTGCACACAATGTTTACGAAGCAGGCCTCACTTCATTGTTGACAGCGCTCTAACAATGACGTCAAAGCTAAGTCTTGGTTTTTTATTTGGTCAGAAAACCTCTTACATTTTTTTAGATAAAAGCTTCTGCGTCTACATTTACTGCGTTGTGGAGGTTAGATAGGCATTCGCTCCATGTAAAATACTGGTATTGAGCTAGATCCGATTACACTGGAAGCTGACCCCAACATGTTGGGAAAAGGCTAGGCAGATTGTAGATAGTTGCCTGCCTTTGCTTTTCTAAACGATGGGATTAACCATTACCTAACCTACTTCAAAAATCTGTAAAAAAAAAACATCTGGGACCCAGAACTAGGAAGTTCAAGGTTGGAACCAATGGCAACAACACAATTTTATTATACAATTCGCCCCAAAAAATTAAAGTTTCATATACTTTTTCTAACGTTTCCAAAATATCGTTTACAAATTCAATTCGGTATGTAACGTCAGAAAAACAGTGCATAACATTATCCAGGATTGAAATTCAACACATTATAGGTATGAAATAATGCGAGAATAGGAGTGTTCTATCAAATTCTTGAAGGTCACGTTTATATAGATATTTTTGTATTCACACAGATTCGAGAAAGGTGCACGTGACACTTATAAGGTAAGAAGTTGCAGAAGGCTTGTCTTGCCAGATTGGTGAAATGGTCAAACTCTTACTGAAGGTTCAAAAGTTCACGGTTTATGAAGTGTATCTATAAACTTCAAACTAGCATGGCGCAGTTGGTTTCAACTTAATAATAAGCACTCCATTAATCATAAGATAAAAAAATACCCAACTAAGACAAAAAAGTAAACTAAAACAAGACATTATAGACAGACAAATTAAAAATCCGGAGTAGCAAATCCTAGAAAATTACGTGTGACTCCGGATTTTTATAATAACTGTTTAATTGAAAAAAAAATGGGGTTATAATATATATTTTTGAAATGTGCTAAGCCCTTTCCTTTGATACCCAGCAAGGCACCATTTTTTTTGTGCATGTCTTTATGTCCTCTAGAGGGCGCCATATTCAATTTAATTTGACGTCACATACCCTATAACAAGCGGACAATCAAGACGCTTCCAACGATATATCATTTGTCAAATTATAATGAGCAGTTTAGAAGTTATGAGGGAACAGATGAACATAGGTACATACATACATACATACATACCGGTCAAAATCATAACCCTCCTTTGCCGTAGTCGGGTACTGAGCTTCATTTTCAACTTACATAAGTGAACCTTTTTAAACACAATCTTTACTATGTCCCAGTCAATCAAAAGCTAAGACGAATATTTTATTGTGAAATTTTCCATTCCGATATGAAAATGGAAGACAAGAGTGAGTTGTTTGTCTTTCGGTAGCACGTGCAGCCGGTCAGGCAAACTGTTCTATCAATGGCATCGTTTCGGCACGTGTCTAAATGGTTAATAGTGAAACGGGAGAAGTTGTAAGACTTTGGGGTGAAAAAGAATTCAAGTGTCCTTAATGGTGATCAATCAATCAGCCTAGCCTTTTCCCAACTATGTTGGGGTCGGCTTCCAGTCTAACCGGATGCAGCTGAGTACCAGTATTTTACATGGAGCGACTTTCTTCAGAAAGGTCAAGTGACCAGGGGGTATAAAACGGTCACTATAGCAGAATCATAAATTATGAATCATCGTAAAATGGCGCACACTGACAATTTATAATATGATCTGCGTGTAATTCATATTACGAAACAATTCATCTGTTTGATAGTTTTCTATGGAGACTCGTAAAATGGTCCACAAATTATATTAATGCTTATAAAACAAATTAGAGGAATTGCTAATGACAGCTGGGATTCAGGAAATGAACTGCTTTTAGAGGAATTGCTAATGTGGCCGGTTTAGGCCCCCTGTTGTAGGTATGAACGTAAACAAAGCAAACAAAAGCAAAAGGAGTATGTAAGGATCGAAGTAGGTGGCGTTCTGCCGTTTCTACTTACCCCATAGGAAGAAGGCGTGAATATGTAGGAAATCAATAAATTATGTAATTTTTTTACTAAAAAAGAAAAAAAAATTCGCCGCTTTTTCTTTTAATTGGAAATTTTACCGATTTATTACATGGGGCGCGGGCGGCCGTCGCGCGTCGTCTAGCGGGTGTCTGCACTCTACAAGTCATAACATAATTATGACCTCCCATGGCCCGATGGCCCGGCCCCATGGCCCGGCCCGATACATACATACCACAACCGCAAACACCACTGACCACATTTGGCCATGAAAATCAACCGTGTGGGCGATACCGATCACATTAACACATCGTAACCACCATCGAGCCCGCACACTAGCGGCCGACCTATAGGTAAGGGCCGACCACATCGCAGACACAACGTTACGTCGCGTCGACCATTTATGATTTTGTAGTTACCGCAACGCAATTGCAATTGAGGTGCTCGTGGCTAAGTAATAACAGCCGCACGGGTCGATCCATCAAG
This sequence comes from Lithophane semibrunnea, assembly GCA_947363905.1. Lineage (NCBI taxonomy): Eukaryota > Metazoa > Arthropoda > Insecta > Lepidoptera > Noctuidae > Lithophane > Lithophane semibrunnea. The sequence continues at coordinate 6,373,314 of OX376206.1, read as the reverse complement.
TTAAGCTACGTTTGCCGGGGCTAGTCCGTGTATGGGTGACCATCTTTTTAAATCGAGACTCCTGCATGCCTCGGAAAACACATTAAGCCATTGGTCCCGGCTGTCATTTGTGGATCTTAGACAGTCGTTATGGGTCGTCAGAAGCCCGAAAGTCTGACAACCAGTCTTGCCAAGGAGTATCATATTACCCAGTTACTGGGTTGAAGAGGTCAGATAGGCAGTCTCTCCGTGTAAAATACTGGTATTCAGCTGCATCCGGTTAGACTGGAAGCCGACCCTAACATAGTTGGGAAAAGGCTAGGCAGATGATGACAACGCAATTGCAAGAAGCTGCAGCGACACTATTCACACGTAACCACTGCTAGCCCATATTTTGTCGCTGCGATGTGGTTGTGGTACGTGTGATCGGCCCTAACTAAAACCCTAACATTTTTGTGTTGTAATATTATGTATTAAGTTGTACTATACTAAGTTGTACTATACTGTATTAAGTTGTGTTCAAAACGAAACAAATAAGATTATATTCAAGACAAAATAAGTCCGTTTAGGAATATCGACAAATAGGTTATCCATTGAGATAACAATGCCTATTTACAATCTTATTATTCTTCGTTCTATTGTATTCATCTCATAAATATGTTATCACTCGATTCGTTCGGGGAAAACGTATCCATACGGTAACGTAGAATGACAGATATTAATATTAAATTATTTAAAAGAAATTATTTTTTTTATTCCAGATTTAAAATCCACGTATAATTTTCAATAAATACACACATAGATAATAATGTAATAAATATACAATAACATAAATACCTTTATCACGGTCACATGAATAGCAATGGTGGTTTTTATTGGTATCCTAACCCTGTGGTCAGTGTACCACATATTTATTAGCCACATATTTTTGCTCCTCAGGGGCTCATGGCAAAATATTAACAGCCGAACTGGATGTTCGAAGGTTAAGCTATGTTTACCGCGATTGGTTCGTGGATGGATGACCATACATGACATATTGATTAACGGAGGGGTCCACAGGAGGAGTCTCCGTGCCTTGGAAAGCCGTCGCGTCGGCCCCGGCTGTCATTCGTAGATCTTTGACAATCGTTACGGTTATTATGAAGTCAAAAAGTTCAACCGAGTCTTACCAAGGAGTTTCGTGTTACTCAGTAACTGGGTTGGGGAGGTCAGATAGGCAGTCGCTCTATGTAAAATATTGGTATTCAGCTGCATCCAGTCAGACAGATTTTTTTTTTTTTTTTTTATAGCCTATTGTGTGTCCCACTGCTGGGCAAAGGCCTCCCCTTTTTCCTTCCAAAGCTCTCTATTTTGTGCGATTTCTGGCCATGTTGGCCCCGCAAACATTATTAGATCGTCACACCACCTTCGCCGCGGTCTACCTCGACGGCGATGTCCTCCTTCAGGCGTCCAGTGAGTGACGATCTTTGCCCATCTCTCCGGGTGCATTCGTGCGACGTGGCCGGCCCACTCCCACTTCAGCCTAGCTGTTTTTTCTCCAACATCCGCTACTTGAGTTATGGAGCGCAGGGTGCCCCCATGGCAAAATATTAACAGCCGAACTGGATGTTCGAAGGTTAAGCTATGTTTACCGCGATTGGTTCGTGGATGGATGACCATACATGACATATTGATTAACGGGTCCACAGGAGGAGTCTCCGTGCCTTGGAAAGCCGTCGCGTCGGCCCCGGCTGTCATTCGTAGATCTTTGACAATCGTTACGGTTATTATGAAGTCAAAAAGTTCAACCGAGTCTTACCAAGGAGTTTCGTGTTACTCAGTAACTGGGTCGGGGAGGTCAGATAGGCAGTCGCTCTATGTAAAATATTGGTATTCAGCTGCATCCAGTCAGACAGATTTTTTTTTATTTTTTTTTTTATAGCCTATTGTGTGTCCCACTGCTGGGCAAAGGCCTCCCCTTTTTCCTTCCAAAGCTCTCTATTTTGTGCGATTTCTGGCCATGTTGGCCCCGCAAACATTATTAGATCGTCACACCACCTTCGCCGCGGTCTACCTCGACGGCGATGTCCTCCTTCAGGCGTCCAGTGAGTGACGATCTTTGCTCATCTCTCCGGGTGCATTCGTGCGACGTGGCCGGCCCACTCCCACTTCAGCCTAGCTGTTTTTTCTCCAACATCCGCTACTTGAGTTATGGAGCGCAGGGTGGTGTTCCTAACGCGCTCTGTTCGCTTGACACCTAATATGCTGCGCTCCATTGCCCGCTGGCAAATCTTGAGTTTGGACTTCTGTTGTTCAGTAAGTGACCAACTTTGTGCACCATAGGTTAGGACGGGCAGGATGCACATATCGATGAGTTTTCTTTTCAAGGATATGGGGAGATTTCCTTTCATGTGTTCTTTAAGGGCCCAGTAGGTCTTCCAAGCATTTTGGACTCGTTTTTCGACTTCTTTGTCGTGCCTGTTCTTGAAAGACACTATCTGGCCCAAATAAGTATACTCATCGACATATTGCAATACATGCCCGTCAGACAGATTAAGAATCAAAAATCAAACCAAAAGGCTAGGCAGATTAAGAATCAGCATATGCTGAGATGCAGGTGACGCAGGCCCAGGGCAGAGCGAATAATTAGTCAACTCGTCCTACATGCCTTACGGCCCATTTAGGAGGACTTGCAGAAAATCAAAACTGTCTGTGCCGGCACTACAACGAGACGCAGAACAGGACAGACACATGTCTGCATGACACGTGCCTGTCTCGATCCCGTGGAAATATCGAGATGAAAAGTATATTAAGACCTATTCGAGGACATGGTCTAACCATGTGGCAAATTTCATCCAAATCCGTTCAGCCATTTTAGTGTGAAAGCGTAACAAACAACAAACAAACTCACTTTCGCATTTATAAATATATAAGTTAGGATGCTCACACATTCTTCAGTGGTATTTGATAGTTTTTAGAGTTCCATACCCGAAGGTTGCCAAACGGAAATCTGTTACTAAGCCTCCGCTGTACGTCCGTCCGTCTGTCTGTCAGCGGACTGTATCTCATGAACCGTAATAGGTAGATAGTTGTTTATTTGTGTATTTCTATTGCTGCTATAGCAACAAATAATATAATATATTGGTAAAATAATATAATAATATAATATTTAATAACAACAAATAATATAATATATTATTTAATATATTATATTATTTGAATAAAATATTTAAATATTATAATATATTTGATATATTATATTATTTAAATATTTATATAAAATGAAGTTAAAAATGAAAGGTCCCCAAAAAACGTGTATTTTCTAATTATTGTTCGGGAGTACGAAATTCTTTGTGTGCGAGTCGCACTTGGCCGGTTTTTGTTTCCATGTTTGTTTAAGAAAACAAACACCTCCACCTTTATATAAATTCCTAATTAAATATTGACAACCATTCATCTTCATTAACAATGCCCCACGAGGACGCTAATTTGCAAGAAATGTCAGGAAACCATGCTGAGCTGAAATCGACCGCAACTATCAAGTGTAAAGGTTTGAATTAGTTTGAGAGCTATTTTAAATTAATCTAATGGTGAGTGTTTCAACTAACACCCGTAGAAAACAAGTGTTTATTTGATTTAAAAGTGAAATCGTGGTGCAGTTGGTGACAGAATCTGCGTTCTTATTTGTTTATCTTCAATTATTCTTATATTTTTCTTCGAATTTACTTTGCCAACCGTATGTGTATACGTCTCTAGACCACAGATGAATACAGATGGTTCACCCTGCAAAATCATTTAAATAAAAAGCGACTCTTGCTACGACACAACGAAGTACAATTCAGGGTGCTTAAAACGGCCACTTTGGCAGAATCATAATAGGAAAATATTATGAATCATCGTAAAATGTTACAAACTGACAATTCATAATATGATTTCCATTCAATTCATATTACGAAATAAATCATCTGTTTGAGAGTTTTCTATGGAGATTTGTAAAATGGTCCATAAATTATGAATTGCTTTTGTGTCAAATTAGAGGAATCGCTAATGACAACTGGGAATTCAGGAAATGAATTGCTTTTAGAGGAATTGCTAATGCGGCCATTTCAGGCTCCCAGGTCGCACAGCGTTAATTACCTACAGTTATATTTACCCAGAAGTTGCCTCTCTTTCTATCGCGTAACTCGTACACCTTCTGACCACCGAATTGTCCCGACAAGACATATTCATACCTATAATGCGGAGTGAACCATCTGTGTTCATCTGTGCCTAGACAAGAAGTTGCTACAGACCGTCTTCTTATAGTCTTCTTAACATTCAACTTAATTTTGCCTGATTATAAATTTATGGCTACAAGAATCATGCCAACCAAGAGACAAACTCACATCTTATTACTGTCATCATCATCATCATAATCATTTCAGCCGAAAGACGTCCACTGCTGGACATAGGCCTTCCCCCTAGCAGCGCCACTTCGACCGGTTCTGTGCTTCTCGCATCCAGCGCATTCCCGCGGCCTTTACTAGGTTCCAATGCTACGTCTTCCGGTACGCGATCGCCACTCCAGAACTTTTTTGATTATTCCTAAACCTTTCCAAATTGCAGGTACAGTATCTGTAATTTATGCTAATTAAAAAATATTTCATGTGCCTGGCCTTTTACCGACCTCCATACTCTGCAAACCCTGGTGCTGGTGGTATAGTATCCAGACCTACTTTTCCTGACGAGTTTTTCATAATGAGCTCTATAGCTAGTTACAGAAGGTCGAACGTCAGTGGTCACACTTCGACTTTGAGCTGTCCTAGCGCAGTAAAGAGTTCCAATAGCATAAGGCGCCTTAAGGGTCGTGCAAACTGGAGCGATATTGCGGGCGCTACTCTCGTCGCGCCCGCGATATCGCGCCTGTTTGTGGGAGCCTTCATACTGGTTTTGTTACTACTGAAGTGCGACCTACAGTACAATTAAAACTACGAATGTAGTTTTTGTGATGGACTGTACCCGTTCTGTACCTACATCTATCACATCGATTGTGGAAAGAACTAACAATGGAACGTAAATAATAATACATTATATTTTATTATAAAATAAAGTAGGTACATTAGTATATTTGATTTAAATATGTAAATATTCGCTGTTGCTAAGTTATTATCCAACTTTATTTACATTTAATTAATATGTACATTGCATAATGTATTTGTTTTTTTTATTATGTCTGTGTAGATTTATCTTATAAGTAGGTAGGTACACACGGCTACACATCAAGCTATACATTTCTAGTTTATGCTGATCTCGCATTGTATAGGATTTCCCTTCAATGCGAGGTCAGTTTATACTGGAAATGTATAGCTTGATGTGTAGCCGTGCGTACATAGATCCATGCGGATCTAAGCTTATCGTGATTTTACATAGGAACTATACCTATACCTATATGGAACTATACATAGGAAATATACGTATAGGTGTGCCCCAAGTCCCAACGTACCATATGTTGGAACATCTATATCGTAGTCAGCAACTAGATTGAATGCTTCCAGTTGTCCAACCACATCACGCCTGTATTCCTCGAAGTGTTAAGCGGAGATGCACCTATCCTAATACTCCCACACTTCCCTAGTTATGTTTAATTCCCATGTAATAGCGGGCGAGCCTATTGCCATCAACCTGGCACAAATCCAGAATCCGGTCTAATAAGGAAAAAATCCAGATGGAAAAGCCGAATAATCTGAAACTATGATGTAAACTTTTGTAACTTAATCTCCATTACATTTTCATTAATGTAACAACTGTAAGATTCCTATGTAAGCAGTATTAGAATGATCTAATAAATCTATCAACAGGACTGTTTAGCTGAGATATCAGCAAAACTATGTAATCTGCTAAACTAGTTATCCGTAAATCCAGTTTCATGCTAATCGAAAAAACATGTTTGCCTTACTTCGATCAGTATTTCCCAAACGATGGGTCGCGAGTTTAAATTGATTTTCATGTAGGATAATTTTCTTTTTTTTATGTTTTCAAAACTAAAGACCGAAATAAATTGGACGTATCAAACATAATGGCCTGATGCTAAAGCTGTAATGACAAAAATAGGAAAGAAATACATCCTTCTCATTGAATTAGCACTCCTTGTATTTAAAATTTTCGATTGTAACTGATTTTTTTTTTCTAATTTGAACAGGCCTTCATTCATATATGAGTTATGCCCCTTTTTATGTTCATGACAGCCAAGAGGTGAATCCTGAATTTGGAAGTTTTTGTTAGGTGGGTCGCGTTCCAGTCAACTTTGGGAACCATTAACTTCGATAACTTCAGTGGGTTCAAAAGTAACTTCAGATGATGGAAAGTAGCATTTCCAGTGCTAATAAAGACCACATCTAACGTCAATCAAGAACCAATGCACTTTTTTTGTATAAATTGCCTACGCGTTTTAGCCTTGAATTGAGACCACCTGGCTAACTGCCCACCCCTAGATAAAACGTGCGTGAATTGAAAACAGTATCGGTGTCAAAATTCATAGTTCCATGCTACAGAAACAAACAATAGGGTCACATCAGAAAATTCGTTACAGTTCGGCCGCAATTTGTGGGGCCTGCTAGACATGGCGGGCTGATACCAGTCGGGGGTGCGGCGACTCTACGAGTACTCCCGGGCCCCCGACACTTGTTACTAGAAGGAACAGTGGGGTTTTAGTCGGTAGGAGTCCGACATAACCCTCTATTCCTGCCAGACGGAGAAAAACCCCATGAGGGTTTCCCTTCGGAAAAAATGAATAAAAAAGTGACGAAAAGTCAAATCCACTGCTAGAAAAGAGATGGCTTAATCTTTAGAAGCATGAGGAACAGGGTGGAAAATTCACTTCATCCATCCTCCATAGAAAATGGAAGATCCCACCAGACGGATGTTGTGTCTGGTGGGCAACTTCCCAACGATTGATGTCGGGAAGTTATATACTTATATACTGATTACACGGTTAATTCTGCTTGCGCGATGCAGGATTTCGCGTGACGTCAGTGTGATGACGCATGTGGCGATATAGATGCCGCCACTAATCTTTGTTGGGAAGCACGCATAATGGTTTTCGTTGTGTACCGTATTCCTATTTCAGACGAAAAAGATTCACCTTCTGTAACATTTTACTCTGTGACACAAGTCTCAAAGTCCATTCTGATACTCAGGTCATCTCAACTGTCATTCGCATTACCTAACGGTGATACAACTTATCAACCAGGTACTTATTGTAACTCTACTCGTCTCACTTACAAAAGGTACTTATTATGATGAAGAACTTGTCTATCGTGATAGGTATTAGAATAATATTAAAATGATGTCACGGCCAATAATACCTGAAACAAAGAAGTGTTCACAGAAATATAAAAATAAACCAGCAGATTATTTGTAAAAGGAGCTAGCAACCGATTCTTGATAAAAACTCGACAGTTACTTGAGTCTGACATTATGTCGTATAGGCAGGCCACCGGAGTCAGACATCGGATACTTTACAGCCTTGGGAGAATGGAACTGATGAAGCAGGTGTTACAGAAGTTACACTGGGCCCTATTTATATATGTATAACTGGCAAAGTGACATACATATTTGTCAAAACCACAGAATACGTAATAGTACAAGTACAGAAGATTCACTAGGCAAAATAATTTAAATAAAAAGCGACCTTTGCTACGACACAATAAAGTGCAGTTCAGGTCGCATAGCGCTAATTAAAAGTTACCTTTGTTTCTATCACGTAACTCTTGTATCTTATGACTACGTTACGCTCACTGAATTGGCCCGACAAAATGAGCCTGCCGCGTAATTGTAGCTTCATACTTAAAATGCGGAGTGCGCCTTGCTTGTCAAAACGCTTGCCAAAACATTACAAAACTGTCATATTTTCACGATAAGTGAATGTATGACAGAAACTTGAAAAATTGTCGGATTGTGACTTGTCTAGACTAGATACGATAGCCCGTGATAGGCTATGGATAGGAAAATATCATTTGCCATGAAGTAACAAAGCGGCTTACAAAGTTAACCTTCTTATATTTAATTGTATTGTGTTTATCCACGAACGTAATGTGCTTTTACCACAGTATAAATACGTCTCAGTATTATATCTTCATAGAAAACGTCCGAAACGACGCGCTTCGAAATGTCAGTGTATATCAGTGCCGAGCCTATGTAACAGTACAGTATCGAGTGCGCGGCAGTTACGCACGGACGCGGAAGGTTTATCTAGCGAGCGGCCGTAGGTAATTATTTCAAGGTCACTGCCGAGATATAATACTGTTACTCTATTATACTGTGTGTTTTACCTAACAATGTGTAGATACTTGAAAAGTATTAGCAATTGATTTGCAGAAAAGTGAAATAATACTAATACTTCATTGATATCACATTACTATGTATTTTAATAATTAGGTATTTAGGTAATATTTACACGTGTATGTGTAGAATTAATTTGATATTATTTACTGTACAAATAGTCTTAATATTCTGTAAAGCTTATTACTCCGAACAATAAACAATATGGAAAAAAAACCATGTAAGATCCGAAGGGGGCACATAAGTTACTGCAATTTCGATGAGTTTATTGTTTGAATAAATAATAATAGTGCGAACAGATCCTCGGTTGGTGCCTCATTCTATTTAAAATTGCGTAAGGGGCCCTGCGAGTTGGATTCGGCCCCTGGCACGCCTTGGTCTCCTGGTCGCAACTGCGACTACTGAGGGTGGATTCTGGATGAAATTCCCAAAGTACTATAAGGTTTTTCCATTAGGAATTTCTTAGTAGCAGCCCGGAGTCTGGAAGTTGGTAGTGTGATACCCCCGTGCCTACGAAATCACGTTAAGCCGTTGGTCCTGCGCCTGATCTCTCGGGGGGTCGTGTCGGATTGCCGTCCCAGCGGACGATGAGAGTAAAGGAACAGATACCGCACCTGTGTGTGCAGACACTTGTGCATTATAATTTATGTATCTCCTTCGTAACCTACTTGACTTATCTCCATGACGACTGGCCACCATAACCGAAATTCGCGCGGCAGCATATTATTATTATGTATTAATAAGTGTCTAGTGGTCCATGTTGGGGAGTCAGATGTCAAGTCCCATAGTGCTACTCTGTATTTCAAGAGATAATCGAATTCACACCGCAACAACGCAATTTCTCAAATATTAAACCCGGGAGGATCGATTTTTGCTATGTATCTAAAACATTCACGAAAAAACATAAACAAATCATTTTCACCAAACATGTTATGCAAATCATTAAAAATCCACCTTCCGCATCAAATAGACATCACAAATTACATCTCATCTGCTTTTTTTTACACAATAGGTTGCTGATAATCTCAGTTGATTGATTCTAAACAAGATAAGATGAGTAATAGACAGATTCCGTAACCAATGGTTTCGACTGTATACATAATATTTACATAAAAAAGAGTGAAAAAAATCTGTCAGTCTGTTGTAACACACCTACGAATTGCGTAGAACCCCGGATGGTTAAAAATAAACAGTTATTTTTAATTTCCTCTGTAAGTTTATACCAAGTGATGTCAGGAACGTCTGGAACAGATAATATTAGATGAAAAAATCTACAACACAAATATTTAAAGTTGAAGTTTAAAAAGTATTCTAAAATTGTATTCCAAAATAGAAGAAAAGCTAAATATACATAACGTATCATAATGACATGGAGGAGCTCGTGGCTAAGTAATAACAACGGCACGGGTCGATTCATCAGGTTAAGCTACGCTTGCCGGGGTTGGTCCGTTGGTATGGGTGACCATCTTTACATACCGAGACTCCTCCGTGCCTCAGAAAGCCGTTGGTCCCGGCCGTCATTAGTAGATCTTTGGTCGTAAGTCTAACAACCAGTCTTACCAAGGGGTACCGTATTACCCAGTTATTGGGTTGTAGTGGTTAGATAGGTTTCCGGTTAGACTGGAAGCCGACTCCAACATAGTAGGGAAAAGGCTAGACAGATTGATTTTTGAACGTATCATCACGACTGTAATCTCCGAAGGGTTAGGCAGAGGTGTAACTATAGTACACTTACATTTCGCCAGTATGTACCTAATAAAGAAATGAACGAATTTTCAATCTTTCGAAAGATTGGCGAGCAATCTAGGCCTCCTACTACGGTTATACTTTATCGGAGCAAAAAGATGGGACAGTTCGTCATGCAGTTCGGGGGCATGTTTTTCCGTGAAGGATTTTACGTACATATTAATAACTAGCTTCCGTCCGTGGCTTCGCCCGCGTGGTATGTCGATAAAAAGTAGCGTATGTCCTTCCCCGGGATGCCATCTATCTCCTTGCCAAATTTTATTGAAATCCGTTCAGTGGTTTAGGCGTGAAAAGGTAACATACAGACAGATAGATAGACAGTGTTACTTTCGAATTTATAATATTGTTATGGATATATTATATTATATTATACTAGCTGTGCCCCGCGGTTTCACCCGAGTAAGTCTCGTACCCGTGGGAATATCGGGATAAAAAGTATCCTATGTTTTAATCCAGGTTATAAACTATCTGTTTGCCAAATTACATTCAAATCCATTCAGCCGTTTTTGCGTGATTGAGTAACAAACATCCAAACACACAAACACACAAACTTCCACATTTATAATATTAGTAGGATTTTAGTATATATAGTATTATAGTATATATAGTATATAGTATGGATTTACGAAGCAAAAGGAGTATGTAAGGATCGTAGCTGATAGCGTTTAGTAGTTTCTGCCTACCCTACAAAAACGTGATTTTATGTATGTATGTATTCAGATAATGTACCAATGACGTTTCTACCTACAACCCAGCAATCAAAATCTCGTATCACTCGACACGGAAATCGCGAAACAGTACACTTGAGCTAAACATGACGCAATCAACCAAAGTGGGGCGGCCAGAGCTCTGGGAACTAAGATAACAATATACCATGTGCTGTGAATGAATGCAACCCGCCATGAATTATTTATTTGTAGTGTATATTGCTTATGTGGTAAGCTATGAATTACAAATATTTATGAGAGTTATGGTCCAAAACATGATGCTGCATGGCTAAAACTTATGTTTGTGATAACATAACATCACATGTGTTCTTGAGTAGAGACCGCGAATAGGAAAACGTAAGGTAGGAACCCCTCAGGCTAGGTGGAGCGACGATCTTCGCAGGGTGACTGGTAGCAACTGGATGAGAGTTGCCGAGAATCAAGTGAAATGGCGTGTAATACCGAAATCACACGATCCGCGATTTTGCGGACGGACACCGACGGATCTCGGCATTATGGTGGAATCCGACGATCGGCAATATTGCAGACGGACACGCACGGCAGACGACCACATACATAACATAACTTCCGATGTCTACGATACCCCGCACGTACTACACCTTCCCAAGGTCCGTCGTCCGGGCTTATCTGTGTCCGTCCGCAATATGGCGCACCGTCGAATCGCGGCATAAGAGGCCTATAAGCCTATGATAACAATGATCGGCCCGTCATTAATTTTGACAGTTCAAAAACATTCATTGTGTTATTTACGTCGTCGAGCAGACGTATATTTCAAACATATGAATCAAAAGATTAGGAACTTCCTTCAAAATCCTTCGGAGTGCGAAAGAAAATGTGTTGCGCAATCGTCGTTTTATGACGGCATGTGACATTCTTTCTTAGTGCTCATACACACGAGCGGCACGTGTCAACGGCCGCCCGTCGATGCGTCGGCGTCGTGTCGGCGACGTGCCTCATGTATTTGAGCACTGTACTCAAATACACGAGCGGCACGTACTCGACGGCAGCCGTAGACGTGTCGGCGGCGGCCGTCGATGCGTTTGCCGCGGCCGAAGTTGCCTCTGCCGTTGACGCGTGATAAACTCGAATATAAGTACGCAGGTCTCTTGGGTTTTAATCTTTAGACTTCAATTCTTCAACAGACTCGTTGGGTTTTCACATTTAGAGCTAATTTTATTACTCATGAGGAAATCAAATCTAAAGCCTTCTAAACTTGGCAGTTGGATAACGCTGTTGATTAGTAGGTATTAAGTAGTAATTGTCCAAACTTTCATAAAACTGCCTGAAAATCGTTGCATCTATTGAAATGGATGCGACGTTTTTTACCAAGTATAAAAGTACAGTTATGAGCTATATCTTACACTTGAGCAAGATTCAAAAGCGATTTTCTCCTAAAGTATTGATAGATATTGAATGGTGTTAAGAACATAGTATTATCGCAACAACTCTATTATGAAATAGGTCTAAGTTGCAGTTGTTATTTCACGAGAAAATCGCTTTAAATTTTGCGTTACTTTAAGATGATTATGCTTGTGTCTGTACCTGTTGAATTAGAATTGCCGTTGCATCGGGAAATCTATTTTAATGTTATTCTTAAAGCCACGCGATCAGGGTCCCCAAGGAGGAGCCCCCTTCTAATTTAGTAAAAGGTGAACAGACACATTTCTCTAAAAATACCAATAATTATCATTAGCACGTGCGTTAATCTATGTTTAAAATCCAATCCATTATAATCATTAGATGTCTGCGCAAACTCCGATAACTTTCCTCACGATGTTCACTGGAAATGGTGCCTAAGACCATAAAAAAAATATTTTCCAAAAAATCTTTGAATCTAACTACCATTTCATTCCCAGCAATAAAATGCCTAAAACGCTTAAAAAGTTAATTTATTCCGTAACGCTTCGTTTATTCAGTAAACAACAGTAAAACCTCATAAAGCACCTGTCCCACGAGGAAGCGACTAGCTATCAACGAATTTCTCGCTCAAGAAAGATAATTATAAGTGCAGTTTGCTCACTGCTCACACGGCGAGTACCCGTTTGTCGCAGCGACAGGATTTATCAAAGAGAGTACCTACTCGCTCATTGACGCTCGTTTGGCGAGCAGAACACTCCCTGATACTGGGGAGTGGGGCCACAGCAACGGGAAACGCCGTTCATTATCGCGATATTGGACGTTAACCGTAGGTGTAGCCACAACATATTGCAAGAATTTGACAACGACATTCACATTGGCGTTTGACGTTAGGCGATATAAGTCGGGTGGCGGCAAATGTGCATTGACTCAATTTATAGTAATAATTACCGCATTGTTTATGGCGTTGATGGGCATTGGCGTTGACCGTTAGTGTGGCCCCAGCATGAGAGACTCGCGCTTGGTAAGTAAAAATACAATCTACGCATACCAACGAGTAATCGTCTTCGCCGTCACGCTACTCGTTGCATCGCCAACTCGATTGTAGTTGTTAGCTCTAGTCAGCATAATTAGCCCATAATTTTCCCACTGCTGGGACACGGGCCTCCTCTCGGTGAGAGGGAGTGGGCCGTAGTCCACCACGCGGGCCCACTGCGGGTTGGTAGATGTCAGGACATGTGTGATATGAGGACATGCCGGTTTTCTCACGATGTTTTCCTAGCTCTACTCGCTTGATATTAATCGCTGGCGGTGGGACAAAAGCCTAAAGGGCACTCTTAGGTACCTTCGGTGACCTTAATCTGACCGACAAAAAGGGACAACACAATACCTTTTAAGGGTATGTCAGATAAATTACGGTTTTTTTTAATGTTCGTTAATGAAATTTTTTTTTTGAGGAAGTAATGTTTTTATCTTTAAGAGTAGTCTTTCTTGTGCCGTTGCTTGGTGGTTCGAATGTTCTAGATTGTTTGAGGTTTTCTTGAGAGAAGATAAAGGTACATTACATTTATTTATGTTTGAAGAGGGAAATGTGAAAATACAAATCGTTTATATTGTTCATTTGTTCCTTGTTTGTGGTAATTTTGGATGGTATTATCATATAATGTGTGGTCAATGAAGAAAATGTAATATGTAAATAAATAAATAATAATGTAGGTATACCTAAATGGTATAGGTAGGTAATAGTTTTTACCTAAGAAAAAGTTTATTCATTAAACTTTGGTTATTCATTAGACTTGTATAATTTTTAACACACCGACTTACTAAGATTCTAAAATGAAAAAGAATGCCATTCTTTGTCATAAAGATAAGGAAAACTAAGAGGTTATGGTAATGAAAATAAATGACGAAACCAAATGACAAACAGACGGACAGAAATCATTCAAAAATCATAATGGAATTCCTCTCTGTGACCGGAACATTACAATAATGTCCCAGTAACTTCATTTCGCTTAAAAGACTTATATGGGCAGTGTCGATATTGATCGCTCACCGTATTATGTTAATTTTTACGTCACTCATTAAGATTCTCAATTTTAAATCTTGCTGTGAAGCCATAAGGGCCAGTTTTGTTTGGATGTTTTAGAAAATTAATGACGTTTGTGGATTGCTCGCACGCACTATCTTAAATTGACGTAATATGTACACAAATGTCTGAAATATTTTGTGTTGTATTGTTCTCTGATTCCGCATAGTTTCTTAATTAATGCTACTTCAGAAAACTATTTGGTTTGTGGTTTCAGTTTTATGTTAAGAATACCTACAGGCGATCACGTTTAGTTTTTGTTTTAGAGCTGTCTAAAGTGTTAAGGCGCGACACGATTCTGATAGAACAATTTCCATGAAGTTAGAAAACCAAGAGTATCGCGTCGTGTTGTCGCGTTTCACTCGCGCTTGTCTGCGGGAGCCTTAACGCTGGTGGCGTTATTTAACTGCCCAGAGGCCCTAGACAAAGTGACATTCTATCAGCGATAACTATGATGGAAAAGGCCAAAATGTATAGGACTGACTTAGGCTATCGAAAAGTTTATGTCAATTGTGTTGAAAGTCGTTGTAGAAATACGAAACGCTTTCGAAGCGATTGTCACTTGTCTAGGCTCTCAGGATTTGTTTTTAGTGCACACCTATTTTAGTGCCTCCTCTATTTAGAAAAATACAGTTTTTTATTAATTGGTACATTTTAATTAACTAAACTTATATACTTTCGCAAGACGGGCGACTGTTGCGCCACTGTGCCATTTGCATGTCGTCAACTATCGGTACAACGTGCTATAACCAATGTCAAGAATTTGCCAAGACCGTGTTTGGTATTATTATAGGTAATCAATAATATTAAAAGGGAAATACACGTGGCTAAGTTACCGCTTTCACAGTTATTTCTTGTCCATTACGAAATACTGCCTCGTTGGTCTAGTGGTCCGTGTGGTGGTAGGTAGTGGTTCGATTCCCAGGTCGGGCAATGGGTTTTTCCAACAGGAATTTTTCAGTAACAGCCCGGAGTCTGGATTTATATCCTTTTTATGGCAAAAGGCTCGCCCCCTGATACATGGGAGTTAAACATAACTACGGCAATAGACCCCCTATTCCGTGGGACTAAAACATAACTAGCGAAATGTGAGTGTACAATAGGTATACCTCTGCCTAACCCTTCGGGGATTAAGGGCGTAATGTTAGTTTACGTAATGTTAGTTTACGTAATGTTAGTTTACGTAATGTTAGTTTACGTAATGTTAGTTTACGTAATATTAGTTTACGTTATGTTAGTTTACGTTATGTTAGTTTACGTAATGTAAGATAGAATCTGAGAAATCAAATCACGGTACTTGTCGGAAAAGATAATCGCGCTTTATTATTGCTACTTTAAGCTTTTGGCTAAATTCAATTAGGTATGCTTTACAACAGCTTTTAGATATAATCAGACTGTCAAGTGTGGTGATTAGCGTATTCCAATTTTTCCTTAGGTATACCTACCTATTGTTAAAAATCCATTATAATTATCAGTTTTAAACATGAAGGAGTTGGGAAAACGCGGGAAGATGCCCGATTATGTCGCCATCAAATACGTCATCAACGGCATAATCGAATTTGTTGTATGGAGTTACGACGTACGCGGACCTATACTCCTATTGCGATATATAATATACGATCGATATATATAATACACTACTCTCAAAACGGTGAAGGAAAACATCGTGAGGAAACCCGATTGTCTTAGAACCAAAAATTCTAAGACATGTGACATCTACCAACCCGCAGTGGGCCCACGTGGTGGATTACGGCCCACACCCTCTCACAGAGAGGAGGCCTGTGTCCCAGCAGTGGGAACATTATAGGCTGATTATGTATGTATATATAATACACGATATACCTATATACGATATAATTATATAATACTAGCTGACCCGACGGACGTTGTCCTGTCAATTTTATAATATTCCGCGCAATTTTCTTAATTTTTTCTTTCATAAAAACCAAACCTTCTCCTGATAATAACAAACACAACAGAAAAAGAATTAGCGAAATCGGTCTAGCCGTTCACGCGTGATGGCGTGACCAAGGGATATATTTATATATAATTATATAGATATGATCAATCATAAACTGAATCGTTTTGATACAAATTAATCCATTGCTTCAAAGGTTCGAACAATAACGCAATGAATGTTGTTGAACTGTCAAAATGAAACTGATTTTAATCGGTTACGAAAATCAGATATTGATTCAGTACTCAATTAGATAACTGAAAGATGGGATAAAAAGTGTAGATAAAACGTTAGAGGTGACGATGAATAATAAAAAAAATTAAGTAATAAAAACTAAAACCCAACTACGACTGAAAAGGTATAAGGAAGGGCGTATTAGGGCGGCATAAATCGAACAGATTACGTGTGACTCCGGATTTTTAATTTGTCTGTTTGTGGTGTCTTGTTTATACCTTTTCAGTCGTAGTTGGGTTTTAGTTTTTATTACTTAATTTTTTTTTAAATTATTTTGGGGTTATAATATATATATTTTTGAAATGTGCTCATTAAGCCCTTTCATTTGATACCCAACATAGTACGATTAAACAATTTTTTTTTTTTAGTTCCTGACTTTATTTCCTCTAGAGGGCGCCATTTTTAATTTTATGTGACGTCACATAGCCTATAACCAGCGGACAATCAAGACGCTTCTAACGATACCTTATTTGTCAAATTGTGATGAGTGGTTTAGAAGATACAAGGGAACAGATGAACATACATACATACATACATACCGGTCAAAATCATAACCCTCCTTTTTCTTCGCCGTAGTCGGGTAAAAATCAATCAGCAGTTTTGTTGAAGTAATATTGAGCTATCCCACAACAACTGTCTGCTACGGCAAGTTTAAAACTGATAATTTTATTATTATGATGACTAACCCCTTTCCGCCTTCTGTAACTTGAACCTAACCAAGGATGACAAATACCCGATAAAAAATTAACAACATGTTTGTTTAACAATACCCAGAAAACATAAAACAAATAATATATACTAGCTTCTACCCGCGATTTTGTTCACGTGACGAGCCCTGACCCACAGCGTTGCATTGCATCGCCCGTCCACGCTAATTACTTCGCTTACCACTTTTTCTGCTTTTTTTTCCTTTTGCTCGACTCCTAAGGGTTGTACCATGATGTTGAACCTATTATAACCTTTCGCAAGAATTGAGTTATCAAATGCAAAAATATTTTTTCAAATCCGACTTGTAGTTCCAGGGATTAGCGCCTTCAAACCAGGGACCGGACAACCCCGCTTAAGAGTTAAGCCTTTGGACAGGGTAACCCGTACATGGGGTTACTCATATCGTACTGTTACCTTTTGTTCGAGTTACATCCTCGAAACCCAGCGAAATGATTAACACCTTTATTAAGGTAACCACGTGAAGGGGTTAACCCCTTCAATGACTTAAGCCTTTGAAGAGGTTACCTTCTCGAAAAGCTTTTTTTCGTGTTACCCTGGATTACTTAATAAACTTGAACTGCATGTAGTACAAGTCACTCGGCAAGTCAGTACACGCAAGATTGGCGGACCGCCGAGCGCGGTACGATATCACGTGCGGTCGTAGTTATGCAATTTTCAAACTAATATCGATTGTAAACAGTGCATATTACAATGTCTTGAGTTGGAATGGCTTACCCTGTTACAGTGTTACAGGGTGTTGAAAGGGTAAACCGTTCGGAACAGGTTAACAACACCCGTTCGAAGGTGTAACATGTATCATAGGGTTTTTTTTTTGAAGCGCTTATAAAAACCCCTTCAAAAACCCTTTCATCGAGTATCCGGCCGGTCCCTGCTTCAAACAAACAAAGCTCTTAAGCTTTATTATATAACTAGCTGCGCCCCGCGGTTTCACCCGCGTAGGTAAGTCTCTATCCCGTAGGAGTAACGGGATAAAAAGTATCCTATGTCCTATTCCAGGTCATGGTCTACCAATGTATCAAATTTCATCTAAATACGTTCAGGCGTTTTAGCGTGAGAGCATAACAAACAAACAAACTCACTTTCGAATTTATTATATTACTTAGGATAATAATAGATTATTATTTTACGTCGTTACACATAAATTTGAATGTTGTGTAAAGTGATAGCTGGTAAACATTGATCGAAATGTCAATCGCATACGCAGTTGAACTTTATGAAATTCCGACAAGCAATATAATATGATAGACGCCCACTTCCAGCTAATAATACGCCTCTTATTATTACGCATTGGGACGTTGAACAGGGAAATAATACGATAGCTGAGATTGTACTGAAATATATAGAGGTAATTTGAGAAGGAATTGTCATTATTGCATTTATCCAAATTTATTTGGGGTCGGCGCAATATGTCTTTTTCTTCCATACTTCTCTATTAGTCCTAGTTACTGGGTTGTGGAGGTCAGATAGGCAGTCGCTCCATGTGAAATACTGGTATTCAACTGCATCCGGTTAGATTGGAAGCCGACTCCAATATAGTTGGGAAAAGGCTAGGCAGATTGATTGACTTCCCATTAGTCGTCATCTCGATAGTCACCCCCTTCCTAGCGATATCATCTTTCACACAGTCTATCAATTGTTTCTTTGGTCTTCCCCTACTCTTATAGCCATCTACATTCATACTAAAAACTCTCCTCATGACATTTTCCTCATTCATCTGCATCACATCCCTGACAACCGATTTTCACACAACTTTACAGTCAACGGTGCCACTTTCAGCACGTGTACCATGACCACCATAGAAATGGTTTTGTCGACGGAAGAATAGACAAAATAACAGATTGTGATTGTTTATCTATCATTTTATCTATTCTTCCGTCGACAAAACCCGTTTGTACGGTGGTCATGCTACACATGCAGACTGCCTCTTATGTGCTCATTTCTTAATCTTATCCTTTTAGCATTCTCATCTCAGCTGTTACCTTTCATTCATCTTTTTTGTGGCCCAACATTCTGATCCAAGACAAGACAGCAGGTCTAACTGTAACATGTTCTTCTTTTCGTGTGGTTAGTGACTAACCTGGTGTCAGAGTTTAAAGCCGTCCAAGGGCCTCTAACTTGGCTTCACATGCCGTCGAGAAATATCTCTATGCCGGTTTCCTCACGATGTTTTCCTTCACCGTTTTTTTTTAAGCAAGTTATAATTTATACAATACGCACATGAATCCGAAACGAGGAGGGTGCCAGAGGTTTCCTCCTTCAGAGGACCTTCGGTTCGAACTAGAGACCTGATTTGGCAGTCCAACGGTCACAACACTACTATCACGGCTTAAAGAAAGGCCTACACTGTCCTCTCTTATCTAATAACACTGTAATTCGAAAATATTGTAACAGCCATGAACCTTGCACCTAGCTTTTGACGTTTCATAAGTGCCCATGTAGGTTTATGTGAAATAAAATATATATATACCTATTTTTTTTATGGTCTCACCATTGTTTTGCGTAAAATGAAAAGGAATAGTATGCTCTTGAAGTAACTCTTATTTTACAGTTTTTTTTTTATAATGAAGGTACTTTAACAACCGTTGTGTATTGTGAATTTTTTTAGGTTCGGTTCTTTCATTCGTTCGATGTGTAGGTAGAATATTGACTTTTTTTTGGGAATTGTAATTTTTTTTATTTGTTTTATGGGTCAGCTCTTGACTTCGATCTGACCTGATCTTCTTCTTCTTTAAGTGTGGTTAGTGACTAACCTGGTGTCAGAGTTTTAAAGCCGTCTAAGGGCCTCTAACTTGACTTCACATGCCGTCGAGAAACGTCGACTTGATAGCCCGACTGTCAAACCTCTAGGCTATCACTGCTTCATTGGCCTGATGAAAAGCGATGGATAAGGTCTATGATGGAACCAGCGTGCCCAGAAGATAGCTTTTGAATAATGGCTTTTGGCTAATTTGTATAGTGAGTATTTTATGTATTTATTTTGTAATGTTTGTTTGGTTTCTGCAGAATAAAAAATATTTATTTCTTTTTCTTTCTAAGATTTACCTATTATTTATGAAAATTGCGTTTGCGAGGTTCTTCAATAGGGTGTTCCCAGGGTGTTCCCAGATATGATAAAAATAATAATAAACAGGTATTTTGCGTTAAATAAATGCAATTACGATGAAAAGGTTTGCAATTACGAGACAAGGTCTTCGCCTTGAGCCACATTGAGGTAGGCTTAGTGATCTCCGACCAATTATCATCACAACGTTTAGAATTATTGATAAAATGACTAGCACTTAGATTTATTTTTATCACGTAGTAACTTTTGTTTGAAGAAATATATAACAAAGATTTTACATCAGCCAGAAAAGACAAATTTTCATTAAAAAAAAATGCTTATGTATATTATGAAATAAATTTCATATTCATTAAATTCGTAATTACAATATATAACACAACATAACTAACTATTTACACTAACAACACAAATATACGTATATTATACAAAAAAAAAATGCTAACTTTATATATCTTTTTTTTTGTCTTGTTATGATTAGATATCGATAGCCAGCACGTCTGCGGAGTTTCACTAGTTTATTTAATTTGACCCTCAGTTAACCCATGTATCTCATGAACCGTGATAGTTAGACAGCTGAAATTTTCACAGATGATGTATTTCTATTGCCGCTATAACTAAAAAACACAATAAAATAAATATTTAAGGGGACTCCAAAAAAATCACGTTTGTTGTATAAACGTGATTTTATGCCGTTTTTAGTACGGAACTTGGCCGGTTTTTGTCTATACATCTTTTTCCCCTATCTTCTTTGTGTCACATTTTATTAACAAAATTTGAAATGGGGTAACATTTTCCAAGATGGGGCCGTGCACACTTGATAAAGTAACACGCGCCAGTATTGGGCAATCAATCGTAACAACGTGTAATCAATTAATGTTTGTTATACAAATTAACATGTGATTGATAAAGTGCAGCACTGCACTCGAATAACGGTAAAAGTGTATAGGAACGGTTACATGTGTAGGTATAATGTGTCATAGGTATACAGGGTCAAATAACATTAACTAGTGAAACCCCACAGACTTGATTGGCATCGATATCTAAACACGACCAAATAAAAAATAAAAAAAGATTGATGTTTTTTTTTGGAGTCAATGGGCCCTGGTTTTTTTGTTAGTTGAAGTTTTTTAAAATTATATTTTTAAGTGACTACAATACCTGTGGGTGGCGGTTGTT
This sequence comes from Lithophane semibrunnea, assembly GCA_947363905.1. Taxonomy (NCBI): domain Eukaryota; kingdom Metazoa; phylum Arthropoda; class Insecta; order Lepidoptera; family Noctuidae; genus Lithophane; species Lithophane semibrunnea. The sequence continues at coordinate 6,351,964 of OX376206.1, read as the reverse complement.
GACCACCAAAAAAAAAACATCATCAATTATTTTCTTTTTTAACCGATTTCTTCAAAAATGAGGAGGTTCTCAATTCGTCTGTATGTTTTTTTTTTTTTTTATGTATGTTACGCGATAACTCCGCCAATTATGAATAGATTTTGATGATTCTTTTTTTGTTTGGTAGGTCAGAGGCTTGCATCAGAGGTGGTCCCATAAAAAAATTATTAATTTTGCTTGCGTAGTTTTTGAGTTAGCTTCAATAATTACGTATTTTTCCCACTTTGCTATGTAGACGATATAATTATTTCACTCCGTCACTGTTATTTACATAGCAGATAACGGTATACGAATTTGTATGAGGTAGGTACCACAACTAAAAAGTGAAACATACAAACTTTTTACCAAAAAAAAACAACTGACTTCAAAAAACAAACACAAACAAAGTGAAAAATAACTTTAATTCTGCTTTTCAATTTTCGTTTTTTGCCACATTTTTGTGTTTTTTTTTTAAGTCAGTTGTTTTTTTTTGTAAAAGTTTTGATATGATATCGATACTCAACACGTCTGCGGAGTTTTACTAAACGTCTGCGTCTGCGGACGCTGGACGACTACGTCATGCTAGACGTGCTAGATGTCTGCATCTACTAACGTCTACGGAGTTCTTTTTTTTAAATTGACCTTACATAGAGAGAAGTGGTCTATCTACAATAGTGAAATTCCAGCAAGACATGATAACCATAGAAATTAGGATTTCTACGGGTTTTGTCGACGGAAGAATAGACAAAATGACAGACCGTGATTGTTTATCTGTCATTTTGTCTATTCTTCCGTAGACAAAACCCGTTTCTATTGTGGTCATGCTAAGCGTGCAGATTCTAAAGGTTTCTGTTATGTATGTATGTGTACCGTACCGCGGCTGCGACCCGGCTAAGTAACCCGTGCATAGATATTAAAGTTAGTGTGTCATTGACTAGCGTGTTTGACTGTTATCCGTCCCATACCTGCATATCTAACAGTGGCGACGAGGACGAATTTACGAGTACACAATGTCTACTTTTGGTGTTTCTTTCGGAATAATGACCAAGACTGTATTAGTTACAAGTCTCGGTTACAACAATGGTTTATTGCCAACGACATTACGGAGGAATCGGACAAGTTGAAGGTCAAACGGAGGGCAATACTCATAAGCGCTCTCACCGGACCTACTTACATGCTAGCGAGGGACCTGGCGCTGCCTAAGAAGTTGGAAGAAACTAATTTAGAAGAAATCTAGACCGTCATTTTGAGCCTAAGCGGCTAGGCTTTGCAGAAAAATCGATTTTCTATTCAGCGGTGCAGCGACCAGACGAGAGCCACACTCAATGGGCGGCCAGAATTAGGGGATTAGCGGCACACTGCGGGTTTAAGAACTTGGAGGAAGCTCTTTTGGATAAATTCATCATGGGCATGATGCCAGGACCCGAGCGAGACAAGCTCTTTGCCCAGGACCAGATGGACTTAACGTTAGCCAAGGCGGTGGAATTAGCGGAGAGCGTGCGGTGTGCTCGGCGCGCCTCCCATGCACCCCCATACCTGCATATCTAACAGTTTCCTCAGCTTGGACGTCACTATACAGAGTCTACTAACATAACACATACCACGGCTTAGGTAAGTCCCCGAAAGGTTAGGCAAAGGTGTAGGTGTTAATGCACCCACATTTCTCCAGTTATGTTTTGTAAGCCCCGTCAATCAAACACTCAGATCAAACAGAATCTATGGGCCACAAATTCCCATAATTAGGCTACAGACAGTCTCTGGCTGTCAGTTACTACCTAATTTACGATTTCATGTTGAAGTTTAGCTACAAAAAGAAAAAAACCAATATACAATTTTCAATTCATTTGTCTGTTGGAAAATTGCAGAATTGACAGTCTGTTGTAGTATTTTCTAAACATTTTCATTATTTACAAGTACTTACCTACATAAAATTTAAAAGAAGAGAAAAAAGCCAAAAAGGAGGCGAAAAGACTAGAAAAATTATTAAGATTGGCGACGGAAAAACGGATACTAATAAAACGTCAACAGCTCACACGAGAGATTTTTGCAGGCTTCAGTTATGGAAAAAACAGTCACATGTCTGGCCTTTTTCTATTTGCATAATGCATACATAATCAGCCTATAATGTTCCCACTGCTGGGACACAGGCCTCCTCTCTGTGAGAGGGTGTGGGCCGTAATCCACCACGTGGGCCCACTACGGGTTGGTAGATGTCACATGTCTTAGAATTTTTGGTTCTAAGACAATCGGGTTTCCTCACGATGTTTTCCTTCACCGTTTTGAGAGCAGTGGTGATGAAATTATTAACACAAAGTAAAGTCCCTGCAGGGTTCGAACCTACGACCTACAACTCGTAAGTCGCGGCCGTTACCACTGGGCCATCACTGCATAATCAGCTTATAATGTTCCCTCTGCTGGGCCACAGGCCTCCTCTCTTTGACGGGGGGTGGGCTGTCTGTAATCTATCACGCGGGCCCGGGCCGGGTAGATAGCAAATATCTTCGAATTTTTGGTTCTAGGACATGACGGTTTCCTCTCGATGTTTTTCATCAACGTTTTGAGAGCAGTGCTGATGAAATTATTGTATCATTAGTCATTACGTGAATGAAGTGCAGGGTTGTATTAAGTTCGGCCGAAAGGTGCAAGAATGTGTCAGTCCTTTATCAAGAACGAAGGATTTATAAGAATATTCCTTTAGGCTCTTTTGGTACACAGATCAATTCAATTCAATTAAATCGATAATTAATTAGATAAATATCTCCGAAACAGCTGTGAAGTTAGTACCTTCCTGTGTGTCTATCGTCAGGGTCGAATCAAGGGTCAAAAAAATATTAGTTACCTATTACTTAAATATCGTGTAAATAATACAAGGTCAATAAAATGTGTTTTAATATTCGGAATACCTCTATAGGTACTTAGTTTTTTCTAAAAATAGAGTTTTAAGTTAAAGTCTAAAAAACCTCAAGTAATGTTTCCAAAACCCGCTATGACGTATAACTGTTTCATTTCGGACGTAAGTACTCTTGTACTTACGTCGTACCGAGTACGTACCTTCCTCATGAATGAATGAATTTATTTAACGAAAGTCTGCAATATTTGCGGTTACTGTAAAAATATCCTGTAAGATAACTACCTAAGTACCTACTAAAATAAGGTAATTTAAGTATCACCCATTACTGTGACGCAATGGTTCATTCCTTTTTTTCCCAGTTTTGTTTGTAAACATTATGATGACGTAATTAAGTAAGTATAATTTGGCTTTAACACGTCAATGGGATTTAGGCCAAAATCATTAGGTAACTTTTGACGTAGAACGAGAAAGCTCTATGCCAGCATCATCATCATCATCATTTCACGCAAAAGACGTCCTTGAAAGCATGCTAAAAATAAATTACTCGGTAGGTATGGTGAGCCTAACAAAGTTGTTTACACAACAGTACGGTCAAAAGGTCAAATAAAATGAATTACGCTCCTCCAACTATATTTCACTGCAGTCGCTTCCTTATGTCAAGGAAACAATTGCATCCACAAGTCATTGTTCACACCGTTAAATAAAATTAATATAAATCTCAATCGGCCTGACTATCTTTGTGGTGATCGGGAACATAAATAAATCAATATTTATGTCTTTCTGTTTATTTATTGGTGAATTTAAATATTCCATTAGCAAGCGTGTTACTAATTGATGTTGTTTCCGTTTATTGTTATATACCTATAAATTATTTATTGTGTGCTGATAAATGTTTGTGTGATAGAAAATAATTTATGTAAGTAAATAAGTACCGAGGATATAATTATATTAAATTATTGGAATGCGTCAAAAGGGCCTCTAGGATTGACTCACCGTGAACAGCCGGCCCTGCTTCTTTTAAACTGGGTAATCTTTTCACCACAGTATGAGCTATTATTTGTAAAGAGATTTTAATTCTTATATTCTTGATAAGAATTAAAATAGGCAACATTAGAATTCACACAAAAATGCTTATCTGTTTTGCCGCACGAGAGACTACATGCAAGAGCAGCATATTATCGGAGCTCCTAGCCACCATGATGACCGGTAGCCATAGAATACGGTTGCTATGGTCGATTTCGGTTTTCGAGGATAAACCCGGAAACAAAAGAAAAAGAACGAATATTTGGTACGTACTATTCGGCAATTCTTTTCTAATCAATTTCCGTAAACAGTAATAGATGGGCATGATAAGTCATTGAACGATACCGTTCGACGGTCGGTCATTGAGGATTCGAGGCCATTGATAAAGCAATTAATTTAGTTTTTCCGGTAGTAATGTAAACTCATTAATTTTTGCTATAGATACCTAAGTGTATGTACTTTTTTTTGCAACATCATAGCGATAAAAGAGGCAGGCAAGAATTTAATGTAACTCCGCTGCCGCGAGAAATCGCGGCACAGCGGTCAGAGCTCCGGCAGGATCTCATGGCGGCATGGAGAGTGCGATTGTTGCAACCCAGTGCTGGGCACGCCACAATTGCGGCGATAAGTCCCCTCTTTGAGGAGTGGCTAGAGAGGCGCCACGGCGTCCTCACCTCCCGCCTGACACAAGTCCTCACCGGACACGGTGGAGGTATGCCCTGCTTGGGCGGAGCCCCACCGTGTCCTTTTGGAGGCGACTGGCGGCGGTGACCTCTCGCGTCCGGCCCTGGGCCAGGCCATGGTACGGAGCGAGAGGGCATGGGAAGCAGTCACCTCCTTCTGCGAAGCAGTAATACTCGCGAAGGAGGAGGCGGAACGCGTGAGGGAGAGGCAAAATTTGTGCCCTCACGCCCCTAACCACCGCCGTTGGAGACGCCCTGGGCGTCGGGAATCCCAAGCGGATTTCCGGCCACCATAAGCGCGGGCTTGCGGACGGCGAGCAATGGGTAGCTCGCCGTCCGATTAGGACCAGGACCGGGTCGATGACGCGTCGTGTTCCACGCGCGCCTCAAAGAGATGTCAGCACAATTGGCGGGGTCCGCTAGGACCGATGCCTGCCAGGGTTGCGGGTTAGTCCGAAAGGGATACCGGGACCTTGGCAACAGGCAACTGAAGGAACACGGGTGGGTTTTAGTCAGTAAAAGTCTGACACGCCCTTACGCTCCGCCCAGAGCGGGAGAAGTCATTGGATGATTTCCCATCCTCAAAAAAAAAAAAGGCAAGAATTTTCTGGCTTTTTTCCTTATTATGAACCATTTGTATTCCAAGCGACATTTTTTTTGTGTTGGAAGATGCTGAAGAACTAAACATTTATGCCCTTGGATTGAGTTATGTAGGTATGTCAAACTTTGAACCGAATAAAACACAATCCTAAAAACCAAGTCCCGTAATTATATCTACATATACGTACAAAATCTAGTCGCAATCTCATCTCAGCATTCCACTGAAAATTAAAAAAAAAAATGAATTTGTTAATCGCTAATATTTTTGATAGATTGAGACTGACATTAAATAGCGAACATTCTTCAAAATACGGAAATTGTCCTTCTGATCCTCAAATGATCTTACTTTGGCATCTTTGGAATTTAACGGGGGCCCACGGTCTGGCACCCCTCCTCACTCCGGTCCTGTCGCCCCGTCTCACATGGATATATTTTCTAAGCTATTTAAAAATTATTCTCCTCACTTACTTCCGTGAATTCTTTGTGTACTTAAACTGTAGTTACGCGTATGAATGTACTCATTAGTACGATAGGAATTATAAGTGACGGAGTGGCTACACAAAGAGTGCGATGTCACAGTACAGGCACATGTAAAAGGTTCATTCAGGGTTGCTACAAATACGTTCGGTTGCCGAACCATGCCGTCTCGTACAAGTGCATAATGTAGCACGCCTCAGAAATAATGCATGATTCGATAACAGCTGATGAAGTAATCATCTCTTTCGTCCGTAATCCGTGCCGCCAGTTCCTTACCTGCTCCTTAGCTTTGCGAACAGGGGGCCTACCACCACCGCTGCCAGCAGTATTATTTTAATCTTACATCGTGGGGGAAAGAGATGGAGCTATACGTCCTGTAGAGCTTCATCTCTTTCCAACACTGGAGTAATATTAAAATAATACTGCTGTAAGCGGTGGTGGTCTATCCATTTTGTGTCATACGTTTTTCCTTCACACGGTGTGAACCATTATTTTATTTTGCTTTTTATTATTAAAATAAACACCTACTTATATTTTTTCCTGGCGCTTCTTTACGAACTATTGTTGTTTATTGTTTGTTGTTGTTGCTATTGTTGTTGTCTAATCTGGTGTACAATAAAGTCTATATTTTTAAATAATATTGTTCTGGTTATAAAATAATTAACATCAAGCTTAGGCTAATGGTTCTTAAAATATTTGTATTTAGTCTGGCATAACAAGTGGTATCAATTTAAAACTTCGTTATACTTAGTCATCTGGAGACCAGTCTTTTTTAGTTTATTTTAGGATGATTTCATCATTGGAAACTTTGCAGTTATTTTGTGCAGATTTGGCCGTCTAATAAGTCTATAACATACATTTCTTCTTCTGGGATACACGGATTCCTCTCCGTGAGAGGGAGTGAGCCTTAATTTGCCATGTGGGTCCAGTGGGGGTCGCTAATACAGATGCTAACTCAAAAAAAAATGAATAAGTTTGTCTTTTGGTGATAGGATTTAAATGTTAATGGAATCACCACCACCACCTTACCTGAGATCATAAGTCGTAGAAGTTGAGGCTTCAATATTAAAATGGTTATGCCCGTTTTCACTAGCACTAGTCGACACCTAAAGATTGCCAAAATAAATATAATAAAAGCGCACTGTTAGATTTTCAACACTCGGCTCAGCGTGGAAAGTTGAAAATCAACTGCAGACTTTCATTGAGGAATTCATTAAGGTTTCGCCTTTAGTGAAGACGGGCATTGGTATTCTAGATTCGTATGGAGATATTTTCAAGCTGGATCGGATTTAGAGCGTGCTTCATGGAAAAGCAAGCATTAAAACACATTTTTTTTCGAAACGTTTCTGTCTTTTATCAACACCTTTCATCAACTCTAAACTCTATTCCACTGCGTCATGCAATAATAAAATATTGAGATAAATACGTAATCGAAATTACCTGTAACATCTCTTGACGTCAAAATCTTAGAATGAAATCATCAATGCGCACGCGCCACCAAAAAATAGCCTCAGAAAAATAAAATGCAAGAACAGGATCATTCTCTTGCATTTATATTAACGGTCGTAAAGTGACGTATGAATGTAATGCTACAGTCTGTGTATGTTTGTGTTTGTGTGTGTATGCTTGCGAAATCTTGTCCTTTTCATACACGTGCTATGACGTGTTTTTATTGTGGTTGATTAGGACCACGCGGCTATAACGAATGAATGAATGAAGAAAATAAATGATGTTGTTGAATTCTAGAGATTATCTGATCATCATTTCGGCCAGGAGTCATCCCCTGCTGGGTTTAGGACTCCTCTTCTTTCTGTTATTCTCCCTAATTAAGGTGTATCCAGTAACTATATCGATTTCGTCAGCCCAACACGTCTTTTAGCGCACTTTTTATTCCGGAGATACAGTCGGTAAAAAGACGGGTTAAATGAATGGCGTTTTTCAGCAAGCGTGTAGTTTGTATGATAATATTTTGCATACTGCATAAACCGTATCATCCAGGGGGCCAAGTCTACTAATTTAAAAACGTGTCAGTGGTCTCACAATGCTCAGTTTTTGACAGATATGTCATACAAAATCTGTCAAAAACTCATCACGTTTGTAAATTAGTAGACTTGCCCCCCAGATTTCAGATAAATAAAGCAAAATCATGTCATGACACCTATATTCATGATTTTATCAAGCCGAGTGCGAGTTTTTTGCGCCTCCACGACTATGTGCGCCCGCGCATGATGCGATCTTGCGAAATCTTGTCCTTTAAAAGCACGTGTTTGTGCCATGTTTACAAAATAATGTCTGCTTGATGGCAATTACTCGCATTGCCCATCAGGTAGTGTCTAGAAAAGGTTGTTTTTCTTATTAATCATAATTAAATTGACATGTGCGTGTAGGGCGCAGCGTCGGCGCACGCATTTACACGTGAGGCCTGCTATGATTATGGATTTACTAAATCGTGTCCTTTTAAGACACGTGTTTTTTTTATTAGAGGATGAGGCGTTCGGCAGTATCTTAGCGCTTGCGACGACTTACACTGAGGTCTGTTTCCTGACATTTTTTCCTATTAGGTACCTATTTTCCTGTGTATCTGAAAGTAGTAAAGTATCGTAGTAGGCGCTACGTGGGCGTTCAGTGAAATCCTGTCCTTAATTAAGATATACAGTACCTGTGTTATCTAACGAAGGGCGCCTCCGTTAACCTGCAAGAGTATATCGTCAATACATGCAAAAAAAATAACCATTAAAAACAAAGTTGTTTTATTTTACTTGGTTAGGTACTTACTAATATTAAAAAAAAATTGTTTTTTTTTATATATTTTTTTAGCAGTTATCGACGCTAATTCTACCTATTGCGGGTTAACGGGAACGCCGTTTGTTATTTAACATACTGTATGATGATTTTGATGATGCATAGATTTTTTGACATGGTACATTTTATAGGCTTCTATGACTTCAACGACGTGCCCATCATGGGCAGCATAAAAACTCTGACACCAGGTTAGTCATTAACGCGAAAAAGAAAGAATGACGTCAATGGAAAGAAGACGTTAATAGAAAGAAGACGTCAATAGAAAGAAGATGCTAATGGTACAAATAAAGGATGTGACTAACAAATACTTGTGTCCCGTTCGAAGTATTAGCAATAAAAGCTAATAACGAAGTATGCAAATCTCACTGCGTCTAAATGTGGGTGTATTAAATATTGATGATGTCATCATAATTTGGGGATAATTATGAAGAGTAATCTATCTTTTATTCTGTTACATAAAATACTGGTATTCAGCTGCATCCGGTTAGACTGGAAGCCGAACCCAACATAGTTGGGAAAAGGCTAGGCAGATGATGAATCTTTCTGTTATTCATTTCCAAATCTTTACCGCCTGGCAGTTCTTCCTGGCAGATTAATGGTTGGACACCAAAGTAAAGACCGTTTTAAGGATTTCAATAATACGTTTATTATCGTTTTGTTTATAGATTGGAAGGTGTGTTTTACTAGTACTTAGTGATAACTGAGAGTTAGTGCTATTGTGATAGATACTTACAACATTTTCCCACCAACAACGATTAATTTGTCACAAAGCCAGACTAAGCCAAGAGATTATTACGTGTCTTCACAAGAGCTAATCGTTCGAAACAGCCTTAAAAACCGGCCAAGTGCGAGTCGGAGTCGCACACTGAGGGTTAGGTTAGGTTAGTTATTGTCCAGTCGGGGGTTGCGGAAGATTTTTACGTTCCCGCGACCCCCGGCGTAGGTGTGAGTTGGAACACCGGGGTGGTTTTTAGTCAGTAAGAGTCTGACAGACCCCTCCGCCAGCCCCAGGGCGGAGGACATCCATGAGGATTTTACACCCAGGAAAAAAAAAAAAGATTGGTAAATCATTGTTATTGTAGTTGAAAAAAGTCGATTCAAAAGACTGATGAATGATTTATTGGACATCAAAATATTGTATTAACTTATTAACTCAATCATCAAAACGACCCCATGAACTATAGATCAATTGGATGGCTTTGATAATAATGTGGGTACCGCTGGCAATGCGTACGCGCCGAATACGCGTTTTTGAACACGTGTCTCAAGATGCGCTTGAAAAACGTGCTGCGTCTGATTGGGTCCAAGATGAATGAAATGAGCAATACCTAGAAGTAATTTGAGAAAGTCTCGGCTGATTGCTACTAGTTGAAGTCTGATCTTTTGACTTTAATCTTGATGAAGGTCTTGCCATTATTTATTGTTAGCCATACAATTCTTTATTCTGTGTATAAGGTGTACACTTTTATTTTCAATCGCGAAAAAAAATCAGCTGTTCCCTACATCTATGTTCGCATAGCTCGTAAAAATGTAGGGAATAGCAGATTTCTTTTTCGCGATTTCGGGTTTGTTCCCTTAGTGAAAGTTGTTCATAACGATGAGTACGATGACCCCTCAATAGATACACCTTATATAATTACTCATCATCTGCCTAGCCTTTTCCCAACTATGTTGGGATCGGCTTCCAGTCTAACCGGATGCAGCTGAATACCAGTATTTTATATGGAGCGACTGCCTATCTGACCTCCACAACCCAGTAACTGGGAAATACCCTCCTTGGTAAGACTGATTGTCAGACTTTCGGGCTTCTGACGACCCGTAACGACTGTCAAAGATCCACAAATGACAGCTGGGACCTTATATAATTATTATAAGAAAAAATAGCATTCGCATTCGTACAGTAATTGTGAAATGGCATGTATAAAAGGGAACTTAGTGTTCTCCCAAACCTATGACAAAAGAATTAAAAAATTAAACAATCATCATCCTTTGAATTAATATTGTCTCACAAAACGGGACGATAATGCAGTGCCGTATTTGCAACACTAGGTCAATGGGCTGGTGCCCGTAGATGCACGAGCCAGCAAAACTACATTGGTCTAGTCATCATTTCAGCTGAAAGACGACTGCTGGACATAGGCCTCCTCCAAGCACCGCCACTTCGACCAGTTCTGTGCATCTTGCGGGTCTAGGAGGTATACCAACCGAATTTACTAGGTGATAGATCGTAAGCTAAAGAGACACGTGCCGTGGGACCGTGTTTGTCTACAGACATGTTAACTAAGGTCTGCCGATGTCACTCGAGGTTGCGCGATGTTGCAACCGACACAAGTCATGGAAAAGTCACTTAATCAATCCATCAAAAATGACCGCTGATGACGTTAGGGGATGTTGGATATCCCCATAGTGATAAGTAAAATTACAAAGACTAGTAAAAGTAATAAAGGAAGTAGCGTAACTGTAATAAAAGAACCACGTTCTCTTGCGCCGGCGCCGCGCTGCTTCGACCTCGCATTATTGAAGTTAACAGCTTATTAATTCACTCGACGCACGCCAATCTCTGTTTGTTTTGTTTTTTATTGTTTCATTTGTTTTTTTTCTTTGCTTTTATTTTATTGACTTGGCTTTGTTATCACAACTAGTTTTGAAGTAATTAAAATACATGCCGGAGGTTTCAAAATTAATAAGGTTTGGTAAAGTTTTGCGGTAAGAAAATTCCTTTGTTTATATCGTTTCATTGCAGATTTTGGCCAGCCTCGTCATCGAGTTGGCCCAGTTACTCTACAGTACGGCTGCACTATACTCTTGATGGTGGCCGAATCAACCCAGGTTTTCGAGAGTGTCATGATCTATATATGGGTTACTTAAATCTTTTCTTAATTACTGTGAATACAACGGAAATTTTGACTCAATACCCTGGCAGTTTGACTTTGAAAATACAGTTCTTCTTTTGGAGTCGATGGCAAAAGTAAAAGGTATTATATTACTAGCGGTTTCACCCGCGTAAGTCTCGAGCCCGTAGGAATATCGAGATAAAAAGTATCCTATGTCCTATACCAGGTCATGGTCTACCCATGTGCCAAATTTCATCTAAATCCAGTTCAGCCGTTCTAGCGTGAAAGCGTTAAACAAAACAAAATCACTTTCGCATTTACAATATTAAGTTAGGTTGTTAGATGAGTTGGGTTCAGTGAGTGGCCAATCGAGGCATCATGCTCAGTGGCATTTTTTAAGGTCCACCGAAGTGCAGATGTAGGGACACTCTATGGTGTATGTAAAATACTCTGAAGAATATTATTACCTTCTGAGAAATTTGTTGCGCCATTTCTTTAGCGGTTTGGGGGACTGACATATGTAATTTTGACGTTCGAAAAGTGCTGATTTTCAGCCTAGTTTGAATAAATAACTTTTCATATTGATTTTGATTAATGTAGTAAACAGTCAGCTTATTATCAAAGCATACCTAGAATGGTTGTGTAGCTTAAGATTAATGACAGGACTACATGATTATAATTGCATACAATTAGTCGTATTATGAATATTCACGAAGCAATCTTAGGATTTCAAATTGTTATATTATCGTGTGAAAGCAATCTGGAATGGCAATGGGCTGGTCATATTACCCGTAGGACCGATGACCGTTGGGGTAGACGTGTTCTTGAGTGGAGACCGCGAATAGGGGAAACGTAAGGTAGGACGCCTTCAAGCTAGGTGGAGCGACGATCTTCGCAGGGTGGCTGGTAGCAGCTGGATGAGAGTTGCCGAGAATCGAGCTAAATGGCATGCAATGGACTGCTATAGGCTGATGATGTTGAAACTATCGTGACAGGAGATTAGAAAGCATAATAGTATGGCATTCTTTTTAGTTAGTAACTAAATAACTCGGACATCCCAATCGCTTTTGTGAAAATAAAAAGTTATTCGGGAAGAAAACAAGTCCATTTGTATTAGTTCCACTTAAGTTACTTCTTATATAATATAAAGTGAGAGCATTTTGAAAATAGGTCGAGCACAATTTGTTAATTTTCCACTTAGTTAACCTTTCGTAGAAAACGAGAATTCTCAAAATAGGTCAACAATTTTTTACACCGGGCTTTTCAGACGCAGAAAAAACATTTAACCACAAACGTAATTCGTGGAGGTCGAAAATTACGCCGAGGGTACGTACTAACGTGATTAAAAGTATCCTATCTCCTAAAACAGGTCACGGTCTACCCATGTGCCAGATTTCATCCACATCCATACAGCCGTTTTAGCGTGAAAGCGTTACAAACAAACAAACTCGCTTTCGCATTTTCATATAATTATATCCTACTAGCTTCCGCCCGCGTCTTCGCCCGCGTGGTATGTCGATAAAAAGTAGCCTACGATCTTCCCCAGGGTGCCATCTATCTCCTTGCCTAATTTTGTCGAAATCCGTTCAGTGGTTTAGGCGTGAAAAGGTAGCATACCTACAGTCAGACAGAGTTACTTTTGAATTTATAATATTAAGTATGGAAGTATGGGTGTGTTAATCCTGGCTATAAACTATCTGAGTTCCTCATCCGAATCATATTAGCAGGATAACGTATATTAAACCAAGAAAAATATTACTTTTCTTGTACCTGAAAGTTAACTAATCAGTTTGCCAAGTTTGAAACGAGAAGGGAAAACATATTCTGAGAAAGCAATATTGAAAAAATGTCGTTAGCATATCAAGTAGGTACCTATCTACAACATGAGTTTTTTTTTCAAGGAAGTTTGTACCTAAGATATCATCAATTCTGAAATATTTCCTCGTAATAGAAAAAAAAGATATTATGTGTATTTTTCTCGACATCTTATAAGGTACAACTATCGAGAAATGACACAAGTCATAGGTATACCTACAACTTTTCTGCCGCTGTAAGTACTTATAAACATGACTCAATCAACAACTCAGACTATCGCAGTCCACTGCTGGACATAGGCCTCTCCCAGGCTGCAGCACAACACCCTGTCTTCCGCCTTCCGCATCCAGTCTGTCCCAGCCATCTTTTTAAGGTCGTTGGTCCATCTAGCTGGGAGGCGTTCCACACTTCGCTTGACACTCCAGCCCAGTGCCAGGCTAGCCCAGCCCAGCTTCTACTTCAGCTTGCTTACTCTGCAATGTACACTTAAATGTACACACGGTTACACATAAAGCTATATATTTCCAGTTTATGCTGATCTCGCATTGTATAGGATTTCCGTACAATGCGAGGTCAGCATATACTGGAAATGTATAGCTTGATGTGTAGCCGTGTGTACACCAAAATAACCAATTCAAGACACGTCTCACAGACTTATTTGTTTACTTAATTGTTTATTTTATTTGTAATTTAACATTCACGGTCCGTATTGTAGTCGAAACCATAAGTGACCTCAAAGTGACCTTGAGTGGTACAAGATAATGTAAACTTCCTTTGTAGGTCATTTGATGTTGATATTATAGATGTTATTGTTAGTGAATGTTATTTAATAGACTGTGGTTCTTGAGGCACCGGATGTTTGGGGTTTGTCTTGAATTCCCAAGGCACAATAACATAACAAATGTAGGTATGGAGACAAGCAGGAAAATTCTTGATGGGAATCAATTGGAAAGTATGGAAAAATGTGTTCTTGAGGAAGAAATATTACATTAAGGCGCTTAGTCCCGTTTAGTACCGTAACACGGTCACTTTAAAAACCCTAATCCTCATTAACGGCTTGGTTAAAAGATCTGAAAAAAAATATATGTTTGCCATAGATTCGTGTACAACATTTTGTATTGAGCAATTTTTTCGTAAAAATTATATTTAACAAAATGCAATTTTTGGCTAATATTTCCCTACTACTTCTAAACGGCTTTGATGTTTGGAAATATTTTTATACTGAAAAATTGATGGTTAGAAGTACTACAGATTGTATTGAGCAGAAATGTAAATTAAACATTTTTTTTTTTTAATTACCCCTCTTAGAGATACAGGTTCAGAGGTGCTCTGCGCGGGCGCGCGCGGCAGTCGCGCGTTAGCATTGAGACGGGACGGCTGTGTCGCTCGCTGCTCCGCACCGGCTATTGACCGACTACGTACGTTTGTGTATGTTAGTGCAAATAATCACGAACAAATGACAATAGTGTGCGTGTCTAGACTAGCTCGCTGCAGAGAGTCTTGTTCGCGTGGATGCTCTATTAGTGCTGCGATTTCTACGTACATACTGTTTTTGTTTATATGGTTTTTATGTAGGTCATCATCTGCCTAGCCTTTTCCCAACTATGGTATGGTCGATACTAGGTAGGTAGGGTAGGTAGGGTAGGTAGGGTAGGTAGGGTAGGTAGGGTAGGTAGGGTAGGTAGGTAGGGTAGGTAGGGTAGGTAGGGTAGGTAGGGTAGGTAGGGTAGGTAGGGTAGGTAGGTAGGATAGGTAGGTAGGGTAGATAAGTAGGGTAGGTAGGTAGGGTAAGTAGGGTAGGTAGGGTAGGTAGGTAGGGTAGGTAGGTAGGTAGGATAGGTAGGATAGGTAGGTAAGTAGGGTGGGTAGGTAGAGAGTGTAGGTAGGTAGGTAGGGTAGGCGACCGACCAACCGACCGACCGTTGGACCGACAGACCGACCGAACGACCGACCGACAGCCCGACCGACCGACCGACAGACCGACCGATAGACAACGAAGCCTTAGTAATAGGGTCCCGTTTTACCCTTTGGGTACGGAACCCTAAAAACAGTGCATTAATGATAAGATAAAATTACTACGCAGTTGAAAGAAAGGGCCAAGCCTCCTTTAGACACCAGTGCCAAAAACCAGGGCTCAAAATACTTTCAAGTGTTTTCTTTCTGCATTGAAAATAGATCTGTAAAGTCATACAAATAAGGAGTACAATCGCGTATGCAAAAAAGGTTACGTCCAACTTCCAACCAAGACTTGGTGGAAGAAAAATACTTGCATAGAACATTGATCCTCAACTCTATAGAAATAAAGATTACAATAGCGTTTACAAAAAAAAAACTTCTAAACCTAAACGTAAAAAAATACTTTCATAGGAAATTGTTCCGTGCAACCTTACCAATAAGGATCATGATCGCATTTGTGAAAGAGTAACGTGAGTCCCATTGATTAAAAATCTTTGATGCGTTGCGCGTTGAAGTAAAAAGTTCGTTCCATTTTCAAATAACACAACACAACAGATAATTCCCCTAAGACGACACACTGACCGCATCGTCACTTGTTTTTGACCAGTACAGCAATTTTGATTTATCTCGAAGAAGTTTATCAAAATAATGCTAGAATTTCCAAGCATGTTTGAGAAAAGATTTTATTTAAATTTCGATTTGTTTTGCAAATAGAGCTGTTTATGGAGCAGTTTGAAGATTGATAACGAATAATCGGTGGAGTACTTTGAGAATAATTCAAGATACCTATGGAGCAGAATGGGAATAAAATAATAAGTATTTTTAAATAATACAAATTCCTTGGAGTAACTTGGGAAGTAATGTATGAGATTTTTATCTTTTTAGATCAAAAGAATGGGGTACTTTGGGAATAACCCGTTTAAAATAAACGAGAAACAAATGAACATATTGGCGCGTGAAACATTATCCTTGTTCGTCAATAATTCTGGAAATTATAATTAATTTACTTCGTTTGAAATTCCGCGCATTGTGAGATTGAGAAAAGTTCTATACAAGACTTGGCCGCAACCAGGCATTGATGGACTCACGTATGTGTGCCTCGGTTTTGCCTCGGCCCACATTTTCACGATCGTCCATTAATAGCCCAGTTGCAGGCCGCGACAGTAATGTACGGAAGAAAGAATACTTGCATAGAACATTGATTCGTAACTTAATATAAATAAGGAGCAGAATTGCGTCTACAAAAAAAAAAAACTTCCAAACCTTTAAAGTAAAAATACTTGCACAGAACATTGATCCGTAACTTCAAATAAATAAGGAGC